>SJYT01012925.1:31851-92069 GCA_006410635.1 Cephalophus harveyi
CCCTGGGATTTCTTTGGAAGGAATGATGCTAAAGCTGAAACTCCAGTACTTTGGCCACCTCATGCGAAGAGTTGACTCATTGGAAAAGATTCTGATGCTGGGAGGGATTGGGGGCAGGAGGAGAAGGGGACGACCGAGGATGAGATGGCTGGATGGCATCACTGACTCAATGGATGTGAGTCTGAGTGAACTCCGAGAGATGGTGATGAACAGGGAGGCCTGGCGTGCTGCGATTCATGGGGTCGCAAAGAGTCGGACACGACTGAGCGACTGAACTGAACTGAACTGAACTGATGCAAAGAGCTGACTCATTTGAAAAGACCCTGATGCTGGGAAAGATTGAGGGCAGGAGGAGAGGGGGACAAAAGAGGATGAGTTGGTTGGATGGCATCACTGACACAATGGACATGAGTTTGGGTAAACTCCGGGAGCTGGCGATAGACAGGCAGGTCTTCCATGAGGTCGCAGGGTAGGATACAACTGAGCGACTGAACTGAACTAAACTGAACAATATACTCTTTGGTTCCACTTGGTTAAGATGATGTGTGCCTAGCTTCTCCACTGTAAAATCACTCTTTTCCCTTTATAAGTAGTAAATATTTTGGGGGTGCACCTTTGAGGCTGTATAATTGTCTCATTCCTTACCTTATTTTAAACTTTAAATTGATATGTTTGTGTGAGTGTATGTGTGTGTGGTTTTCTGTTTCAGTCAGTGGATTTTAGTCCATTACTATGCCTATGTATTTTGATACAAAAATTGCCTGTTTGACTAGTAGGACCAGTTTGGCAAATGGCACCATCTTCAAACATTTTTATTACCTTTTGACACAGTCACATCATTCTTTGCTTCTTTCTGGTACAGCAAGACATTCTAGGCTCTTCTTGCACTTTTCTTACCTGAGCCCTGGAATTAGCCATTTCTCTAACAAGCCCTGGTTAGTATTTGTGGAAAAAATTGTGTTTAGGAGAACATAGTATTAATATCTTGGCATTAGATATGTTCATTGCTTTTTAGATATCATTATTCTGAGATCTGAGTGGACATAGATAAAACATTTCTGTATAATCACATGTTGTATCTATATTGAATTGTCTGTTTATATATATTAAAAATAACAATTTCATACCAACACCTCCAACTTAAACGTGGTATCATGAGAGTTCATTCTAGTTTTCTTTCTTTCGATATTTGTAGTTCCTTTTCTGACTGTGAGAAACAGACTCTCATTATCCTTTCCATGTCAACTTATTTGATTGATTTTCTGTTTGTAAACAATCTTGCATAACTCATGTCATCTTCTTTCCTAAGTGGAGGTACTCCTCACCTCACCCTACTGGACCACAACCATGGGGGAGAGGGGCATCCTCTTTTCTGCTTTAGGATCTTGTTCCATGATGGCCTCGGCTCCCCATGCTTCCCACGTGGAGTATGCACTTTCTCCCCCTGACTGGGCTGTTACTTCCCATTCTGGACCACTCTTTGCAGGGACGACCTTATCATCTTGCTAACACCTTCACATCCTGCTCTGGGCCGCCTTGCCTTTGCCTCCTTTCCTCCACCAGCATGGACACCAAACTTGCTCTGCATTACCAAATAAGCTTTAGGACTGAATTGTTCGCGAAGTGAAAAGGGAAAGGAAGAACTGACAGTTGCTTTCAAGTGCTCACGTTGCTTCTGCATGGGAAGCAAAAAGACTGTTGAGTCCAGTGTGATAGGAAGGAGATGAGGATGGCATAAACCAAGGTGGTAGTAGGGAGGTTTTGATTAGAAAAGTTAAGTGATTTGTCCAGAGTGGTACAGTTAGTTAAATAATAGAACCAGAACTATAACCTGGCACTGTACTCCCTGGTCTCTTATAAATGCTTTTTCCCCCACTAATAGATGAGTTTGAAGTCTATTAGGGTATAAGACTATGAAGGCAGATAATAATTATAGTCTATGAAGAGCAAAGCAAAAAAGGAATTTTAAGAATCTAGTGATTTTTTTTAATCCCTTCCAAAAATATATATATTTAGAATCACAATAAATCAGAAATTGCAACTTGGAAGCACATTTGGAGCATGTAGAGCTGTGATTTCAGAAAGCTGAAATTCTTTTTTTCCTTCTTTCAAGGAATTATTAAATAGAATTTTATTTTAACCAG
Organism: Cephalophus harveyi; assembly: GCA_006410635.1. Lineage (NCBI taxonomy): Eukaryota > Metazoa > Chordata > Mammalia > Artiodactyla > Bovidae > Cephalophus > Cephalophus harveyi. The sequence goes on from SJYT01012925.1 coordinate 33,996, forward strand.
GTCAGTATGTTAACCTAAAACTAGTGGATGATGATGATGATAATAAGAGCTAATATTCTTTAAGCACTTACCATCTGCTAGGCAGGATTCTAAGTACTCTAAATGCCTTATTTAAGTCTCACACAATACAGTGAGGTAGATAGTATAACTTTCCTCATTTTACAAATGTGAAAACTGAGGTACAGAGAAAAGTTATTGGCTCAATATTGCATGTGTAGAGGTTGTCGAAGCAGGACTCCAGAAACTGTGCCAGTAACTTGAAAACTATATTCTAAGGTAACATGTGAAAAGATCCTTATCAACATGCTTCAGATGACTAATATGGATCATTTAGAGTTTTTACTCAATGTAAAGTCTTGTTGCCATGCCTGCCACAGGACATTATCAGTGATTTGAAATATTCTGTGATAGTGAGCTGACAGTTTTAATGGTATGAATTTTAGAGTAAATTGACCTGCCTTGCTTATCTCTCAGAAAAAAAAAAAAAAAGAGAATATGAAATGAGTTGAGGCACAGTGTATGTCAGTGGTTCTCAGTAGCAGTGTGGCTGGGCAGGAGGGTTAGAGTTTTAGATCCCCAGGTGCAGTTTCAAAATAAAATGCAAACTTGCAGAGGTTCTGTCCTTCCTGGAGGCAGGTTCTGTTGCTACTGAAACCCTTTGATGGAGAAGCTTTTAATCTAAAATGAGTAAGAGAAAGGGCAAAAAAATGAGTTCAGAACAAATCTCTAATGCATTAAAAGACCTATCACAGCCCCTTCCACCAGGAAAATGCTGGACACATTCTTCATATTCCATTAAAGAGGATACAACAGGGGCATGCATGTATGCCACATATGGTCATCATTATCACATGTAGAAATGCACATGTAAGGTTACCCTGGCATAAATTTCCCAAAGATGATCCCACACCAGTAGACAAGATTTTCATCCAATGTCAATTTTTTAGTTAATGATGTTTAGATTAACTTACTTATATACATTGGGAACAGTATCAGACTTTATTTTTTTGGACTCCAAAATCACTGCAGATGGTGACTGCATGAAATTAAAAGACGCTTACTCCTTGGAAGAAAAGTTATGACCAACCTAGATAGAATATTCAAAAGCAGAGACATTACTTTGCCAACAAAGGTCCATCTAGTCAAGGCTATGGTTTTTTCCTGTGATCATGTATGGATGCGAGAGTTGGACTGTGAAGAAAGCTGAGCACCGAATAATTGATGCTTTTGAACTGTGGTGTTGGAGAAGACTCTTGAGAGTCCCTTGGACTGCAAGGAGATCCAACCAGTCCATTCTGAAGGAGATCAACCCTGGGATTTCTTTGGAAGGAATGATGCTAAAGCTGAAACTCCAGTACTTTGGCCACCTCATGTGAAGAGTTGACTCATTGGAAAAGACCCTGATGCTGGGAGGGATTGGGGGCAGGAGGAGAAGGGGACAACAGAAGATGAGATGGCTGGATGGCATCACCGACTTGATGGACGTGAGTCTGAGTGAACTCCAGGAGTTGGTGATGGACAGGGAGGCCTGGTGTGCTGTGATTCATGGGGTCGCAAAGAGTTGGACATGACTGAGCAACTGAACTGAACTGACTGATACACATTTAAGATCACATACATATATGAATGTGTGATTCTTCAATATGCACATTAAATGACTTATTAATGTAGAAATATCACCTTTTGCACTTCCACATGCATCTTCAACACACCTTTGAGTCATCTAATATTCTTTTTTCATTGGAAGAAGTGATATAGTTATTCAATTCAACAACCAGAAAGAGGGAGCTCCGAGTCTCTGTGTCTGTGTCTCATTTTTAGTCCGTGTTTGTGTCCCTCAAATGTTATCTCCAACCACCAGTGCTCATTTATAGAACATTAGGAATGTCAACATTTCATTGTTCCCAGAGATATATTTCTTGATCTCTATATTTCATTGTTCCCAGAGATATATTTCTTGATCATAAGCAATTAACAAGTTGCTTAAAACCCACCAAAATGATTTATTTGAATATGTAATATTCAATATAAATATTATATGTGCTCAGTCATGTCTGTCTCTTTGCGTCCCCATGGACTGTAGCCTACCCTGCAACTCTATCCATGGAATTTTCCAGGCAAGAATACTGGAGTGGGTTGCTATTTACTGCTCCAGGGAATCTTCCTGACCCAGGGATCTAATCTGCATCTCCTGCTTTGGCTGGCAGATTCTTTACCACTGAGCCACCTGGAAAGCCCGTAATAAATTCACATGGTTCAATATTCATAAATTTGAAAACACATATTTAATGAAGTCTCCTTCCCGTCTTATATGGGGAAACTCCCACTTTTGTGCATGCTTCCATGTGTTACTTTTGTAGCCTTCCAAGTTACTTTATGGATGTGCAACAAATACAAATATACATTCTGACTTTACTTTTTAATGAATGTAATAATACGCTATAAAGATTTCTGTACTTTGCTTTAGATAATTTCAGTTATTAGTCTTTTATAGCTACATGATCTTCTGATATATGCATGTACCAGAATTTATTTAATCTGACTCCTACTGGTGAAAATTTATTTTTAACCTTTGCTACTATAAGCAGTGCTTCAGTGAATACCTTGTGCATGCATTATTTAGTGAATGTGCCAGATCTGTGGAATAAATACCTAAAAATGAAATTGCTGAACCAGAGACTATTCAGTTTTGAAAGTTCATTATTAATTGTTCAGTCTTGAACAAGTTAGCTAATTTCTTGTCAACTTTGTTTCTTAGCTTTGATAGAGATTCAGATGGAAAAGAGATTAATGTCTGAAAAAACCTTGAGAATTCACTTGATTAAAAGTCTAATGTACACACTACATCAGCAAAGATAACATTTCAGTCACTAGACTTTTTGATCTATCACCTAAATATTTTTAGCACATCTCCCCATATGTGTATATTTTAAATTTACAAATGATCTCTACTTACACTACTATACTTATATATTTTATCTTTATTATAAACTATGCATGTAAGTTAAAAACATTACATGAGTTAAATAGAAGGTGGTCAAAAGGTACAAACTTCCAGTTATCAAATAAGTGGTGGGAATGTAATATATAGGGTGGTGACTATAATTAATAATACTCTTGTATATTTGAATTGCTAAGAGAGCAAATCTTAAAAGTTCAGTAGATCTCATCACGAGAAAGAAATATGGTAAATATGTGTGGTGATGGATGTTAGCTAGACATCCATATTATGGTAATCATTTCTCAATATGTACATATATCAAATAATTTTGTTGAACACTTTAATATAATGTTTTTTGTCAACTGGCTCCCCTGTTCATGGGATTTCCCATGCAAGAATACTGGAGTGGGTCCCCATTTCCTTCTTCAGGGGATCTTCCCAACTCAGGGATCAAACCTGCATCTCTTGTGTCTCCTCCAGGCAGATTCTTTACCACTGACCCATCTGGAAGCTCCCAATAAAAAAGAGTTAAATATAAATGGAAGTTCCTTCATGTAGCCTATGAGCTATCTATGTCCTGAAATTCATGGACCCCTTATGGCATTTTGTAATATAGTAGAGTTGATCACAAATTAGGGAACCTGGAAACTCTGGGAGAAAGTTACAAAAAAGTAAAACTTCAATAAGCATTCCTTTTTCTTGTTAGTAAAATGGGGGAAATAATATTTATATTATGGATGTATAGTGAGAATTGAATGAGATAATATGTGAGATATTGTTTGGTTAAGTAGTGAATAAAATATTTAATGGCAGAAAATTGTATGACCTGTGAAGGTCTATTAAAGAAATGTGTAGATTTGGCTTCGAAATAATTTTTAACTTTATTGAAACCTAATGATAGTATGGCATATCATTTTTCTAGGCTTCAATTATGTTCTTCCAAAACAAATATAGGAAACTGTACCTAAAGAATTAAAAGACTTGATTAAAATTTTTTTTTCAGGAGCCATATCATTTCTTTTTTAAAGGTTTATATTAATAGGGCTCAGGGAAGCAGTAGGAAAAATTAATCTTCTTCTATCTTGTATGTTTTTTTTCTGTGCTTCTGTTGTGCAGAAGAGATCACTATACTTCCTAAAATGGGTCTGCTTAAATAATTGGCTTTCTGTTGCCTCCAGTGTCATGATTATTCCTTACTTGAAGGATGTTAATGGTGGTGGAGGTACTGACTTGAAAGGAGATGTGTCAACTGTGTTTGTGGGTGTTTTATGACTTAATTTGTCATTTTAAGAAAATGCATTGTGTTTTACTGAACAAGTTACATTTGGATAATAAAATTGGCAGTGAATTTCAGGAAGAGAGGTTTCTACTTTTAAAGAAAAGTGTGTATTATAAACTATATAAAAAGGGTACGCACGTGTAGTAATCACATGTATGCTTGAGCAGCATTGTATAATCAAGCATCTAATTTTTCAGACACATCTTACCTCTCTCACAAATCAGAAAATAATGTAATTTTATTGTTAAGAGCCCTTTTTTCCCTCCCCTGCAATTTAATTAATACTTGTTAAGAAGAGGTAGCTGTCAGATTAGAACTGAATTTTAGAATTTTCTATTGTCTTCTGATGGAGTAGCAATCTAAATCTTTTTATTTAGGTATATTATTTTCAAGGACTTTCAAAATGGTAATTCCTCAGCTTTTCTGATTATGAAGAGAAATTTTTAGCATTTGAATAAATAGATTGAATGGGTTTTTTTTTTCCATAAAAGGCAATAATAGAGAAACTATTTAAAAAGAAAAAAGTGAAGATATTCTTAAGTAAGAATAGCTGTTATCCTCAAGTTGTATTGTTTTGCTCAGAAATTTTGGTGATACATACCTTTAGGATAAGGTACAGGCAGCTTGTAAGTTTCTGTGGTATTTCACAGTGTAATAAAACAGTCCTTGGAAAGGAGTGGTGAAACAAGACTAGGTTTGTTACTAATATTTCACCTTTCTGAAATCACATTTCTAAGTAGTAAGTACTAAGGATAGAATGGTCAAAAGATAGACACATGGCTCATGTTACAGCTTATATTGTAACAGGAAAGTGCATAAACATACATAAAATGCTTGTCCTAATGAATGTTAAGGAGAGGAACAGTGGACTGAGAGGTTGAGAGTAGTGAAAAAATACCTACATTGTACATAAATGCTATTATGATAAGAACTATCTGAGGAACTGGTACTTAATCTGAAATTAAAGGAGGTACTAAATAGAAGATTTAAGGTAGAATAATTTTTAGAAACCATACTTTTTTTTTGTCTTCTTTGGTATATCTCAATAAAAAAAGTTTTAGAATGTCTTTTCCAAAAAGGTCTTCTACGCTTTTTCATAAGTTTAGTCCAGAGTATTTTATATTTTGTTTGTATTTGTCCTAAATTATTACTACATATTTAAAATTTTTTCTTTTCTAACTTTTGTTGTGCTAGAGTATAGAAATATAATTTACTTTTTCATATTTATCTTTTATCAGCAATCTTTTAAATTATTTTTATAGTAATTTTTGATAACTTCTTTATATAATATTTGAAATTTTTAATGTAGAAAATCTTATGGGTGTATATTAATAGTTTTGTCCTATTTATTCAATCTTTATACCTTGTATTTATTTTTTCATTCTTATTGATCTGGCTAAAAGTTGCATTATAAAGTTATTAGTGATGAGACATCCTTGTATTATCCCTGTTGCTGTTTCTGTTGTTCAGTTGCTAAGTCATGTCCGACTCTTTGTGACCCCCATGGACTGCGGCATACTAGGCCCCTTCTGTCCCTCACTATCTCCTGGAGCTGCACATATTCATGTCCACTGAGTCAGTGATGCTATCTAACCATTTCATCCTCTTCTGCCCCTTTTTCGTTTTGGCTTCAATCTTTCCCAGCATCAGGGTCTTTTCCAATGAGTCGGCTCTTCACATCAGGTGGCCAAAATATTTAAGCTTCAGTTTCAGCATCAGTCCTTCTAATGAATATTCAGGGTTGATTTCCTTTAGAATTGATTGGTTTACTGATGCTAAAGTAAATTTGGGGGGGATTTTTTTCCATTAGTAATGATGCTTGCTAAACTTTTAAAATTGCATTTAAAAAATTTATTTATTTTTATTAGCTTATTAATTTTTTATTTTACTTTACTGTATTGGTTTTGCCATACATTGACATGAATCCACCACGGGTGTACATGAGTTCCCAATCCTGAACCCCCCTCCCACCTCTCTCCCCATATCATCTCTCTGGGTCATCCCAGTACACCAGCCCCCAGCATCCTGTATCCTGTATCGAACCTAGACTGGCGATTCATTTCTTACATGATAGTATACATGTTTCAATGCCATTCTCCCAAATCATCCCACCCTCTCCCTCTCCCTCTCCCACAGAGTCCAAAAGTCTGTTCTATACATCTGTGTCTCTTTTGCTGTCTCGCATACAGGGTTATCATTACCATCTTTCTAAATTCCATATATATGTGTTAGTATACTGTATTGGTGTTTTTCTTTCTGGCTTACTTATTTTTAATCAGGCCAAGGCAGTTTTTATTTACTCCTATGTGATGACAGGTTGATTCATAAGTAAGTGGGTGTTGAAATTTATTGAATTGTTTCCTGTACCAGCTAATGTAGTATGATTTTCTCCATTAGTCACTTAATTTGGTGATTTACACTAAGACATTTTCTCATTTTAACCATCCTTGGATCACTGAGATAAATTCAACTTGGCCCTTGTTCGATTTGGCTAGCTCAACTTAAAATTAAAGACTTTTGTGTTTACATTTCTGAATAAAAATGATTGGTCATCATGTTGTATATTTCAAACTTATACATTTTCTGGGGTCAATTATACCCCAGTTATTTCTTCCATCCCCTAATATAGCTGGGGGACAGGGGAAGAATGATGTGTAATTACCATTGTTTGTATTAGAAATGTCAGTTTTTGTATCAAGGTCATGCTATCCTCCTTAATTTCAAGATGCTAGAGTAATTTGTGTGACATTGTGATTATTCATTAGGAAAAGAACTCTTCCAATATTGCATTAGGAGCAGACCCTTGTAAGTGTTCACATGTTAGGAGCTCAGTCATAGTATTGGATAGAGACAATCACAGGGTGAGGAAAAGGGATGCTTACTTGCTATACTAGTGATATCAAGGATAAGTGATGCAGGGTGAGTGATTAAATAGTAAGGTGGTCTTTTAGAGAGGTAAGTGAAATTTTCCCTAGATTGCTCTTTAGCAGTGATAGATCAAAGTAGTTGAAAAAAGTTTGACTTTTCTTCTATCATCCTGGCCGCTATTCCTGAAGAAATAGACAGTGAGGAAACTTCTTTTTCAATCCGTAATTTTTATAAATGTTACTTTGATAAAACTTGGTAATCTTGGCAATTAACTTGCCTAGAATTATCATGCCAACGTGTATTAATTCCTTATTAAGTATGTAGTTCAGCAACCAAGCAGATTTACTTCTAACACATTGTAATGCAGTGTGTAGTTCAAACATTTTTATCAAAAGTGTTTCTTTTCTTTGGTACAGGGAAGTTGGAATGTATACCCCAGTAGTCTTAGACACACATCTATGACCAATGCAAGCTTAACGTTTCTTTAAGATCTGTCTTAAAGTTTCATATAAATATCACTACTCCATAATTTATTTATATTTATGTTAATTTAAATATTTTTCTCTGATCTCCATAAAATATCTATATCAAGATTATGCCATGTTTATTTATGACATTGATGATCCTCTAGATTATCACTGAGTATTGATGTGGATATAGAAATCCCAATTTAAGAAACACCCATCAAGGCATTCTGTAACTTATCTCATCATGAAACTGTATCTGAATTGGGAGGATTTTCCAGTTTAAGGGAAGATTTACCTCTGTGACATCAGTATGCCAAAAATTCAGTGAGAAAAAGAAATATTTCACATAGGGGCACTGTGCCTAGTAGGTACTCTTGACACACAGCAGATTTCAACGAATAGTTCTTGAATGAACTAATATATTTTCTAAAAATTAATCTCTGGTAAATAAGAAAAACTAAGAAATAAGACTAAAAAACTAAAAAATAAGAAAAAGGCTTAAGAGAATGTTTGGAAGTATAGGGGGTCTTCTTAAGTTGCTGGACAAGTTTTTTTAGTTATGAGGAAGTATACTTTTAAGGTCAGTTAGGCTCAGGTCCACCTGCATATTTTGTCTTAGGATTTGTCATTCCATAATCAGCAAGATAATAACATATCTGGTATTAGAGTGAAATAATGTACTGATGCGATGTGATAACTTAGGTCCTCAAAATGGAGGTAATTTCTGGTCTTTTTGGTCTTGCTCATCTGATTTGGAGGAGGGTCTAATGGAATGGCCTTACATACACTATATAGCTTGACTACATTTTCCGTTTCAGTCCCCAACACTCCCAGACATCTTGGGGGCATTTGGGAAGCTTTCTGACCTAGTGCCGTCTCTTTGTTTCCCCAAAGTTGTTCTTTTTACATGCATGCCCTCAGTAAGGATTCCCTAACTTAGTAGAAGTAAACTGGCAGGTTCAGTCAGGACATTTCTGAACCCTACAATAGTCCTTTCATGATCACTTCAGAATGCCACTCTAACCCTAACATGTATTCAGTGCTTAAGTCCCAGGCACTTTGCTAACACATTATTCAAAACAGTCCTATGAAGCGGGTACTTCTTTCTCCTCATTTTACAGATGAGGAAACTGCAGCCTATCAAGGAACTAAATTTAGCTAAGATGACACAGTCAGGATTCCCATCCATGGACTTCAGAGCCCAGCCTCTAGATCACTTAGAGTGTGTGTGATTATGAATTTATTAAACTTCAGGAAAAAAAGGAGAGGAGGAGCCAAATACATCTTATCCATACTCTAAGGCAACTTAAAAAGATGAAATAAGGGTATTTTTTGGATATAAAGATAGATTTCCTCTTTTAGGGAAAGCTTTGAGTCTAGATGGTCTTGATTTCTTCAGATTTTGTTTGGAAGGTACTTCCTTATTTTATGAAACAAAACAAAACACAAACTCATTGATAGATTCTCAGGCAGTTGGTCAGATGACACAGAGGGAACGCCTAATGCAGTGTGGATCTGAAACCCTTCCTGGATTGTAGCTCCCAGCTGCAGTAACCTTCCCTCTCGTATTCATCCCTGTGTCCTTGCTCATGTGCCTACGCTTGGACACTACTGAGCAACTTCACTTTCACTTTTCACTTTCATGCGTTGGAGAAGGAAATGGCAACCCACTCCAGTGTTCTTGCCTGGAGAATCCCAGGGACGGGGGAGCCTGATGGGCTGCCGTCTATGGGGTCGCACAGAGTCGGACACGACTGAAGTGACTTAGCAGTAGCAGTGCCTGGCACATAGGAAGAACTTAAAGATTTGTTAAATAAATGTTTACTTCTATACTCTATTTGTATTGTATTTGTATTCTACTTGTATTTTATATTTTATTTTTTATATTCTATTTTATATTTTGTAATCTATTTGTATATTCGAGGAGAAGAGAGGTTTAAGGAGTACAAATAAAATTAAAATGGAAGGGGCCAGGAAACATTAAAAAAAAAGAAAAGAAAAACTTGGATTGAGTTTGCCAAACAATTCAGAAGAAGAAATACATAACTGAGAACTGGGCAAAGAATGTTAAAGCTTTTCAGATTCATCTGGTGCAGAGTTTGTTAACACTATTGAAAACTTGAACCAGCTAGACTGAGGGGAAGAAAGCTACCTCTGAGTTATAGAGAAAGTTAAATGAGATGCTATATGTGACATGCAGCTCCAGATCTGATCACAGGAGAAACTCAGCATTGTTAAGTGAGCAGGCAGGTGTTGTGAATGTGCAACAACATTTTGTGTAAATACACAAACACAGTTCCTTTCCCTAACTCTCCCCCCTCCATAGCTGCAAGCCACTTCTTGTAAGTCCCTCCTTTTCTTGCTATCAGACCATTCTTGATAGTGTTAGAGACAAGGAAAACTAAGATAATCAAAAAGCTTTCCAGCAAGTATATAAAGGAGATCAGGGCTGTTTGTCATCTCCTCAATAACAACAGTGACTTCACTCATCTGACTGGCTAGGTGGTCACACGTATTTTGTGCCATCCCTCCAAAAGTTAATTGCTTTCTTTCATAGTCCTTGTGGAATCTAAAGCCTAAGTGAAGTGAAAGTTGCTCAGTGGTGTCCAGCTCTTTGCGACCCCATAGACTGTAGTCCACCAGGCTTCTCTGTCCATGTGATTTTCCCAGCAAGCATATGGGAATGGGTTGCCATTCCATTCTCCAAGCAGTGTTCCAGATCCAAGGATCAAACCTGGGTCTTCTGCATTGTAGGCAGATTCTTTACTATCTGAGACACCAGGGAAGCCCAAAAACAATTCCTAAATACCTGCACTCCTGTACCAGAAAGTCCTAATAAGATCTCAGAGTCCATTTGTAGGGGGAAATGGTTCAAATGTAGGAGGAAAAAGTCAGTTTGCATGGTTCAGTTCAGTTCAGTTGCTCAGTTGTGTCTTGACTCTTTGCAACCCCATGGACTGCAGCATGCCAGGCTTCCCTGTCCATCACCAACTCCCAGAGTTTATTCAAACTCATGTCCATTGAGTTGGTGATGCCATCCAACCATCTCATCCACTGTCATCCCCTTCCACTCCTGCCTTCAATCTTTCCCAGCATATGAGTCTTTCCAATGAGTCAGTTCTTCATATCAGGTGGCCAAAGTATTGGAGTTTCAGCTTCAGCATCAGTCCTTCCAATGAATATTCAAGACTGATTTCCTTTAGGATGGACTGGTTGGATCTCCTTGCAGTCCAAGGGACTCTCAAGAGTCTTCTCCAACACCACAGTTCAAAAGCATCAATTCTTCAGTGCTCAGTTTTCTTTGTAGTCCAACTCTTACATCCATACATGACTACTGGAAAAACCATAGCTTTGACTAGATGGACCTTTATTGGCAAAATGTTGGACCATGGTATAGCCAAGCAAATCCAGTGAAATAATTCTTGTTTCTATTGGTAAATATAAAAGTTCTTGCCTCTGTATTGGAAAAGCTTTGAAAGAAATAGCATTAAAAGATAAACCTTAAATCTTAAGAGCAAAAGTCCTTCTTAATCATCTTTAAGCACACTTTAATCTCTTAGAAGAAAAGCCTAATTATTTTTGAACGTTCAGTATTAGATCAAATAAATACACTCTGGATACATGGGGGGTTACCGGGTGACTGAGGTGGTAAAGAATCCCCCAGCCAATGCAAGAGTCATAGTCAGGAGATGCGGATTTATCCCTGGGTAAGGAAAATCTCCTGGAGGAGGAAATGGCAACCCATGCCAGTATTCTTGCCTGGGAAATCCCATGGACAGAGGAGTCCAAGGAATCTTGAAGAGTCAGACATAATGGAAACGACTGAGCACATACTCACTGGATACATTGTAAATACCTCTCATATAGTTCATGAGCATATCAGTTCAGTTCAGTCTCTCAGTCGTGTCCAACTCTTTGCAACCCCATGAACTGCAGCACGCCAGGCCTTCCTGTCCATCACCAACTCCCGGAGTCCACGCAAACCCATGTCCATTGAGTCAGTGATGCTGTCCAACCTTATCATCCTCTGTTGTCCCCTTCTCCTCCTGCCCTCAATCTTTCCCAGCATCAGGGTCTTTTCAAATGAGTCAGCTCTTTGCATTAGGTGGTCAAAGTATTGGAGTTTCAGCTTCAACATCAGACCTACCAATGAACACCCAGGACTGATCTTTAGGATGGACTGGTTGGATCTCCTTGCAGTCCAAGGGACTCTCAAGAGTCTTCTCCAAAACCACAGTTCAAAGGCATCAATTCCTTGGCACTCAGCTTTCTTTATAGTCCAACTCACACATCCATACATGACCACTGGAAAAATCATAGCCTTGACTAGATGGACCTCTGTTGACAAAGTAATGTCCCTGCTTTTTAATATGCTGTCTAGGTTGGTCATAACTTTCCTTCCAAGAAGTAAGCGTCTTTTAATTTCATGGCTGCATAGGTGATCCCATTTTATAAAATTTGTGTCCAAGCTTTATTGTAAAATATCTTTGACAATTTATTTGTGTGAAATATGTTCTTCAGCAATATTTTAAAATATTTTTTCATATTTTATTTGCAATCCTATTTTATTCACTACCCTAACTTTGATTATATCCTATTTCATTCATTAGCCTAACTGATCATACAGTTCTTATCTATATTACTTTATTTACAAATAGATATTTCTGATATAATTTCCAGGGCCACATTTTATCACAAAGAAAAATAATTATCTTTATTGTGGAATTCTAAAATGTTCTATCATGTATCTTTTTTATTAAGTTAATAAAATACTAATTTTCTGTGAAAATTTTTAATCATTTGTTAAAGAAAGGTAATAAACTATATTTGCATGGGTTTATATAACTTTTCAATAAAGTTCGATCTATTTCTGATGGCTGTACTTATAGGAAAGTATATTCTTACAAATTTAAATGTAATAGAACAATAAAATATACAAAAGGTCTATTTTAACAAAAATTATGAAAATTCTATACGATTTTTTGGTTTCACTTTCTAAAGTCAGCTTTGAGGGAATAAGGAGGAAAACCTCCAAGGTGGTTAATTGGGTTTGAGGAACTCTGCACCTGTGGTTGCCTTAGCAGATGCATGCCTTAGCAGACATGTACTTCCAACACTGAGTAACTATTAAAAAATAGTGGAATGGTTTATACCTGTTTAATGGTTCCCAGGGCTGTCCCTTAGAATGTAGCTTTTGTTTCCTAGCAATAATGAATGATTTGGGTGGATTCGTCCAAATCATTTTACGCACTTTCCCACTTGACCTGTGAGAAACATACATAGTGTGATATAACCACGGTTCAGAGCTATAAGTGACGTGAATGGAACCAGTACATCTGGTCTTGGCTCTTTAGCCATCAGGTCTTTCTCTAGATATCTTTGAACTGAATCAAAGAAACAAAACAAGAAGCAACACCCTTCACCTGAAATCTAGGATACCTCCAAGTTGATGGGATATGAAAGGAACCTCATGTATCTTTTATTCTTTGATTTGACACCCACTTCTTAGACTGTACTTTTCTGGATGAGAAATAATGAAGTATAGTAATTATGTAATATGTTGATAGTGTGTGCATGCTAAGTTGCTTCAGTCATATCTGACTGTTTGCAACCCCTCTTTGCAACAGACTGTAGTCCAGCAGGCTCCTCCATCCATGGGATTCTCCGGGCATGAATACTGGAGTGGGTTGCCATTTCCTCCTCCAGGGGATCTTTCAGACTCAGGGATCGAACCTGTGTCTCTTAAGTATCTCTTACATTGGCAGGCAGATTCTTTAACACTAGCACCACCTGGGAAGCCCTTGTTGAAGCCTTGATATTAACAGTGGATTATTTTTAGCATAATTTTTTTTTTCCCCACTGTTACTTCATTATTTTTTCCTCTGTGACCCCACCCCTTCTCAGGGATCAGTATTTTTTTTTTTTCCCACTTTGTAAGTATTGGAGTAAATTTTTAGTGAAATATGTCACAGGGTTGACCTCCAAAATTTGTTTGATGTATACCTCACTCTGCATGACTATTACTGTTGTCTTTAGGCCTTCATTTCTTCTTACCCTATCTGAGCTGTTCTTCCAGTGAATGTTATCCAGTGTAAAAGACCACATGATCTTTTCATCCAATGCCCACACTTAATCACTGGTCAACCCACTACTGATTCTGTCTCAGGGTCTCCTCCTCTCAGATCCCCTCGTATCTGGAACCTGATTGTTATGCTCCCTTCCTGGTCCTCTTCCCTTAAATTCTTCAGTGATTCCACTTGTTTTTTTCTTTTTTTAATTAAAAATCCTCCCCCTGGGAAATTTCTTTAGTATCTGGCAGTTGCATGTCTCTTTTTCCTCTTTTCAGTTCAGTTCAGATGCTCAGTGGTGTCTGATACTCCTTGTGACCCCATGGATTGCAGTACTCCAGGCTTCCCTGTCCATCATTAACTCCCGGAGCCTGGTCAAACTCATGTCCATCGAGTCGGTGATGCCATCCAACCATCTCATCCACTGTTGTCCCCTTCTCCTCATGCCTTCAGTCTTTCTCAGAAAATGAGTCAGTTCTAATCAGGTGGCCAAAGTATTGGAGTTTCAGCTTCAACATCAGTTCTTCCAATGAATATTCAGGACTGATTTCCTTTAGGACTGACTGGTTGGATCTCCTTGCAGTCCAAGGGACTCTCAAGAGTCTTCTCCAACACCACAGTTCAAAAGCATCGATTCTTTGGCTCTCAGGTTTCTTTATGGTCCAACTCTCACATCCATACAAGACTACTGGAAAAACTATAGCTTTGACTATATGGACCTGTGTAGGCAAAGTAGTATCTCTTTTTTTCCTCTTTTGCTCTTTTCCCACTCATACTCCAGGTACCAACCTTGACAAACCACTTGCAGTTTTTAGAAACTTCAAAGTAAACTTGCTTTTAGGACGGTACACACTATTTTCTTTACATTGAATGTTTATCACATTTTATCTAGTTGTTTTTATTTTTCCCTTTAGGCATGAGTTCTTGGGGCAGAGTCAGTTTTTCACCCTTCATCTTAGTTCTTAACACGGGAAGTAAGGATGGATGCTGAGTGAGTGCTGCTGGATGAGTGAAAGGGAATAAGCCAAATCCTCACAATTTTTCTTGCTGTTTCCACAGTCGCTGTGCAGATTAATTGGTTTCTTTCTTCCTGTCCTCCTTCCTTTCCTACTAACCAAAATCTTTCAGTGGCTTACCTTTTCCTACAGAATTCATTTTATGCTCATTATCATTTGTACCCTCTAGTCATCAGTCTTCAGTTGGCCTGTCCAACTATATTTCCCGTATTTCGTCTTATGTGTGTGTTAGCCACTCAGTCATGTCCAGCTCTTTGCAATGCCATGGACTGTATAGCCCACCAGGCATCTCTGTCCATGGAATTCTCCAGGCAAGAATACTGGAGTAGGTAGCCATTCCATTCTCCAGGGGAGCTTCCCGATCCAGGGATCAAACCTGGGTCTCCCACACTGCAGGCAGCTTCTTTACCATCTGAGCCACCAAGGAAGCCCATGTTTCTTCTTGACTACCTTTAAACCTATTTCTTATCCATTCTTTTATCATGCTCTATACCATAACATCTCTGTGGTTTTATTCATGCCGCATCCTCATCCATTCATTGCCTAGCCATTTAACACTTGGAATGTCCCCTACCCCTGTTAGAATCAATCCTCTATTCTGTATCTGTATTCTAATTTAATTTTTTTCCTCCATTATTATATATATCACATTCTGCTTTGAATGATTGCCTTTGGTTTTTGTTTTATTTTTGCATATCTATTTTCTGTTAGATTAGCTTCCCTGGTGGCTCACTGGTAGAGAATACACCTGCCAATGCAGGAGATGTGGGTTCGATCCCTGGGTTGGGAAGATCCCCTTGAGAAGGAAATGGCAACCCACTTCAGTATTCTTGCCTGGGAAATCCTGTGGACAGAGGAGCCTGGTGGACTATAGTCCATGGGGTCACAAAAGAGTTGGACAAAAAACAACAACAACATTCTATTGATAAAAACTCCTTGAGGTAAGAGCTGAATTAATTTAAAGTTGAAAGCCATAGGCAAGGTTCAGTTCAGTTCATTCACTCAGTCATGTCAGACTCTTTGCAAACCCGTGGACAGCGGCATGCCAGGCCTCCTTGTCCAACACCAACTCCCAGAGTTTACTCAAACTCATGTCCATTGAATCGGTGATGCCATCCAACCATCTCATCCTCTGTTATCCCCTTCTCCTCCTGCCTTCGATCTTTGTTAGCATCAGGGTCTTTTCCAATGAGTCAGTTCTTCGCATCAGATGGCCAAAGTATTAGAGTTTCAGCTTCAGCATCAGTCCTTCCAATGAATATTCAAGACTGATTTCCTTTAGGATGGACTGGTTGGATCTCCTTGCATTCCAAGGGGCTCTCAGAAGTCTTCTCCAACACCACAGTTCAAAAGCATCAATTATTCGGTGCTCAGCTTTCTTTATAGTCCAACCTTCACATCCATGCATGACTATTGGAAAAACCATAGCTTTGAGTAGATGGACATTTGTTGGTTAAAGTAATGTCTCTGCTTTTTAATATGCTGTCTAGGTTGTTCATAGCTTGTCTTCCAAGGAGCAAGTGTCTTTTAATTTCATGGCTGCAGTCACCATCTGTAGTGATTTTGGAGCCCCCCAAAATAAAGTCTGTTACAGTTTCCCCATCTATTTGCCATGAAGTGATGGGACCAGATGCCATGATCTTCATTTTCTGAATGTTGAGCTTTAAGCCAACTTTTTCACTCTCTTCTTTCACTTTCATCAAGAGGCTCTTTAGTTCCTCTTCACTTTCTGCCATAAGGGTGGTGTCATCTGCATATCTGAGGTTACTGATATTTCTCCCGGCAGTCTTGATTCATCCAACTTGTGCTTCATCTTGCCTAGCATTTCTCATGAGGTACTCTGCATATAAGTTAAATAAGCAGGATGACAATATACAGTCTTGACATGCTCCTTTCCCGATTATAACTAGTCTGTTGTTCATATCCAGTTCAATTGCTTTTTGACCTGCATGCAGATTTCTCAGGAGGCAGGTCAGGTGGTCTGGTATTCCCATCTCTTTAAGAATTTTTCACAGTTTGTTGTGATCCACATAGTCAAAGGCTTTGGCATACAGGCACGGTAATTTGGGGCTATTCTGCTACACATAGCTACAGGCAAGGTAGCTTGGGGCTATTTAGTCACTCTGGAAAGAACATGTGTTTTGACTTGGTTTGAACCTCTATAATGCCACAGAAAGTTATGTGATCTCCTTTGTATATTTCTCCTAGTTTCTCCTTTGTATATGTCTGCCAAAAGCTAGACAATATTACAAAATTTGTAGCATTATAATGCACATTTAATGAAATAATGTATGTAAAGCATATAGCTTAATATGGTGGCCTGTGGCAGAAATACAATAAATGCTCATTATTATTGTTGCTGTTCCTAGTACTACAGTATTGAAGAAGAATATTGTTTTGTTTTCCTGAGTTCTTAGTATTAATGGTTTTTATTTAATTGCGTGACTCCTTTTTAGCTGACTATAACTGAAGCTAGAGATTACCACATTAGCCTGTGGTTAAATCTAAATCATTATTTTTACTATGTTACATTCTTTTATTACTTATTCTGATATTTCAACATTTTCCTGGCAAAAAGGATTATTTACTTCTTCAGTTTTTCCATCAACAGAGGGCCAATTTTCCAGTATTTGTGAAATGAATGATTCAAACTTTAATCTTTTAAAACTCAGTCTTTATGTTGTTTTGCAGTAGAAACTATGAATTGAATTTCCTACCTCTAGAGTTATTGAAACTTTGCCATGTGGTTAGAGGGGTTTCTTTGGTCTGCCAGGCACCTAACATGTTATTCTCCCACTTTGGTGAAATTATATTGAGTGTTTATGTTCATAACCTTGACTGAACCATCTTGCTAAAATTGCAGTCAACTAAGGGAAGGGAGATCTAATAATATATCTTTATAAATTGGTAGGAAAGATATAGTCCAGATTATTTCTAATTTGAATTAAGTGTTTTGTGCTTATTATCAGTTAGAGTTTCCTAAAAGTTAAAATTACGGGGAGATGATTCAGTGTGAGGAAACACCTAATGTCACTTTCCTGTTTCTCAAACTAAAGTCATGATGGAGTCATCAATAAAAATGGTCTCTCTCTCTCTCTCTATATATATATCTCCAGCAAAAATAAGAATTGGTAATATATATTTAGAATGAATTATATAGAATTGGATATATTATCATCTACATTGGTGAGAATAAATCAAGAAATTGCACTGGAAATCAATACCTAGATCCTGACAGAGGAATAGGATATTTCCAGAGACTAAAATCCTGGAAGAAGAGAGACGGTCAGTTCCCATTCCACCAGCTGGTGCTGGTGAGGGTTGTGATAGATAACATTTAGTAGGCAAATTGCCAGACACTTGAACATCAGTTAATGTGTTCATTATCTCAGGCAATTTTAAATAAAAATTCCTATGGGATAGGTGTCGTTATTTTTATGTTCATTTTGTAGATGAAGAATCTAAACCTTCAAAAAGTAGTCTACCAAGTGTCATACAGCTTGTGAAAGACCAATATGGAGTCTGAGATCAGTTCAACCTATCATTAATCATATAATCTTAGTGCCATGCTGATAAGGCTACAAACCTTTCTGTCGATTGGACTGAAGTCAGAGAACAGGACAGGACTTCTTTAAGAATGCAGTAGCTCTAGGCCAGAGCAGAAGCACCAACCAGCCTAGCCACCACTAACAAGGGCTAGCAAGATGGGGAGTTGCAGGTTGGTAAAGAGAAGACTGTTGTAAAGCCCTTATAGCAGTGATACCATTTTAAGCTCTATCAGGAGGGGAAGCAAGATGGAACATATGATTTAGATACTGTTTCCTGAAGCTACTTTCAGTAAAGAATTTTGCAGGTCATCCCACTCCAGTGCAGAGCAATTTTAGACTGCAGAACCTAAGCGGAGGAGAAAAAGTGTAGTTACAGTTGGTATAGTTACCTCTTGATCCTAGATGTAAAAAAGATACTTTTCTAATCATTTTCATCTGGCTGTGAAAATGGGAAGATTTGATCCAACAACCCAGGGAAATGAGGTTTTGTAACCAGCGCATGAGCTTTCTGTGGATCCTGTTTGAGTTTGGCCTGTCAGTAATTTTACTTTAGCTTATTCCCCAGCATCCAAAGTCCACTATTAGACTTCCCATTAATGTCCTGTTAGGCTTTCCAGGTGGCTCAGTGGTGAAGAATCCATCTGTCAATGCAGGAAATTTAAGAGACACGGGTTTGATCTCTGGGTTGGGAAGATCCCTGGAGTAGGAAATGGCAATCTGCTCCAGTATTCTTACCTGGAAAATTCCATAGACAGAAGAGCCTAGTGGGCTACGGTCCATGATGTTGTAAAGAGTCAGACATGACTAAGCAACTGAGCATACATACCCACACAACACTGTTTTAGACATCCTCTATGATTTAGAAAAATAATTACCCCATAGAGTCATCAGTTCAGTTCAGTTCAGTCGCTCAGTCATGTCCGACTCTGAGACCCCATGAACTGCAGCACGCCAGGCCTCCCTGTCCATCACCAACTCCCGGAGTTCACCCAAACTCATGTGCATTGAGTCGGTGATGCCATCCAGTCATCTCATCCTCTGCCATCCCCTTCTCCTCCTGCCCCCAATCCTTCCCAGCATCAGAGTCTTTCCAGTGAGTCAACTCTTCATGTGAGGTGGCCAAAGTATTGAAGTTTCAGCCTCAGCATCAGTTCTTCCAATGAACACCCAGGACTGGTCTCCTTTAGGATGGACTGGTTGGATCTCCTTGCAGTCCAAGGGATTAGCAAGAGTCTTCTCCAGCACCACAGTTTATAGGTACCCATAAAAGTAATAAATGGCCTCCCTGAGATAGTTTACAAACAAAACAAGAAAGTTAAGGGAAAAAAAAAAAAAAACCAACTACATATTCCCACCACACACAAACCATGAAAACCAACCCTACATGTGAAATAGATCCCCCATGGGTAATAAAGAGTCGGACATGACTGAGCGATTAACACATTACATTTTGCAGATAATAAAAGATTTATATAATACCAAACATCTAGTCTGAGGGAAATAAAAGCAAATATGGCTGCAATGAAATAAAGTCAGAGTGAAATTTCATAGCAAAATGAATGAATAAGAAGTGAAAAAAATAAAAATGAATAAAATGAAATGAATAAAAATTTTAAGCAAGCATTGAAAGTAAAATAACATCTTGTTTTTAATTCTAAGACATGCATTATTACCTTTTAACATGTCTGTAATGGTGACCTTCTTAATGACAGCCTCTTTTGAATACTTGGAGTCAAGGAATAGTAGTAATGTATAATGCCCCTTTTATTAATAAAACATGGGAGAAGTGGTGTTATTTCTCCTTAACTGTCCCTGCCTTTGGTCTCACATGGACTGCATAGTAAGATCTGGTCACCCAACTGCTTCTCTGACTGCATCTCCTAAGATCTTCCCTCTTTTTTAACTCTTCAGTTCAGTTCAGTTCAGTCGCTCAGTCGTGTCCGACTCTTTGCGACCCCATGAATCGCAGCACGCCAGGCCTCCCTGTTCATCACCATCTCTCAGAGTTCACTCAGACTCACATCCATTGAGTCAGTGATGCCATCCAGCCATCTCATCCTCGGTCGTCCCCTTCTCCTCCTGCCCCCAATCCCTCCCAGCATCAGAGTCTTTTCCAATGAGTCAACTCTTCGCATGACGTGGCCAAAGTACTGGAGTTTCAGCTTTAGCATCATTCCTTCCAAAGAAATCCCAGGGTTGATCTCCTTCAGAATGGACTGGTTGGATCTCCTTGCAGTCCAAGGGACCCTCAAGAGTCTTCTCCAACACCACACTTCAAAAGCATCAATTTTTCGGCGATCAGCCTTCTTCACAGTCCAACTCTCACATCCATACATGACCACAGGAAAAACCATAGCCTTGACTAAACGGACCTTAGTCGGCAAAGTAATGTCTCTGCTTTTGAAAATGCTATCTAGGTTGGACATAACTTTTCTTCCAAGGAGTACTGTCTCTTATACACATCTAGTCAGGAAGATCCCCTGGAGAAGGGATAGGCTACCCACTAATGTAATGGATTTAGTGTATTTCAATATTAAAAGGTTACAAAAGCCACTGTTTCCTAAAATGTAATAAAATCAGATATATTTATTTTACTTAAGTACAAAATTAAGGGATAAATCAGAAGAACACTATTCCCNGTTTTTGTTGACTGTATAGAGCTTCTCCATCTTTGGCTGCATAGAATATAATCAATCTGATTTCGGTGTTGACCATCTGGTGATGTCCACGTGTAGAGTCTTCTCTTGTGTTGTTGGAAGAGGGTGTTTGCTATGACCAGTGCATTTTCTTGGCAAAACTCTATTAGTCTTTGCCCTGCTTCATTCCGCATTCCAAGGCCAAATTTGCCTGTTACTCCAGGTGTTTCTTGACTTCCTACTTTAGCATTCCAGTCCCCTATAATGAAAAGGACATCTTTTTTTTAACTCTGCCAACTGCTATAGTCATACTGGTCTCCCTGCTCTTCTTGGACCATCCAGACATGCTTCTATCTCTAGACCATTGCCCTGTTTTTTTTTTTTTCTCTGCCAGGAATGCTTTTCCTGCTAAGAACTGCATGATTCACTCTAAGATCAACTTTAGATATGACACTTTCTTATTTAGATTTTCCCTAGCCATCTTATCTAAAATTGCATTGTTCTTATACTCCTTATCTACCTTTCTACTTCATTTTTCTTTTTGGCACTTATTATCAAATGGTACATATTTCATTTGTCTTGCTTATGGTTGGTCTTTCCTGATAGAATATAAGTTCTGGTAAAAGCAGGGATTTTTGTCTGTTGTCTTCATTATTGAATCTCCAGGCCCTTGAAGAATGCCTGATACATAGAAGGCACTTAATAAATATATGTATGCTGAATATAAGAATAAATAAAATATGGATAGATATATTAAATTTTGTATAAATATAATATGTTACATTTAAAACGATACATTGGTGGGTTCCATGCTCAAGTGTTGCTGGGTGATTTGGGGAGGAGGTGTGACTGTCACACACAGCTTGTCTAATGGAGTGTGGAATAAGTGTCATGTGTCTTGAGATATAAACCTGCCTCTGTTACCAGCTGAATGGAATGTAGCCAGTTAATCCCCTGGGCCTCCAGGCTGGACTGAATAATCTATATGGATGTTATAACATATCAGTTAATTGAGCATTCTGCTCAAAACAGTTGAAAAGTAAGAAGCAGGAAAGAAAAGCTGAAGATGTGAAACTGTATCTTTTAACATAAATATTATCACCACAAACAGTGGTAATGAGAGTTATTGCAAAAGAATTTTGAGGTAACTTGTAGTTCATTTTTCTTTGATTTATAAATAGTGAGACTGAGGCCCAAGGTTTGAGAGATTTATCCAAAGTCAAGTGCTATTGGTCACAGACCTTTAGAACTCTACATGATATCTCTGATTATACTGGCAACTCTTCAAAAAATATATTATTGTGCTTTTTAAAAATATATAATGTTCATCTTAGATTCAAAGAATTTACTTAGTGGCAGGAATGCATAGATCAACTGATCTCTCTTTGTGATCTAACTCAGCTTACAGAAGAGATTGGAAAACTGGAAGATAAAGTGGAGTGCGCTAATAATGCCCTGAAAGCAGACTGGGAAAGATGGAAACAAAACATGCAAAATGATATCAAGTCAGCATTTAGAAATATGGCTGAGGAAAACATCCTCTATTATGAACAGGTAATTAGTGATATGCAGTATTGCTTTCCTTTTCTTTTTAAAAGGTTATCCTCTCTCTTACTTTCTGTTTGTCTTGAGTTGAAAGAGTCTGACTGTTGAGGAACCAAGTATCACATTCAAAATCCTCTTTGGTGGCTCAGTGCCAGTGGAGCTGCCAGTCAATAGAGCATCACTAATCCCATCCACCAACACAAAGTGTTTACCTGTAAGAAGGTGATGAGCTTTCCTTCCTCCACAGCATGCTCAAGTGCCTAATTTGAGCTGAGCTTGATGTGAGAGAGAATTCTGCTATCGTCATTTAAAACTCAGAATATAGGGGAAGGGAAAAGAAGTAAGTGCCATTTTGCACATTTAGGCTGATCTAAGATAAGACTCAGGATGACAGGGAGCGATTTAAGTTTAAGAAGTAGTCATAAAAAAAAACCCAAATGTAATATTTATTAATGAAGCAGACAAGAAATTACAAAACCACCATGAGTTGTATTCATGACTTTTAGCAGTTATACTGAAGTTGTTTCGACCAGTGCCAAATTGAAATGGTTTCATAATATATTACATAAAAAGCTACAAATATTTTATATGTTATAATTGAGCTTATTTAGAAACTGGTTTTTTTATTTTCATATTTTCCTACTCCCTAATATTAAACAATACCAATAAACTGAACAGAATCTTATATAAGAAAAAAAAATTAAATACTACAATTTTGTTTTGTCTTCCCTTCAGTTTCTTGTCTATTATTTCCCTAATTTTAAACAATACAAATAAACTGAACAGAATCTTACATATGAAAAAAAATTAAATGCTACCATTTTGTTTTGTTTGTCTGCCCTTCAGTTTCTTATTTGGCAGGATCTGACATCTTTAAAAATCATTTGATCAGGCTTCCTAATGATTCTCCTATCTGATTAAAATTTCGTTTCCTCTCCTTTTCTTACCCGGGCTTCCCAGGTGGTTTGGTGGTAAAGAATCCTCCTGCCAATTCAGGAGACACTGGAAACATGGGTTCTATCCCTGGGTCAGGAAGATCCCCTGGAGAAGGAAATGGCAACCCCCTCCAGTATTCTTGCCTGGAAAATTCCCGTGGACAGATGAGCCTGACTAGTTACAGTCCTTGGGGTCACAAAGAGTTGGATATGGCTTAGCCACTGAGCATGCACGCTCCTTTTCTTGTATTGTTTGCAAAGTCAGGAAAGAAACAGAAGTTTGAATGAGCAGGAAATTAGTTCAGAGTTTATACTTTATGTCCCTTCCATCCCCACCTTTCCTCTGTAGCTATTCAAAAGGTCAAAAAAGAGTATTAGTTCACTCTAGTTTAGTTCGGTTGGTTTTGTTCGTTTCTTTCTTTGTTTACCTTAGGAAAAATGCCTAATCAACATTTTGCTTTTCAAATGATTATCTTTTTTGAACACAGTAGTATTTATTTTCAGTGAATTTTATGCTATTGCTTGCCTCATCTAGCTATTCTGAACATACTTTTCCTAGAAGGTATATATTCAAATGCATCTTTAACCTTATCTCTGTCTGAATATATGATTATATGAAATTGATACATTAAGAAAATTATATTTTGTACTCTGTAGTGCTTGCCAGGTTAAAGGTACTTTAAAATATTTTATATTTTGCAAGATTATCTAACTGATACTGATATTTTCATTCATCAAGAAATACTTGAGCCCCTACTACCACCAGCCACTGTGCTGGGTCCTGGAGAGACCACAGTGTGCAAGACAAGCATAGTCTCTTTCTCATGTGGTTACAATTAAAACATTATAATAAAAAGTATAATAAGATCCAGGATAGGAAGACTTTGCAAGGGCATCTAACCTAATCTAGAAGGAAAGAGGGCGATTCCTCAGAGGATATATTTAAGCTGAGTCCTGAATAATGAATGAGAGATAGCGAGATTCAGATGTGAGAAAGAGAGTTCCAGGCAGAGAAGACATGCACAAAAGCAGAGAGGTGAGAGAGAACATGTTCAAATTACTGAGGTTCCTTTTGGGAGAATGGTGGAGTGGAGATAGTGTTGAATTGAAAAATGAGGCTTGTAGAGGAGGAAAATGTTTCCCTCAACCCTCATAGGATCCCTGGGTGGGTCTGAAAATGAAACTGACAAGGATAAATTCACAGGAGGAAAAGCATATATGTTGAATGAATATAAGTTCTTTGTGGCACAGGAGCCTTCATCAACAAATCAAAATCAGAAGAAACAGATCTGAGTATTTTTATGCTAGGTTTGATGAAGATTGGGTTGTCGTGTAGAGAGGGATAGGTTAAGGAGTATAACGTAAGCCCAGGAAACTGAGGGAGACTTAGCAGGGCCTTTTTGTTAGGAGTCTTCTCATGTCCTTGGCTTCGGAGGTAAAGATGCACCTTTCCTCTGGGGATGAGGATCCCACCTCTTACTTGAGGATTTTATGACTAGCCTCAGGAGATAAGGGTTGGAAGAAGGTCAGAGTGACCTTTCTGCTTCTATTTCTCAAACTCATTCATCTTAATATGACAGTGTGTCATATTTTGTGTTAGTATGTCCTGAACCGTATTAGGCTGAAAGTGAAAGTGAAGTCGCTCAGTCGTGTCTGACTCTTTGTGACCCCACGGATTGTAGCCTACCAGGATCTTCCTTCCACGGGGTTTTCCAGGCAAGAATACTGGAGTGGGTTGCCATTTCCTCCTCCAGGAGATCTTCCTGACCCAGGATTGAATCTGGGTCTCCCGCATTGCAGGCAGGTGCTGTACCATCTGAGCCACCAGGGAAGTCTGAAGAAGGCCTTAATAAGCTTTGTTTTTTATTTCTCATTCTAAGGGAAATGGTAAATGCCATTAAAGAGTTTTCAGCAGGGAAGAGATAATTTGGACTTTCCTTTTAGAATGATCGTGCAGGCTATATATGGCTCATAGTGGAACAAAACTAAACATATTGAGCCTGGTTAGAAAGTGGAGCAACAAAGACAGAGAGGTGAACTGACATAGAGGTTTCGTGGCAGCAGGCTACAGATTGGAGGACAGATTTAAGTGATTTTCTTTTTAGCAAGTAGTGTTGGAAAGATCGTTTTCTACCTCCCCTTCTTTTTTATTCTACAATAAAAACCTTATGTAAATTAAAATGTCTAAAAGGAACTCCCCATAAGTCTCAGATTTTGAAATGATTTAAAATATTTCTGTTGGATAAAGCAGATATGTCACTATATGCTTTTTTTTTTTTTTATTATAAAGCATATTAGTTTATAAAAATCATGTGACAAACACTCAATACTATGTTGTCTTCTCAATGATAATGTCTGCAAAACTTAATTCTAAGTTTGGATTTTTAATTTTCTTAAGAGAAAATGTTCATAGTAGTTCCATTTCACTTCAACTGAAATGTTCAGATTTTGACTATACCTCTCCCATAAATGCACACTGTTTTTATTCTCATAGATTGCACTCAGTTTATACAAAATACTATCTTCTTAGAAATAGTTAAATTAGCATCACTGTGCCATATTGCCGTATTGCAAATTTTTCCTCACAGCAGTTTATATCTATGTTTTTAACTCTTTCCTCCAAGTGAATTGTATTTCTAAATCTTACTAAAATTATATCAAGTGTACGGCATTTTAGATGGAGATATTTGGAGGAATCATTGGTTTTCTTTATCATAACTTCATAAGGTTTCTACAGCTCAAGTTATTTATTGAGTTTTTTCCTGAGTGAATAACTTTTAACTGATTTGGCACATGATTCCAGGCATAATCGGAAATTGAAGCCCTTATATAATCAAGGCTTCCTAATTAACACACAGACTGTATGGCCTGAAACAGCAACAGTCTGCTGTTATCTGTTAACTTCAGAATATGGCAAATATATAAGGAAGTAAAATGTTGCAGAATCTTTCAGTTCCTTTTTAATTTAATCACATTATTATGGAAATACTTCTTTTTTCGTCAACATTTGTAAAAAAATAAATAATAAACCCCTAAAGGGGTTTGCTCCTAGTGTGATAGAAAAAATAGGGTATAAACATTTGTCTTTGGATTTTTATGAAGTGAAATGGTCACAACTTGTATATAACTTAAAATTTAGCTATTAAAATGACAGAGGAAAATCAGTTTGTAAATATGAGATGTGCCTGTATCAAAGGCCCATTATTGTCTAGCTGAAATATTGTACTTAAATGTGTGAATTTACTTAGAAACAGTTGACCTCAAATATAAAACAAGGATCTGATATAAACTCTGAATAGGTAAAATGAAGCTATTCCCAATTGTGTTCTGTATGATCAGTAACTAAGAATAAACTTGAATCTTTTTTGAAAAAATAAGAACAAAGCAATAAAATAAAAAGTCCCATTAACCATAGGTGAATAATTTCAAAGTGAATAATTTCAAAGTATATAAGTATCCAAATAACCAAAGAAAGTTATTTCTTACTAAAATGTGAAGGGATGCTAAAACTATAAACTATGACATGTTGGATAAAGTGCACAGACATTTTCTAATTGTTCTTTAGTAGGTACAAAATAAGACTGCCCAGGTGGCTCAGTGGTAAAAGTCCGCCTGCATTGCAGGAAATGCAGGTTCAATTCCTGGGTTGGGAAGATCCCATGGAGAAGGAAATGGCAATCCATTCCAGTATTCTTGCTGGAATGAGAATTCCAGTAAGGGAAATCCCATGGACAGAGAAGCCTGGCAGGCTACAGTCCGTGGGGTTGCAAGAGTCAGACATAACTTAGTGAATAAACAAAAACACAAGGTACAAAATAGTATGTTTTTATTGTTGTTGATGATGCTGATGCTGATAATTATGATGATGGTGAAGAAATTTAAAAGGAAGGAATCCTTGGTAGATACCATAAACTGAAATAATATGCTCTTTAAAGTTTAATATTATAATCATGAAAAGATCACATAATATTAGTTATTGCCAAATAAAATCATTTGTAGTTAACTGAATATAATACTTGAAGTAGTAAAATTTATTTCTTTGCGTAGTTTATTTTAGAGTTAATATATGGAAGTCTTTTTGGCCTCATTTTCTGGTTTTAGAATTAATACATGTACAAAAACAACAAAAATTAAGTAGACAAATGTATAAACAAGAAATAAAGAATACCCATAACCTTATCTCCTACAGAGGGGTATATTGAAACTGTCTCTTATACACATCTAGATGTGTATAAGAGACAGGCTGGGTCCTGGAGAGACCACAGTGTGCAAGACAAGCATAGTCTCTTTCTCATGTGGTTACAATTAAAACATTATAATAAAAAGTATAATAAGATCCAGGATAGGAAGACTTTGCAAGGGCATCTAACCTAATCTAGAAGGAAAGAGGGCGATTCCTCAGAGGATATATTTAAGCTGAGTCCTGAATAATGAATGAGAGATAGCGAGATTCAGATGTGAGAAAGAGAGTTCCAGGCAGAGAAGACATGCACAAAAGCAGAGAGGTGAGAGAGAACATGTTCAAATTACTGAGGTTCCTTTTGGGAGAATGGTGGAGTGGAGATAGTGTTGAATTGAAAAATGAGGCTTGTAGAGGAGGAAAATGTTTCCCTCAACCCTCATAGGATCCCTGGGTGGGTCTGAAAATGAAACTGACAAGGATTATTATTGAATAATAAAAATATTTATATCTACATGGGTATCTAGGAAGCAGAAAAGCATATAGTATAGGATATTTTCTCTGAGATGAAAGAAGAAAAAAAAATCATTTCAAGAGTTCACAATCTAGCCAAACCTATAACACAACTAATGCTTCCCTAAAATCCAAGTCCAGCTATATACGGAACATTCAAAAAGCAGAGAATATTTTAAAAATACACATCATAGAAGTTCTTTTACAAAGTAAGTAACAGATAAGCACTGAATCTTCTAGAAGTTTTCAGGTATAGTTGTTTTTATTTAGAAATTTATTCCTTGTTATACTGGGGAATAGTAAAATAAACTCTAGCAAAAGAGTTTTTTGTTTTACATTCATTGATGTGCTACATATTTTGGAACATTTTAAAAAATTTTCATGAATATTTAAAACACCATGATCCAAGTAAAGGTATCTCCCAAACATTGTGACTTTAAGAGGTTAATCTATGTTGATAATGATAATAAAACTGCCATCGAAGAAGATTCTGATGAGTGGAATTTATGTATCTGTCTGAGATTTCATTATTTTTTTTTTTAAATTGGATCTCAGATAAATTATGGACTTGCTGTTCATCTACATTAATTGAAAGGAGCAGTGAGGGAGAATAACTTTCCCAAGATCTAACTCTGTCCAACAAAGAGGAGCTGTTATGTAACAAGACAGAAACTTGATGACAAAGTACTATTTTGAAAATCTGGGAGTCAAAGAAAAGGAAAGGAAGGAAACCCTGGCCATCTAGTCATATTCCCTAGAATTTAGTAAAGTGATTTGAAAAATTACAAAAAAGTTTAATTTCAGCATCAGTATTATGTCTTTCTTGTAGAGGGGATGGAAGTGATTGAAGGTTTACTCAACTATAGTTGTTTAGTATCATTTTGGTCACAAAGAAAGA
Organism: Cephalophus harveyi; assembly: GCA_006410635.1. Lineage (NCBI taxonomy): Eukaryota > Metazoa > Chordata > Mammalia > Artiodactyla > Bovidae > Cephalophus > Cephalophus harveyi. The sequence goes on from SJYT01012925.1 coordinate 62,890, forward strand.
CCTGTAGTTTCTTAGTTTTCCTTTTAAATGTTGGGAGAGAGCCATAATATTTGCTCTATGTTGAGCAATTTAAATTATATTTTTATGTTGACAGTCTCTTAAGATGAAATGGAGTAAATAGATACTTTCTTTAAGGTTAATGTGTGTCTCAACTCCCTTTGAAAATAATAAAAACAAAAAGCTAGAATGCTTCAGTGTTATCTAGGACAGGGATTTTGGAATCCATATCAGGGTACGTTTCTTTTTATAATCATGCCTCATAAGGTTTACTTAAACTGGTACCTTACCGAATCTCGAGAACTCAGGAAGACAGATCTCCTGATGGTGGTTAAACAACCCTTCAGAAAATAACAGTCTCTATTTGGAACTGTTAGAAGAATGTTTCAGAACTACATTATACACCTTAGTGAATTCAGTAGATTTACATTAATGGGTAAGATAGATTTCCTGAAAAGTAAACATGCTTCCAGCTTGAGAGGCTAAGATGCTTAGATATTTGCTCAACCTGACCATTTTTGTGCCAGTTAGAATTTCCAATTCATTACATTCTTTTGTCCACGTTATTGACTTTTTTACTCACTGGAAAGTACTCATTAGAAACCTGATGTCAAGATTAACAAATTCGGGCTACAGTACACCACACGTTTAGGGACCATCCAGTTTATTTAGGAACAGTCATCTTCATCAAAACATCAAGTTTTCATCTTCTTAATGCCATAATGCTCCATTGAATGCCTAGGAGCTTTTCCCTTTGTATTTTTAGTAAAGAGACCAACACTATTGATTATCTAATGATTAATCTTGTCCTTTTTACCATTTATTCTATCGAAATCTTTTCTTTTTTTTTGGTAAGCAATCAATTCCTATTTGAAATAGAAGCTAAAGGTACATAATAATAATGCTTAAAACAAGGGAAGCAGAGAGGAAATAACCTTGTGCATCCTAAGACTTTAAAACTTTTTATTCTTACTCTCAGATGAGAGGCTTCACCACTGCTTATAGAAACAAAATCTTCAATAAACTCTTGCTTGGGCTGTTCACAGGATGCTTTTATGGTCCTCTGTTATTAGTTGATTGGTTGTGGGAGAGGCATCCATGGAGAATACCAACCACAGAGGCTGGGAAGCTGCCTTCTCAGCTTGATAGATTGTACCAGGAATCTTGGTTGAGTGAAGAGATGAAATTATAAACTGAGTTGAGGGAATGCTACATTAAAGACATTTTATAAATTTTTAAAATCACCTAGTACAAATGCTGGAGGAAGTCCCTGGGCATAGTTTTTGAGTCTCTAATTGTTTATTTGAGAACATATTTGATCACACAATCATTTGCTCCCAATTATTTTACTTTTGCTGTCATTGGTTATGACAGCTTCATAGCCAAGTGCCTTCCTCTTAAGTTATGCTGTTTCATTTTATTGAAGAAGGTTGCAATGCATCTTAGCACATTAAAGTTCCTAAGAAACTCCTTAGGAAAGAACTATATCACCTTTGTTTAAGATCTCAGATTTACTTGTTCACAGAGGTCATTTATGGAATTCATGTCTGAAATATTTATGGAACTATTGTCTAGAAAATACTTAAGAAACTGATAAAAATGAAGACTTCTAATGTTCATTAAAGCCTTTATTGTAAAACCATCTGAAGATGTTTAGTAGCTATGAACTCTTGAAAGAGTAAATTTCAGTTCCACTTGTCTTAAAAAAAAAAAAACAAAAATTGCTCAGTGGTAGCCAACAACATTTTTAAAGTTTTACCTCAATAATTTGATACAGCTTTTCAGTGGTTCAAAGGAATTCTTCTCTCTCATAGCAAATAAGGTAAATGTTATCCTCTATATTGATGACAAAGTCCTTTCATATTCCAAGTTGTAAATCTACTTCTAACTGGTATCCCCCATCCCGCACCCTAGCACCAAGGAATCTTTATACTCAAATCAAAAATACTTTGCAAAAAGATTATTTTTAACATGTAGAATGATAGTATACTTTGTCAAGTTTAAGTCATTTAATTTACTAGGTCATTGTCTTGATCACCACATTGAAATTTGCTTCTTTCAAAGTTGAAGTTTTATAAGATTCATGAGGTCTTGTTATGTTAGAAGACACTTAAAAAAGAAGTTCCTTGCCACCCTTCCTGTTGTTCAGTCACTCGGTGGTGTCTGACTCTTTGTGACCCCATGGACTGCAGCACACCAGGCTTCCCTGTCCATCACCAACTCCTAGAGCCTGCTCAAACTCACGTCCATTGAGTCGGTGATGCCATCCAACCATCTCATCCTCCGTCATCCCCTTCTCCTCCTGCCCTCAATCTTTCCCAGCATAAGGGTCTTTGCCAATGACTTGGCTCTTTGCATCAGGTGGCCAAAGTATTGGAGCTTCATCTTCAGCATCAGTCCTTCCAATGAGTATTCAGGATTTATTTCCTTTAGGATTTATTGGTTTAACTTTGCAGTCCAAGGTACTCTGAAAAGTCTTTTTCAATACCACAGTTCAAAAGCATCAATTCTTTGGCACTCAGCCTTTTTTATGATTCAACTCTCACATCTGTACATGACTACTGGAAAAACTACATAGTTCTGAGCAACTATACGCCAATGAAATTAAAAAAAAAAAAGCATATCTAGAATTAACTTTTGGAAGTTGAATAATTTGAATTCACACACAAAAATAACAATTATATCCTATGTATTATAATTCTCTATATTAAATTGCATTGCAAAGAAATTAGTTCTCTGCCACTGGGAATTTTAAGGCAGTTGTTGAATAATGTACATCAGCAATTCTGTTTAAACTAGAATTTCTCTATGCATTTTATAGAAATTAGTTTTTGTAATGTTAATGGGTGTTTATCTTGATAGAAAAGATAGATTCTGTAGTCAAATAAGTTTGAATTAAACAGGCATATTTATTAAAGAAGTTCTTAGAACCTTTTATGTGCTTATATGGGCTTCCCAGGTAGCGCTAGTAGTAAAGAACCCAGTTGCCAATGCAGAAAACATAAGAGACAGGGGTTCAGTCCCTATGTTGGGAAGATCCCCTGGAGGAAGACACAGCAACCCACTCCAGTGTTCTTACTTGGAGAATCCCATGGAAAGAGGCACCTGGAGGGCTTCAGTCCGTGGGGTCACAAAGGGTCAGACACGACTAAAGCGATTTAGCACATGTTCTTATATGGTTTATGAATCTAAGACATAACTTTGACTAGGTTAGCATTTCTTCTTATAGCATTAGCCTGTCATGGAACACAATTTAGGAAACCTGGGGTAATTATATTGATCTCTAAAGTTATGTTACTTAAAGTGTGGACTAATGCCTAATTCATAAATTGTTTATTACAGATTTATAACATAAATTCAGAAATAGAATATAACCAATTGAAATATTCTAGGGCAATTTGACATTGTCATGATGTCCAGGGGATTATTAGACTTCTTTTGTTGAATCAAGTATAGGCCAGTTGGGATATTGTCCAGCTTTTGTGATGATTTCTTGTGGCATGAAGTGCGAACTAGTCATCTCAGTAGGATCACTAATGGTTCTTAGCCAACAAAAGATGTGTTCTTCACCACAGATAGTTTGAGAAGCACTGCTCTAAAGTTCCTTCTGTTGTCTAGAAGTTTGTTCATATCTTCAAATTAACATAGGTAGTGTTTTTTCTCATTTAAAATTTATAATCTGGCTGATATTCAAGTATTATAATGTATATAAAGCTTGATTAATTATAGAATTCAGTTGAAAGACACCAAGGTCTGATTTTTATATACTTCTAAGGAAACCTTAAAAATGAAGTATTTATCATTTTTAGAATTCAAAAGTATCATGTAACCGTGCTGTTTTATTTATTAAGTGATTGCAGCCATGAAATTAAAAGACGCTTACTCCTTGGAAGGAAAGTTATGACCAACCTAGATAGCATATTCAAAAGCAGAGACATTACTTTGCCAACAGAGGTCCGTCTGGTCAGGGCTATGGTTTTTCCAGTGGTCATGTATGGATGTGAGAGTTGGACTGTGAAGAAAGCTGAGCGCCAATTAATTGAGGCTTTTGAATTGTGGTGTTGGAGAAGACTTCTGAGTGTCCCTTGGACTGCAAGGAGATCCAACCAGTCCATTCTAAAGGAGATCAGCCCTGGGTGTTCTTTGGAAGGAATGATGCTAAAGCTGAAACTCCAGTACTTTGGCCACCTCATGCGAAGAGTTGACTCATTGGAAAAGACCCTGATGCTGGGAGGGATTGCGGGCAGGAGGAGAAGGGGACGACAGAAGATGAGATGGCTGGATGGGATCGCCGACTCGATGGACGTGAGTCTGAGTGAACTCCGGGAGTTGGTGATGGACAGGGAGGCCTGGCGTGCTGCGATTCATGGGGTCGCAAAGAGTCGGAAACGACTGAACGACTGAACTGAACTGAATTCAGGAAATCTTAAAAATGAAGTATTTATCATTTTTAGAATTCAAAAGTATCATGTTACTGTGTTGTTTTGTTTATTAAGTGATGAGTTCTATTCTAAATTGCATATTCCAAAGCTATAGTTCATGTTTCCAAATAACTATGAACATTTTTTATTATGTTCATGTAAGTTTTAAAACTTTTGTTGTTTTATAGGTTTCTGCTTTCTTAAAAACTTATGTTAAAAGCATTTTCATTAATCTCTTATATTCTGAGATATAGTTATTTTTCAATTATTTATACAAGCGAAGTTGAATTTAGGTGTAAAAGTGACAGTTTTCCATAGTATCAACAGTCTGTCTTTTCCCAACCTTTGAATTAGATGAGTTTTTCTGTAGTTAAGTTAATCAAACATTTAAATAGGTGATTACATTTTATAATGTAATCATTTCTAAAATTATCTAGATTCTGAATCAAGAACTTACATCTCACTGTGCTTCATAAAGGACAGATTATATGCTATGGACCAATATAATAGTTCCTGTAAAGAAAAGGAAGAAATGACTTAAAACACACATGCACACACTGCATGTTGTAACATTTTGAAGAAAAAAGGTGGATTTCCTAATGAAGCAAATTAAACTTGGATATCAGGATGGCTGCTATTAAATGTAAAATCTTGGTCATATCTTCTCTACACCTAGCTTTCTAATCTGTCAAAAGGTGGAACCAATGGTCTTCCTCTGCCCCTGCCCCCTATCCACACACATCCCTCACAGCTTTTTAGAAGAATAAAATTAGAAAGTGTGTGAAATGCTTTAAAATAATGTGCTTTATCATAGCTGTGCCTTGATCCAGTAATCCAAAAGTAAATGTGCTTTTCTTTTAGTTTATTGTATTTTCATGTATGATAAACAAGATCAGCTCAGCGTTTGAAGTATCTGGTACTAAACTGGACAAACTTCATGTAATTGGCTTGTTACTGAGGTGAAGGTGAGGTGAAGTCACTCAGTCGTGTCCGACTCTTTGTGACCCCATGGACTGTAACCTACTAGGCTTCTCTGTCCATGGGATTCTCCAGGCAAGAATACTGGAGTGGATTGCCATTTCCTTCTCCAGAGGATCTTCCCGACCCAGGGATCGAACCCAGGTCTCCCGCATTGGAAGCAGACGCTTTAACCTCTAAGCCACCAGGGATTACTGGCTTGTTACTAGTTAAAAAAAAAGAGAATGATGATATCATATATAAAAGTATGAGTGGGAAATATGAAAATTTTGGCTCTTGTATTCTCTCTATAGATTTCCAGTGTGTTAGCTCTTTGGAGCTCCAACTTTTCCACATGTAAAAATGAGAGAAATGGAATTGGTTGTATCTAAGGACTTCCCTGGTGGCTCAGATGGTAAAGCATCTGCCTCCAATGCAGGAAGCCCGGGTTCAATCCCTGGGTTGGGAAGATCCCCTGGAGAAGGAAATGGCAATCCACTCCAGTACTATTGCCTGGAAAATCCCATGGACAGAGGAGCCTGGTAGGCTACAGTCCATGGGGTCACAAAGAGTCGGATAGGACTGAGCGACTTCACTTTCACTTTCAAGGCTCTTTCTATCTTTAAAAGATCTTGAGTTAGAGATCTACAAATTACAAAATAATTTTTAAAAGGACCACAAGATGGCGTTTGTAGCTAATGAGTTTTTTTGAGTTAACTGTTGCAATCATTTAACAGTATTAACATTTGCAGTATTTACAAATGCAAACTTATTACTTATATTCTTGAGGAATATGTAAAACTAATTGTAGAAAAAAATGCAAATCTTGTCATTTTGAAGTTACTGATATCTCTCAAATTATAAATTAACAGTTTATTCTGAATTTAGACTTTTCAAAAAATGAAATTTATTGAATAATTTTGAGCCATTGAAAAATAATAGAAGTTGATTTCCTTTTATAACATCATCTCTAATTTTTTTCTAGATTGGTTATATTTCAGGAAAATGTTTAAATATACAGCTCCTAATAGTTTTCATTACTATTTGGATCTTAGGTAAAGGTGATTAAAAAAGCAGTTACTAAAATGTTACACACCCCATTGCCCTCATTTTAGGTATGAGCTACAATTTTTACAATGTAATTTATTTTGCAGTGATATTGGCCTAGTATGGAGATGTTTACATATTTGAGCTTCAGTGTTTCCTCACATGTAGGTGATGTCATCTATGCCCGAGATAGTTGAGATAGCATTAAAATACGTAAAGGATGTGCAGTCATATTTCTGTTTTAATTTATTAAGAGAGATGCAGTGATTATGTCATTGGGGTTAGTAGGAAAACTAGAAGCACAGCTTTTGACTTAATGTGGACATTTCTGGTTTAAAAAAAAGTACATGGTAAGGTTTCACTTTTATCACATTTTATATTAGTAGATATTGTTGTTATTGTTTTAGGCAAATTTATAGTTATTTTACTTCATTAGCAGAGATATATAGATAATATTTTATTAATTTGATTCTTGTGATAATTTGCATGAGACTAGGTTTTCCACTAGCTGTTCCATGAAGAGGGTCATAGCATTACCTATGGAGATATAAAACTTTATGTTGGCACTATCCCCTGGTCACTAGGAACATGGGCTTTGGATAGGCCTAACTTGTGACTTTAAGTTCAGACACCTTTCATTATTTCAGTGAGCCTCAGTATCCTCTTCTGTAAAGTGCTGAAAATAATAGTATACACATCATAAATTTTATTTGGTATTAAACTATATATGTACATAATAAAATCAAGATGAAAGACAAGTCTTAGAGGCAAAAAACTTATAAATATCAAATACTGAGGGGAGAGGTAAAATTTTATATTTGATGCCTTTCCACACTCTGTTAAGCCAAATAGAGCAAGGCATATTTATCAATTATATGCGATCTCATTTGCCAATTTAAAAAAGTTTTATTTAAGTACAGTTGATTTACAGTGTTGTATTAGTTTCAGGTGTATTGCAATGTGATTCACTTGTATGTACATATATATCTATTTTTTCCAGATTCTTTTTCCTTATAGGTTATTACAGATTATTGAGTATAGCTCCCTGGGTTATACAGTAGGTCCTTGCTGGTTATCTGTTAAATATATAGTAATGTATATATGTTATTCCCAAACTCCTAATTTACCCTGCCTTCCCACGGCTTTCCCCTTTGGAAACCATAAGTTGATCTTCCATGTCTTGGGGACTATTTCTGTTGTGTATATAAGTTTACTTGTATTTTTTTTTTTTTAGATTCCATATGTAAGCATATCATATGATACTTGTCTTTGTCTGACTTACTTCACTTTGTATGATAATCTCTAGGTCCATCCATGTTGTTCCATATGGCATATTTCATTCATTTTTGGCTGAGTGATATTCCACTGTGTATATATACCACCTCTTATTCTTTCATCAGTGGTCATTTAGGTTGCTCCCATGCCTTAGTTCTTCCAAGTAGTACAGCAATGAGCGTTGGAGTGCATGTATCTTTTTGAACTATGATTTTCTCTGGATCTATGCCCAGGAGTGAGATTATAGGATCATATAGTGCTTCTATTTTTAGCTTTTTAAGGAACTTCCATACTGTTCTCCATGGTGGCTATACAGTGTAGGAGGGATGCCATTTCTCCACACCCTTTCCAGCATTTATTGCTTTCGATTTTTTGATGATGGCCATTCTGAGCTGTGTGAGGTGATGTGTGCGCACTCAGTCACTCCTCACTGTAATTTTGAAATACATTTCTCTGATAATTAGCGATGTTGAGTATCTTTTCATGCGGCCTTCTGTATGTCTTCTTTGGAGAAATGACCATTTAGGACTTCTGCTCATTTTCAGTTTTTTCCTTTATATTCGACTGTATGAGCTGTTTGTGTATTTTGGAGAGTAGTGCCTTGTTGGTCACATCATTTGCAAATATTTCCTCTCATTCTGTAAGTTGTCGTTTCATTTTGTTTATGGTTCCCTCTGCTGTGCAAGAGCTTTTAAGTTAATAACTAGGTTGCGTTTGTTTGTTTTTGTGTTGGCCATTTTAGGTTCTCGAATGAAAGTTGATGCATGCACATGGTTCAAGCCCCCTTCTTCTGTGAATGGGTAAATAGGCCCAGAAAAGTGAAAACATTCACTTGAATGTTTTCCGACTGTGGGACAGAACCTCTTTATATCCCACCATTTTGAGAAAATAGTGATTCTTAAATGTGGAAGCTTTCATTGGAAGCTATATTATACCAACAGAAACCCCATTTTTGTTGTCATTCATTCTTTAGAAAATTTAATCACATCTACTTGTGGATCACTGTCACTTTTGAGAGCTAAAGAGACATTTACCTTTTCTTACGACAAAATGTCATCACTGCTTTTACTGAGACAGCAAGAGATTTACTTTCAAGACTAGTTTTGTAATTAAAACTTACTTTCTGTTTGAAGTCTCTAAGCATGTATCAGAACAAAAGGGCTTTGATTTACCTTTTGGGTCTGTTTGCCCTAGTTCTGGCTCACTTTCCTAACTGTACAGTCTTTCCCAGTCGTGCCTTCAAAGAGAAGCTACGGTTTTTGGTCTTTGGCTACAAACTGGAGCCACCTAGGAAAAAAAAAAAAATGTGCACTGGGTTCTCAATTAATGAGGATCTGTGCTGTCCAGTCACTCACATCTTGCCTAATAGCATGTTCAACATGGGCTTTATGGGCTTTCTTTTACTGCAGTGAGAAGCGTAGAGCAATAGAAAAGAGTACTGGACTCAATAGATCAGTTCTCTTACCTATAAGATGCAATTACTTCAGTTTGTCAGAGTATTGTTGTATCAAATAAAATAATACGTACAAAAAATATGCACATTATTCAACTAAATGTGGAATTGTTATTGATGCTCTATGACAGTATGATAATCAAACTAGAATGAGCTAAGCTGCTGCTGCTGCTAAGTTGCTTCAGTTGTGTCCGACTCTGTGCGACCCCATAGATGGCAGCCCACCAGGCTCCCCCATCCCTGGGATTCTCCAGACAAGAACACTAGAGCGGGTTGCCATTTCCTTCTCCAGTGCATGAAAGTGAAAAGTGAAAGTGAAGTCGCTCAGTCGTGTCCAACTCCTAGTGACCCCATGGACTACAGCCTACCAGGCTCCTCCATCCATGGGATTTTCCAAGCAAGAGTACTGAAGTGGGTTGCCATTGATGAGCTAAGGGGTACAATTAAAGGTCAAGTCAACTGTGACACTAGGTATTTTTGATTGTTACTTTAATTTTAATAGATATTAGCTTGCTTTACTAATTATAATGATTTAAAAATGGGAATAAATCAGTTCCTTGATAGAAAACAGTGAGAAGCCAAATAAAAGAAATACTTTAAAATATATATATAATTTACAATTATGAGCAAGCCTCACACTGGGTTTTGAGATTTTTGTTGTTGTTTTGATGATTCTTTGTATAATTCAATTATCCCAATTGCTTATGGTATAAAAAATCCATTTCTTGAGTTTTCACTTAGTTTTTCATACTCAAAAAAAGATAAAGAGATTTAAAGACCATTAGAGGTTATCTTTGATTATTTAAAAATAGACTTATGTTCATTGACTGGATAAATATACAACATATCAATATTAACAGGTTAATATTAAACATTGGCAGGAGGGGGCAATTGGCATATTTAGTTAGTTAAAATATCTGCTATCAAAATTCCAAAAGATGATTGGTAGCATCAGGAATTACACTGTTCAGGGCCATGTCTCAACTTTGTAGACCCAGAAAATTGATTGGTCAGCACCCTGATTGGGGATCAGGTTTTTATGGCAAAACTTAACATTAACACATTTAATGATCAATAGAAGCCAGGATGTCAGTTGATTAATATTCAGATTGAAAAGTGCACTGTTTCTGATGACCAGTGTGTTTGCATCAGCAGTTCAGTACATTCCTTCCCTATGCTCTCAGCATTTATTGAACACTTACTTTCTGCCTGGCATGTCATTAATTCAGTCATCTTCAAAGAGTATACATACACCTGGAAATACTTAAAAACTTCCAAAAGGTATGTAAAGAATCAGTTTCTACACTCAACCTGCATTTATACTCTTCCCTAAAAGTTGATCCACCTCCAATCATGCCTTTTTTTTTTGCCCTCTTCTCCTCCAAAATGGTTCTTCTTACATTATGTAAAATAAAGTTATCTCATCTTGATGGCCCAGTGACTTATTAAATGTACTCTGGTGGTCATTCAAGATATTAATTATTTTCCATTTCCTATTAAATGGCTGTACCTCTTATCAGATTTATCATATCGCAAACATATTTAACCATTGATCTTCAGCTTTCTCATCTGTAAAATAAGATTCATAATCATCACTGTGAAGTTTAAAGAAAGTAATATGTGATAGTCAAGTGTGAAAGTTGCTCAGTTGTGTCTGACTCTTTGCAACCCCATGGAATTCTCCAGGCCAGAATACTGGAGTGGGTAGCCTCTCCTTTCTCCAGGGGATCTTCCCAACCCAGGGATTGAATCTACGTCTCCTGAATGGCAGGTGGATTCTTTACGAGCTGAGCCACAAGGGAAGCCCAATATGTGATAACAACCATAATGATGCCTCACTGAGTGTTCATAGAGACATTTAGCAGCTGTTCTGATACTTGTTTTTCTATGCTAGTGTTCTATAATCTATATTTCAAAATACATAAATTGTTTTTCTGTCTTTCATGTGGTGGATGATAAGGAAATGGTTAAGTAGCTAATTTGTTTCTTCTACCACATTTCACTGTCCTGAGGATTTTCTTTAGAAATGAAAATATTAATTCACAGCAATAATCAACGTGGAGGGCTGATCTCCCTTAGACATTTATTAACTAGGAAAGTTGAAGAATATGACAATGATAGAAGCTTCTTCACATTAGGATTAATACCATTTTTGGTGCAGTTTGGATCTATTTGACAGGAATTCTAAATACAGCAGACTGCTCACATTTTCATTGAGTTTTGCCTTGAGTATGTTCAGAAGTTTATTTAAATAATAGTTTGGCAGAGTAATCGAAAAGATATGATATCTCCTGAAAGCAGTAATTGCTTTGGGCTACCCTGCAGGGTTACCAGATAATAGATTATGTTTGAATTTGCAGAAGAGGCCAGAAATGAGTTTCACACAGGAAACAGGACTTTTTACAAAGGTGAACTATGATTCTGCTATCTATTAGCCCTTCAGTTCCATAGTTTTGTATACATTGTGGATAGATTTTTAAACATTATATGTATTTAGGTATTGCTTATTTCCTTTCTTATGTTCAAAATTTGGTGGAGATTTTTAAGTATCCATAAAGCTGAATTAAATTTTTTTCTTGGCATTCAAAAAAAAAAAAATACTAATAACAGCTAATAGTTAATACATTTGTCCATATGATGTTAACTGTAAGTTTTTTGAAGATGTTCTTTCTCAAGTTGTGGAAGTCCCCATCTGTTTCTAGTTTGCTGAGAATTTTTTTTAACTAATAAATGGACATTTGTAATTTGACAGATGTCTTTCCATGTCAATTAAGATATTACATTGAATAAAGTCAGTTACACTGATTGATTTGAACATTAATCCAATCTTACATTCTTGGGATAAACTCCATTTGGTCATGATGTATAATTCTTTCTATAGATTTATGCATTTGATTTGCTAAAATTTTGTTTAAAAGTTTTACACCTGTATTTATGAGGGGTAGTGATCTGTAGTTTTCTTCCCTTGTAATATCTCTGGTATGATGGAAACCTTTCCTTTCTCTTCAGTTCTCTGAAAGTTTGTGTAGAATTAATATGATTCTTCATTAAATTTTTGATACAATTTGCTAGGGAAGCCATTTATAATATACCTGGAGTATTCTTTATGGGAAGATATTTAACAAAAAGCTCAGATTTATTTGGATTATTTATTTTTTCTAGATTTACTTTTTCTAGAGTGAGTTTTGGTAATTTTGGTAGTGTGTGTCTTTTCATTGGTTTTATTCAGGTTCTCAAATGTATAGGTATAAAGTTTTCAATAATATTTTCTTTTCCTTTGGTAGAATTTAGACTGATCTCACCTCTCTTAACCCTAACAGTTGGTAGTTTATATCATCTCTCTCCTTTTATGAACAATCTGGCTAAAAGTTTATCAATTTTGTTAATCTTCTCAAAGATCCAGTGATTCTTCTTTCATTGATTCACAACTGCTATCTTTTCTGTTTTTTTCCTTCTACTGCTTACTTTCGGTATAATTTGTCCTGTTTTAGTTTTTAAGATGGAAATTGAAGTCATTTAAGACCTTTTTCTTTTCTTATATAGGTGTTTAGTGCTATAAATTTCTCTTTATGTACTACTTTAGTGGCATCCCAAAATTTTGTTATAGATTGTGTTTTCATTTTCATTCAGTTTAAAATAAAATACTTTCTAGATTACCTTGTTATTTCTTCTTTAGATTTCAAATATTTTGGGATTTTTCAGATACCTTTCAACTGTCGATTCCTAACTTAATTTCACTATGCTCAGAGAATAAACCTCATATGATTTACTCTTTTTAAGTGTATTGGGACTTATTGTATAACCTGGAATATGGCAAGTTTGGTATATGTTTTATGTGCACATAGAAAAAAATATGTATTCTCTTTTGTTGTATAGTTCTCAATTAGATCGCCTTGATTCATTTCCTGGACACATTAATGGTGGCTCAGACGGTAAAGCGTCTGTTTACAGTGCGGGAGACCCGGGTTCAATCCCTGGGTCAGGAAGATCTCCTGGAGAAGGAAATGGCAACCCACTCCAGTGTTCTTGCCTGGAAAATCCCATGGACGATGGAACCTGGTAGGCTACAGTCCATTGGTTCACTAAAAGTCGGACACGACTGAGCGACTTCACTGTCACTCACTGCTTAGTCTTGGTAGACCATTATAATATAATAATTGCTGATTTTTGAATATTTACTTTGAGCCAGGCATTCTGCATAGAGATTTATACAGATTATGTAAATTTAATTTTCCACAATTGCTTTTGTGGTATTATCATTAACCTAATTTATAGCTGAAGAAACTATAACAGAGATTAATCAATTTGCACAAACATATGTGATATAGTAGGATTCAGATCTGATTAAACCATGCTTGTATCACTACTCCTCTGTCTAGATGCTTTATGCCCGCCTCATATCCAAATGGTCCATCTTTTCCTCTATAATTTAGATCTGTTTTCTGCCCTGACAGTGGGGAAATAGTAGATTATTTCAGCAATCTAATCCATGCTAATTTTTTAACCTTTATCTTTTCATCTTATTTAGCAATAATTTCCCTCATTAAGAGTTAAAATATGTAAAAAATGACAGGGATCCTGGCAAGCCAATGGGAAAGAGGAATTGGACACATTGCTATCAGAACAGTTATATAAGGATTTACTAATTTTTCTAATAGTGAAAGTGAACTACTGTTGATCTCCTGATGGTGTGTTTCCATTATTTAGTGCCTTGCTACATGGGAATCCTTCCTTACATCACAGACAGATCTCCACTTGGAAGAAGCCTCTGAAGATAATTTGTAATCTCATTGAAGACCTCTATGTGATCTTTGGAAGATAATGTCTGTTAACCAAAGTTATTCTTTCTCAGTGGGCTGGATCCTTTCGAAAGTGGATGGAAAGTATTTCACACTATCTGGAAAACCAACAACTTAAAGCTCAGGTGTTCCAGATCATTCATATAAATTTGGATATATATATATGTACACACACATATACATACATATAAATATTTAGCTTAGTTTTAACTATGTTCTTAAATTTGTATGCCAATAATTATACATAAAAAATTTTTTTCTTAAATATTTGTCTGTGGAACATGTCATTTTAAATATATTGTAAAGACTCAGTTTTAATAAAAAGTTTAATATGAAATGACTGACTATTGTGCGTTCTTTTCCTATTAGTAGCTCAAGGCACTGAATCGGATTCTAATATGAATCCAGTGTATATTTATAAGTATACCGTGTTGCTGCTGCTAAGTCACTTCAATCATGTCCGACTTTGTGAGACCCCATAGATGGTAGCCCACCAGGCTCCGCCGTCCCTGGGATTCTCCAGGCAAGAACACTGGAGTGGGTTGCCATTTCCTTCTCCAATGCACGAAAGTGAAAATTGAAAGTAAAGTCTCTCAGTCGTATCCGACCCTCAGCGACTCCATGGACTGCAGCCTACCAGGGTCCTCCGTCCATGGGCTTTTCCAGGCAAGAGTACTGGAGTGGGGTGCCATAGCCTTCTCCGAAGTATAGTGTGTATTCACCTTTATTTCATCATAATTTTCTCTGAAATACTATTTACTTTGATATTAGGAATTCAAAATAAATATGCAAAACTGATTAAATATTTTTTAACAAAGATAACTTTGAAACTTGGTTTGCTAAAAGCTAAAAAATTGTTTAAAGACTACCAAGATAAATATAAATTATTTTTGATTTATTATTTAGAAATACTCATACAGTCATTTTCCTACTAGTAACTTTATGTTTTGGGGATTTTTTTTTTTTTACATACTCTTTGCAACTCACATCTAGCTGTATTTTTTAATGTACACAGTGTTTATCAAATTTGTTCTCCCATTTTATTTGTTGTAAGTCACAAGTGCAGGTGACTTACGGTAACGGATAAAGACACAAGTTACAATAACAGGAATAGAGACACATGACACCTCAATTCATTCTCCAGGCTCACAGTCTAGTCATATTTATCATACAAAATGATTTTATATTCATTTTATAGCTATGTAAAAATTAAATATATTATCTAACATTTGCTAAGTTTTGGACATAGATATTTCTCAAGACTTGGGATAAAGTTTGTGGTATTTAGTCATGCATATCACCTTACATGGATGACTTGTACCATTTGGTGGTGGTGGTTGTTGTTCAGTCACTCATGTCTGACTCTTTGCAACCCAGGGATTGCAGCTTGCCAGGTTTCTCTGTCCTTCTCTGTATCCCAGAATTTGCTTATTATTTTTAATCATTTGGTTATTAGCATTTAAATAAGTGTCTCACACACACAAAGTAGACATTTAAATCATCTTAACTAAAGGAAGGAAGCTGAAGCTCCAGTATTTTTTTCATCTGATGTGAACAGCCGACTCATTGGAAAGTCCCTGATGGTGGAAAGATTGAGGTCAGAAGGAAAAGAGGGTGTCAGGGTGTCAGAGGATGAGAAGGCTGGATGGCGTCACCAATGGCATGGACATGAACTTGGGCAAATTTTGGGAGATGGTGAGTGGTGAGGGACAGGGAGGCCTGATATACTGCAATCCATGGGGTTGCAAAGAGTTGGACATGACTGGGCAACTGAACAACAACAAACTAAAACAAGAGATAAACAATCATATACAAATATAAAACTGAACATTTTTTCTTAAATACTGACATGTACAATTTTTAAACCATTTAAAGTGAAGAATCTGCCTTCATTGTTTCATGTTTGACTGCTGACAGCTTTTAAGCTTCACCTGCTTTTTCCTCTCCTGCCCCATGTCTGGACAAGCCGCTAAGAAACCCAAAAGAATGTTCCCGCTTTCAGCACTCACAGGAAGTTCAAACCATTCAACCTCCTCCCTGTGTACAGAGATTCATCTCTAACTATCATAAAATCCTCAAGCCAGTGTCCTTTCCCAGGTCTCAAGACATTTTCAGAGAGGACTGCCTTGTTGGCCCCATGATGTGATAACTGTAATGGGGAAGCCTCATTATGTGATAACTCTTCTCATACCCTGTTTGTGTGTTCATGCCACCACTGGTCTTGACATCCAAATCAAATTTGGGTTGAGAAGCCTTCCTATTTATCAGGTTGACTCCAACTGTATTGTTTTGCAAACCATTTAGCCACCCCAAATTTCATTTCCCCATTCAGAGATGATAATCTAGTACTCAAATGGAGGTAATAATCTCCAACTAACAGCCTGTTAGTTGACACAGAAATGACACAGAAAACTTAGAATACCTGCCAGAGGGAAGTAGGGATGGGGGAATTAAGTGAAAGTGGTCAGAAGGTACACACTTCCCATTATAAATAAGGCCTGGGGGTGTAATGCACAGCATGACAGTCGTTAACACTGTCTTGTGTATTTGAAGTTGACAGGAGAAGTAGATCTTAAAAATTCTCATCAAGGTTTTGGTTGCAAGTGTAAGGTAATGGATATTAACTAATCTTATTGTGTTAGTCATTTTACAGTGTATAAATAGATCATTATGTTGTAATCTTAATGTTATTTATCAACTATACCTCAATGAACCTTTAGCTCTGCATATCTTTCCTCTCTTCTGTCCCTCATTCTATCCATGAGTGACATCCCACATACACACCACATGCCCACAGAGGTTCCATGTGTTAACTTGTGTTTATCCTTCCATATGTTGCTCTATATCTACAGTATCCTGTACAGACTTCACACACATACACACACTCCCTCACAGGCAGTTTTTAGCTTTGTCTTATAAAAATGAAGTCATATTATACATACTGTTTTGCCTTTTGTTTCTCATTTCACAGTATCTTGTGGAAAGCTCTTATGCACTTTTTAAATGGCCACACAGTATGTCATGGTGTGAATCTGTAGTGATTCGTGAGCCATTTTGTTGATTAGAGTTACTTACTTTGCTTCTAAATTATCATCTCACCACAAAAAGAAACACTATACATTTGGTTACCACTTCATATCTATAGCCCCTCTCCCCATTTCTCCAGGCCTAAGGAACGTCTAATCTGTCTTCTGTCTTTACAGATTTGCTTGTTCAAAATATTTCATGTTAATGGAGCATATAATATGTGATTCTTTTTTTGTGACTGGCCTCTATCATTTAACATAATATTTTCAAGTTTCATTCATGTTGTAGCATTGATCAGTACTTTGTTCTTTTCTTATGGCCAAAAATATTCTATTGTATATGTGTGTGTTTGCAAGTGTGTTGTTTACTCACTAAGTCATGTCCGACTCTGTAAGCACGCCAGGCTTCCCTGTCCTTTACCATCTCCCAGAGTTTCTTCAAACACATGTTCATTGAGTTGATGATGCCATCCATCCTCTGTCACCCTTTTCTCCTCTTGTCGTCAGTTTTTCCCAGCATCAGGGTCTTTTCTAGTGAGTCGGCTCTTGACATCAGGTGGCCAAACTGTTTTAGCTTCAGCTTCAGCATCAGTCCTTCCAGTGGATATTCAGGGTTGATTTCCTTTAGGATTGACTGATTTGATCTCCTTGCTGTCCAAGGAACTCTCAAAAGTTTTCTCCAGCACCACAGTTTGAAAGCATCAGTTTGGCACTCAGCCTTCTTAATAGTCCAACTTTCACATCCATACATGTCTACTAGAAAAACCATAGCTTTGAGTATACAGACCTTTATAGGCAAAATGATGACTCTGCTTTCTAATATACTGTCTAGGTTTGTCATAGGTTTTCTTCCAAGGAGCAAGCATCTTTTAATTTCATGGCTGCAGTCACTGCAGTGATTTTAGAACCCAAGAAGATAAAATTTGTCACTGTTTCCACTTTTTCCCCATCTCTTTGCCATGAAGTGATGGGACTGAATGCCATGATCTTAGTTTTTTGAATGTTTTATTTTAAGCCAGCTTTTTCACTCTCATCTTTCACTCCTGTCACGAAGCTCTTTAGTTCTTTTTCACTTTCTGTCATTAGGGTGGTATCATCTGCATATCTGAGGTGATTGATATTTCTCCCAGCAATCTTGATTCCAGCTTATGAGTCTTTCATCCTGGCATTTCGCATGATGTACTCTGCATATAAGTTAAATAAGCAGGGTGACAAGAACAGATATATATTTGCACACACACATATATTTGTGTAGACAAATACATTTTTATTTATTCATTATATTTGTTTTTTCTTTCATTGATAGACATTTAGTTTGTTTTCAACTTTGGCTATTATGAATACAGCTGCTATAAATATTGGTATGTAAGTGTTTGTGTGAACATAACGTTTTATTTCTTTTGGGCCTGTACCTAACAGTGGAATTGCTAGTTCATACCACAACTATATTTGACCAGTTAAGGAGCTACCAGAATGTTTTCCAAAATGGCCGTACCATTTTACATTCCTACCATTAGTGTATGAGAGTTCCAGTTACTTTACATCCACATCAGCGTCTATTTTTAAAATTTAATTTTATTATAGCCATCCCAGTGGATGGAATGGTATCTTGTTTTGACTGGCATTTCCTGTTGCATCTTTTATTGTGGGCCTGTTAATGATTTATATATATTCTTTGGAAAAATATCTGTTCAGATCCTTTGCCCATTGTCATTTGCCCATTTTTAGTTATTGAGTTGTAAAAGTTATTTGTATAACTCTAGGTGCAAATCTCTTTATCAGATTATCATTTGCAAATATTTCTTTTTTACTTTCTTGATAATGCACTTTGAATCACAGAAATTTTAAATTTTGGTGAAGTTCAGTGTATTTCTTTATTTTTGTTGCTTATCCTTTTGGTGTCATAACTAAGAAGTCAGTGCCAAAACAGCAGTCATGCAGATCTACCTCTAAGTTTTCTTGTAAAAAGAGCTGTAACTTTTAGATTTAGGCTTTTGATATCCACTTTGAGTCAGTCATTGCATAGGATGTGTGATAAGGGCCCAATTTTATTCTTTTACCTGAGGATATACAGTTGTCTTCGCACTATTTGCTGAAGAAACTGTGTCGTAATTTTCACTACTGAGGAGCGTGTACTTGGAGCTCCTTGTATTGTCATCCTGGAAGTGGAACTCCTGTGTAGTTTTGAACTGGCTGGTGTGATGTGTACTGTGGTGGTGGTTGTTAGCATATGGAAATATGATTACTGGACACCTCATCAGAAAAACAGTTTTTAAAAACAGCAAAATGAGACATTTGACTTTTACTTAAAGAAAAAAACTACCCTAAAGTCTGTAGGTACTTTTCATTGCACTCATGCCCTCTTTCAACAACTGCTTCTCAAAGAATACAATTCTTGTTGTTTAGTTTTTTTTCCACCAAGCACATAGCCGTCAAAAAAAAAAAGGCAAGGGTTTCAAGTGGAACAGGCCAGTAGCCATTGTATGGAATTGGAGATAGACTTGGCATATTTTGAAAGTGGTTTAAGTCCATCTTGTATAATTGCTTCTAGCCAGGTAATACTATTTCTTTTTTTCTAAGGATTCCACCCCCTCCTTTCATTTACCTGGAGGGAAATTTAAAATCTTTTAACCTCAACTTGATATTTAAAGCAGGAACATTCATGGTGAATTTCTCTGTTATTTTGACCTGAGGTCCTAGGAAGGAAAAAACTTATTTCCTGTGTTGTACTTGGATGAAAGTCATCATCATAGAGTTTGACTCCTGTGAATTTTAGAGTCAGTGAGCTCAGGTTTAAGATATGATTTGAGAATGTTACTTGTTTGGTTCCTAGTTTGTACTTTCCCTTCTTTTTAAAAAATTGTTGGCAGTTGATTGACTAGAAAACATTATTTGCTTCTTTTTTAGAGAACTACAAGCACACAGAGACACACACTTAAAATAAGAAATTATCACTGGACATGCGTATGATCCCCAGAATATACAAGTAAAAGTGTTTTTCCACTTTCTTACACCTCATCCCAAGATTACTACCTTGACTAGTTTTATATTACTCTGGAAACTTGGATTTCTACTCCTGCCGTCGACCATCTATTTTATAATCAATTTCTTTGTCTTTGCCTTAAACAGATTTTTAAGTTCTTATATTTTTTTCCAAAACTCACAGTTGATTCTGTGCTTTGATTAACCTATTATTGACTGTGTGTGGGTTTTTTTTTTTTTTGCCTTTGGTCCAGTTTCTCCTTCAGTCTTTTTGTGATATTGTTTCAGAATTCTTATTTTAACTGATCAAAGAAACTACTTTAGAAAATAAATGGGAAATAATGGGCTTATATAAGCCAGAAGGAAAAGGGCGTAACGGGTTCTGAATAGGTGTATTTCTCTTTCTGTCTTTATTTCCTACTTTGCTCGAATGGGTTGACCTCCCTTCCACCTAGTCCTGCCTTTGAAAGTGAAGAAGTGAAAGTGTTAGTCAGTCAGTTGTGTCTGACTGTTTGTGACTCCATAGACTGTAGCCCACCAGGCTTCTCTGCCCATGGAATTCTCCAAGCAAGAATACTGGAGTGTTTAGCCATTTCCTTCTCCAGGGATCTTCCTGACCCAGGGATCAAACCTGGGTCTCCTGCATGCAGGCAGATTCTTTACCGTCTGAGCCACCGGGGGAGCCCAGCCTTGCCTTTTCATGAGGCTTATTCTGTGGTTCTCAAATGGGGGCCAATTTAACAGAGTCTGGAGGTATTTTTTGAAACCACATTATGGGAGCAGATACTGGTGTATAGTTGATAGAGATCAGGGATGCTGCTGAACATCTTAACCCCCACAACAAAGAACTCTCTGACCCAAAATGCCATGATTGCCAAGCTGAGAATCCTGGGCTAGATTAGTGTTTCCTAGTAACTCCTGGCTCATGAGTTCTTAGCTTTGCTGCTGGGAAGGAAAGAGCTCTTCTTTTTCAGCTTCAATCAGAAAAGTGGCTTAGGATATAGCCAACTCTCCCTCTTCCCCACATCCTGGTCTCAGGCCAGTCTGAGGCTGAAAGCCAGGGCGCCATTATCAATAAATCCTAGGTCAAGTTCTTGTTTTTATACAAAGAACAGTAGGCAAGGGGGTTATTATGGTCAAGGGAAGATGCAGCTTTCATTCAGACCTCATGTTAGATGTGCACCCTCAAAAGAAGAGGGATGCTTTATACAAAAGAAAGAAGAGGTTGAGGGAACACAAATTATGTCCACACTATAATTTTTAAATGAGCATACATTTTTATTCATTTAGAATTGTATAAGTTCTATACACTCATATAATTAACAATATTCTGTACTTACACCTAAATTCCTCAACAAGAAAGGGCTAATGTAAAAATAGCTCTACAGGGAACATGGATTAGAAATTGCAAGTGTAAATAGACCATTAGTCCAGCACATGTAATTACATAGGAAGTCAATCATAATTTTATTGGCTAAGAAATAGCACAAGACTGGGAAATTAAGATTTGTGAGAGTACTCATATATTGAAAATACAGTCTTTAGATTTGATTTAGCCCAGTGGATAAAATATATTCCTATATTGAAATACTACATTGAGATCCCATCAAAGCACACTGATGTGAAGGATATATTGAATGACAAAGCTATGATCCTTTCTTTTACAAATATATTCAACCAACTACATGATTATTGTAACATGAATAGTGTAATGAAGGATTGCTGCACCGAATTTCATTCAAGATCAAGCTCAGCATTCTCACTGTTTCATGGAGATTTGAAAATTAAGAATAATGAAATTAGTCTATTATGTGGAGATTTCCATGTCTCTTAAGCTAGGTTAGCAAATGAAATATGGCTTATAAACACCTTTAATTTAAATTGAAGTGACTGTGTTCATGATTGAACTTGTAACTAATCAGTCTGTTCTTTGATTCCTCTACCATGTTATACTCTGACCCCCTTTAGCAGTGAACCTCCTAATTCTGGCACCTGTCACAGAAAATGTTCATGTGAAAAGCAGCTATTTTTTTCATAACGTCTCAGGTGAAACTTTTACATACATACAGTACTGAATAAGCATTCACAGATAAAACAGAATCAGGCCCATTTGTTTCCTTCTTCACAGGTATTTTAGAGGACATTTAGATTTAATTTGCTGTTTTATTTTATGTGGCTTTGCTTTTAAATAGAATTAGTCCTTTTTTTCTTCTGAAAATGAACAAATCATGAATTTCTTAGAACTGTCAAGTGACTCGAGCCACCTGGTAGGCATGGTATGACTTCCAATTTTTCTGTCCACTGCACTGTATTTCACCAGATCTCTGAGGTATAAGCTCTTGACAAGTTGTTTTATTTCTGTCATTTCACAGATCTACTTAGCTTGAACATCCAGAATCATGGCATTTGACAACCAGTTCTTAATTGTGTCTCAGTCAGCCTTTGTCATATGAGAAAAGAAAAGCTCCAAGGGGCATGATGACTCTGATTTGGTTGCCCTCTCCATCTCATCACTCCTTTCATAATCTCAGTGGCAGAAAAGAAAGTCTTTGGATTTCAGTGGACACCCTCTTCAGTATTCCACTCCCTTGCCTACTCTCCCTAGAGTCTCCAAACCTCAATTTTCTGACTCATTTCATCCTGGCAGTTTTATTTGGTCCATATTAAAATGAGAAAATGAAGGATAGTTACTATAATTTTTCTATAGCCAAATATTTTTCTATAGCCAAATTTAATTCTC
This sequence comes from Cephalophus harveyi, assembly GCA_006410635.1. Lineage (NCBI taxonomy): Eukaryota > Metazoa > Chordata > Mammalia > Artiodactyla > Bovidae > Cephalophus > Cephalophus harveyi. The sequence continues at coordinate 85,587 of SJYT01012925.1, forward strand.
ATGATGAGTTATTTTGAAATTGTGTCTTATTTAAAGTCATTTTTATTTTTATGTGTTTATTTTTGGAAATTATTTGTTTATTTGGTTGCAGTGGGTCTTCACTGCTGCGACAGCTTTCTCTAGGGCGGCTAGCATAGGCTCCTTTTTGTTGCAGTGATTGGGCTTCTCATTGCGGTGGCTTCTCTTGTTGTGGAGCACAGACTCTAGGCTCATGGCTTCAGCAGTTGTTGCCCACAGACTTTAGTTGACCTTGGCATTGGAATCTTCCCAGACCAGGGATTGAACCCATGCCCCTTGCTTTACCTATTCTACAAAAAGACTAATAATAGTACTTTATTAATGTAGTACTGTATAAAATAATACATGTAAAGGGCTGTACCTATTAAGGGCACAGGTTAAACATAAAAGGTAAAAACAGAATCTTAGACGTTTTCCTAGAGAGACCTACCTTATAGCATAGGCATCTTTCCTAAATGGAAAAATCACTTTGATTGCTACCTAATCTGAAACAGACACATGCAACTATTAGGTTCTGACCAACTCATAGGTAACATAATGATCAAGAAAACTTTCCTAATTTCCAGCTTTTTAAAAGCCAGATGTAGGATTATATCAATGTGTACTGTGAACAGCCTAACATCAGAGGGAAATAGAAATTGTCCAGAAACAGATTTTTTTCTGACAACTCAGTCCTGACATCTAGTTTATAAATGTAGAAATAATGTTCCTTTGCATTTAATAATGGCTTTGAATAAACTCTTAGAGTTGTTAAATGTAGAATTAAGTTCTGTGCACACTGTAAAAAAAAAAGGCATTTAACATTTAAAATTCTGAGCCTGTTAGTTAAGTATTCTAGGCCCCAATTTCCCATCTGTGGAAAGGGGAAATTAATCTGCCAGATTTACATTGCTAGGAAGTATTAGAATAAATTATACACAGCTGACTTTGACTACTTAAAAAAATTCTATATCAGCTTTCCTTCGTTACTCATCCAAACACTGAGACTTTCAGTCCATCTGTGAATTCAGGGTATCCTGAGATAAAACAAGCTAATGGTCATCTTTACTAAGGTATATTACATTAAGAAAGATTCATGTATGTGAATATAGATTGATATAGATACACATTTACGCTTTTATTTATACACATAGATGTGTGTGTATGTGTGCATGTGGGTACGTGGTGTGTGAATGTGTATAGTAATTAGTGGAACAATGTGAATTAAAAATGAATGGAGCATGGGACTTCCTTGGTGGTCCACACATCCAAAGCAGGGGATATGGGTTCAATCTCCGATCGAGAACTACGATCCTGCTTGCCATATGGCATGGCCAAAAAAAAAAAAAAAAATTGGAGCAGAAGTCAACAGCATGCATACTATTGCTTATCTTACTCCCATCTTTCTATGTGTTACAGTTTTTCCAGGTTTGTAAATGTATTTACATTCATGTTCATAAGGTTCTTGAGCAGTGATATCCTTTATAATAGGTCAGCTATTTGTGTTTGCCACCACTTTGGCTAGTGCAGTTCTTGAAAGCTGTACTTACATATGTTCAAAACAGAAAAATTGAACTTCCACTGTTCCTGTTTATTTTTCTCTTAATATAAGTCATGGAGATTGAAGACATTGTTTATATTTTTTATTCTAAACATGACAGTTAGGGTAATCTTTGGGTAAGATCAGAAGAACAATGCTCTCTCATTTTAAGGGAAGTCTTCCAGAACATGCAATTAAACAGCTAATCAGAGCTGGTTAAATGAGGCATTTGTTAATTATGCATAAACAATGTTCTCTTCCTACTTGAAGTATTATGATTACTGATTTTAAGATTAAACTAATATTGCTCCTAAGTGGTTTATTTAAGCAATCTGAGATTCTAAAACCTTTTGAAATACTTTGCATTCAAATATCCATCAACCATGCATCCACTCATAGTGTTGTTCACCAATTCCACAAATGGGGGGTCTCATTTTCCAGTCATTCTCTGGGCTGAGGGTTACCAGGGAATGTTTTTTTTTCTTATAGAAAATTGTCTAATGAACTCCCTATTATGGATCTTGAACAATTATCAAAACTTTACCAATCTTCTTTTCATTTCTTTCCCTCCCACATATTTTTCTTTTTTGACGTATTTTAAAGCAAATCCCTGACATCAGGTTACTTCATTCAAAACTTCTTTTGTCTTCATCTCTAGTAGTTAGTAGTCATAGTTTGTCGCTCAGGCGTGTCCGACTCTTTGTGACCCCGTGGACTGTAGCCCACCAGGCTCCTCCCTCCATGGGATTCTCCAGGCAAGAGTGCTGGAGTGGGTTGCCACTTCCTTCTCCAGGGGATCTTCCTGACCCTGGGATCAAACCCTGGTCTCCTGCATTGCAGGCAGACGCTTTAACCTCTGAGCCACCAGGGAAGCCCAGTCTTCATCTCTAGTTGATGATAATTAAAACACTACCACTATCAACAGTAAAAAAATTGGATGGAGGTTTTTCAATATCATCTGATATCCCTAATTATCTTTAAAATGTCTTTGGAGTCAATTTGTTGAAATTAGGATCCGAATAAGGTCTGTACCTGTATTTGGTTGTTAGAACTATGCAGGCTTTTTAATTATACAACGTCTTCCCCACCCCTGCCCTGCCCTCACATGTCTTTTAAAACGACATTCATTTGTTGGGGAAACCCATGTAAATTGTCATGTAGAATGTGTCACATTCTGAATTTGCCTGATGACTTCTTTGTTCTGTGCCATTTAATTTATTCCCTCATCCCCTGTGTTTCCTGTTCACTTGTGGTCAGATCTAGATGCTCAGTTGGAGTCAGGTCAATTTTTTAGGCAAGGGTTAAATAGTTGCTGTGCACTTGCTATCACATCAGTTATCACTGAGGCCGATAATGTCCATTTGTTCCACTTTGACTGAAGCCCTAAATTATTCAGTGGATTCAGGTGGCATCAGGTCATTTTGGGGAAGTCCTTTTCTCCCGATCAGGAGGCTAATTCTCCCTTCTGGGGAAGGAGAGGAGACTCTGCAGTTAGAGAAGGCTGAAACCCTGATGATCCTCCAGATCTCTGAAGTTGCCTCCAGAGCTTCAGGCAGCTTGCCCCATCCATGGTGCCATCTCTATCATAGGCCCCCCAAAGAAAATCTTCACCTCTTCTGTGCCCTGACCCATCTCTGAATGCTGTTTCTTCCTTGGTGAATTTTTCAGAACCGATTGTGGAGGAAGACACGGTCTGTAAATCCTGGAAGCACCTGCCTTGGTACTGATCCAAATAGAAATTGGAATTCTCATTTTGGAGGTAGGTGGGGGAGAGAGTTATTAAATCCTGATACCACTGGGTATCCTGGTCCTCAGGTCTCTGAGCTGGCAGTGAGGGAACTGGTTTGTAGGCTATCTCCATTGCTGGTTCCTGAGAAACTGGGCAAATCCCTTATTCTATGTATCACTCTATATTATTGTTCACTGTAATTTTGAAAGGGAATGACTGAGCAGTTTCTGTCCTCCTGAGAGAACACTATTGTCTTTAAAACTATTCTATCTTATACAAATCGATGGGCTGACCTTCTACCTGGCCGTCCTGGTTCCTGGGCGAGTTACTGAATGGTGGAAGGGCTCTTGGTGGTAACAGAAGAGAGCAATTAGCACTATTACCCCAACAGGCAGGATAACGTTGTGAAGATTAAACTATAGCAGTTTACCCTTCAGTTTAGTCGCTCAGTCGTGTCCGACTCTTTGCGACCCCACGAATCACAGCACGCCAGGCCTCCCTGTCCATCACCAACTCCCAGAGTTCACTCAGATTCACGAATATTGAGTCAGTGATGCCATCCAGCCATCTCATCCTCGGTCGTCCCCTTCTCCTCCTGCCCCCAATCCCTCCCAACATCAGAGTCTTTTCCAGTGAGTCAACTCTTTGCATCAGGTGGCCAAAGTACGAGTTTCAGCTTTAGCGTCATTCCTTCCAAAGAAATCCCAGGGCTGATCTCCTTCAGAATGGACTGGTTGGATCTCCTTGCAAGTTCAAGGGACTCTCAAGAGCCTTCTCCAACACCACAGTTCAAAAGCATCAATTCTTCAGTGCTCAACTTTCTTTATTGTCCAACTTTCACATCCATACATGACTATTGGAAAAACCCTACCTTAGTGGTACTGAAATATTGTTCTTTCATTTCATGCCTAGGAAAGAGTGTCCCCCACATCTCTCCTTTTGGGTGTGCCTGAGAAGCCTGCAACCCCACTGCTTCTAACAGCCTTCTTGTGACTAAGGTAAGATAGTCTTTGGGGAGAAGCAGATCATAGATATGGCAGAAAAGGGAGAGAAAATGGGTCTTGGTAAACCAGACAGTTCTGAAGTCTCCTTTACTTCTGAATTTACTGTCATGTGAGACAGTACAGGTCCCAATTGCTTCAGTCAATTTGAGACAGGATTTTTTTTTTATTTAATTTTGTTTTTCTACCCACATCATTTATCTGGCATAAATGTGTTTGAGAAAGTAGCAGAATGGTGCCAGATAATTAACATCCCAACTAGAGATACTGAAGCAATGAATTAAAAAGCCAAAAGTAATAGAGGATAATCTGGGGAGGAGGTGAAAGTGGGAGTGGATGGAAAAAACCCCTTGTTTCTCTAGCACTTTAACAACAGTTGATCTGTAAGCTGTGCTTCAAGTTGTGATGTGGAAAGGGTAGGCATGTTCCTATTTGGGTTAGGGGAAGTGAAGAATGAAAGTAACATTTACTGAGAATTTACGTTATTGGCACTGATTTTCACTTTGGATACACTACCACAGTTTTTGCTTCTCAGCAAAGAAATGGATGCCTAGAGATAGAAACCTGAGACTCTGAGATGCTAAGTAATGTTCCCATAATTACACAGCTAGTATGATCTGATCCCAGTTCAAGCTCATCTACCATCCACAGTGCTTTGTAAAACCTTCACCATCTATAGCATGATTTAATAATTTAAGAAGGCAGGAAAGTACAGAATGCATTTTTAAAAGGGTCCCATCAAATACTAATGTAAGAGGAAGTGTATCTCCCAGCTCTAAGGAACATTTGCTAATTCCAAATAGCTTCAGAATAACTCATTTCTTAAGGTTTTAAAGCATTTACACTAATTATTTCAGTGTTTTAAGAGCAGAGCACCCTGAACATTTGAATATTTACGTATCACAAGACTGACAAACAAATCAGTCATCTGATAGATATCAGCTTGAAAGTCCATAAACCCTCATACTTGGAGATCAGGAATAGTTGTCTTTATAATATTTAATAACATTGATGACAATTGGTAAATAACCCCAGCCATAGGCCTCCAGTCACTTTGCTGGCACCTCTCCTGGAGCATTTCCTAGACTGCCCCCGAATTTCAGAATCGAAAGTGTTAGCTTAAGAGATAGCTGGGGCCTGGAAGTTACCTGCATTCACTCTGTTGCTTGCTATTCTCCTTTCTGATTGATTTACCCATAATGCACTGGACATATCATAGCAAGAAATGTTTACATGTGATAAATATAGAGAGATACATATTTATGTGCATATGCAGCTAGAGGTGTTTGCATAAATGTGTTTATACACACCCATATTATGAAAATTAACTTGGAGGGTAAGCTTAAAATTTATTTATTTTTATTTGCCTGTTGGAGCCATAATCTGAAATCTTAGCCATTCACTAAAGCTCAAGAGTTGACTGACTGGAAAGTTGTAGAGGCTAGAGATAGCTGTATCTGGGGAAGTAAGCCCTGCAGCAGAAAATCCAGCAGTTGCTAAACTGGTCTTGATTCAGGCAGGTAATCCACATCCAAATTGGCCTCATTCCATAGAAAAAGATTAGAAGTCGGAGGCTTCAGACAGAGGCAGTGCCCAAAGGTGAGAAAAATAATTGCATGCCATTTACAGGAGAGCATCCCAGGGATGAGAAACAAGATCCACTCCATATGGGAGGGACTTGCCGACGCTGGACTCAGGATAGGTCCTGATGTAAGTAAAGCAGTGGTAGGCTTACACTGACAAAGAAAGTAGGACACATTGACTGTAATAAACAGGGAAATAATCAACTCTTATAGGTTTAAACAGAGAGGAAATATACCCTCACTTAACTAAGAGGTTCAGAAGAAGCAGCAGCTTACTCAGATAACCCCTGCCTCTGCCACCTGCTTTCACCCCTTGCTGGTGAGCACTTTGCCTGCTGGCCTTTCCTCTGCCTTTTTTCCTCATTGGGTGAAAATGATGACCTTTGGATTCATAGCCACATATGCAGTAGTCAGAGGACACTGGAAGCTGTCTTCCAGTGGTTGTCTATTTTTAAGAACAGGAAACCTTTCCCAGAATGCCCAGCAAACTTCTCCTTGTGTATCGTTTTTCTAGTTTGGAAGGTATGCCCATCTTGAACTAATCCTGTATCTGTTTAGTAATGCAACAATTGGCCTTGATTTGAGTTCCTGAATTCATCCCAAACAGGGAATGAGATTACTTTTAAATCCATT
>SJYT01012925.1:94626-128617 GCA_006410635.1 Cephalophus harveyi
AGAAAGTGAAGTCGCTCAGTCGTGTCTGACTCTCTGCAACCCCATGGACACCAGGCTCCTCTGTCCATGAGATTTTCTAGGCAAGAGTACTGGAGTGGATTGCCATTTCCTTCTCCAGAGGATCTTCCCGACCCAGGGATCGAACTCAGGTCTCCCATGTTGTAGACAGATGCTTTACCATCTGAGCCAATGGAACCTAATTAAACTTAAAACCTTTTGCACAATGAAGGAAACTATAAGCAAGGGGGAAAGACAGCCTTCAGAATCTGAGAAACTAATAGCAAATGAAACAACTGACAAAGAATTAATCTCAAAAATATACAAGCAGCTCATGCAGCTCAACTCCAGAAAAATAAACAACCCAATCAAAAAATGGGCCAAAGAACTAAACAGACATTTCTCCAAAGAAGACATACAGATGGTTAACAAACACATGAAAAGATGCTCAACATCACTCATTATCAGAGAAATGCAAATCAAGACCACAATGAGATACCATCTCATGCTGGTCAGAATGGCTGCTACCCAAAAGTCTACAAACAGTAAATGCTGAAGAGGGTGTGGAGAAAAGGGAACCCTCTTACCCTATTGGTGGGAATGCAAACTAGTACAGCCACTATGGAGAACAATATGGAAATTCCTTAAAAACCTGGAAATAGAACTACCATATGACTCAGCAATTCCACTGCTGGGCACACACACTGAGGAAACCAAAATTGAAAGAGACACGTGTACCCCAATGTTCATCGCAGCACTGTTTACAATAGCCAGGACATGGAAGCAACCTAGATGTCCATCAGCAGATGAATGGATAAGAAAGCTGTGGTACATATACACAACGGAATATTCCTCAGCTATTAAAAAGAATATATTTGAATCAGTTCTAATGAGGTAGGTGAAACTGGAGCCTATTATACAAAGTAAGTCAGAAAGAAAAACACCAATACAGTATATTAATGCACATAAATGGAATCTAGAAAGATGTTAATGATGACCCTATATGCAAGACAGCAAAAGAGACCCAGATGTAAAGAATAGACTTTTGGACTCTGTAGGAGAAGGTGAGGGTTGGATGATTTGAGAGAATGGCATTGAAACATGTATATTACCATATGTGAAATAGATTGCCAGTCCAGGTTCGATGCATGAGACAGGGCACTCAGGGCTGGTGCACTGGGACGACCCTGAGGGATGGGATGGGGAGGGAGGTGGGAGAGGGGATCAGGATGGGGAACACATGTACACCCATGGCTGATTCATGTCAATGTATGGCAAAAACCACTACAATATTGTAAAGTAATTCGCCTCCAATTAAATTAATTAATTAAAAAAAAGATAGAGATGCAGACACCAAGACAATATTAGAAACATCAAAGATTTATGTAGGATATACCTATAAGAGATAAAGTGTTGAGGAACAGAGAAAGGCTCCAGAGTGCAATGTGGCTCTAAACTTGCGGGGGCAGGGAAGGAAACGGGGCTCAGGACACAGTTCAGCCCTGAAAAAGTCAGGCCAGAAGGGAGCCCCAGGGCAAAGACAGCTGTTTGGAGAGTCTTGTGTGGGCAGAAATAGCCCAGCTCTAGTCCCTCTGCCAGGCTCAGTCACTGGCTGTGAGCAGCCCAGGGAAAGCATCTGGAGATGTCTGCTCACTAGGCTTCTCCTAGCAGGTCAGCTTTTGGAAGGAGATCGATGTGACACACTTAGCTGCTGTGTAAAGGACTGTCACACAGTCCTTCTTCACTTTTCAGTTCCTGGGACATAAAACAAATAAGATTTTACCAAAACTTATTCAGTGACAATGATTAATTCTCTTACTCTTTCACTTAGAGGCACCTTGTTAAACAGAAAGGTTTGGGAAAATTTAACTATTGCTAATTTTAATAAAACTTGGCCCTTACAATAAATTTTGATTAAGTGCATTAATCTTACATATGTTAACCATATCTTTGTCATAAGTTTGGAGTTAAGACTTAGCTCATTCAATTTATGTATGTCTGTCATATGATCTAACTGGCAAAACCAGCCCTCATGGTCAAATCAGTTAGACTTTCTGTAAGGAAAGCCTTTCAATTCACAGAAACATATAAGTTTGTATTTTTATGGTAATCATCTTCTTTCTGAATTCTAAGATAGGTACATGAGAGATACATAATAGATGGAAGGATGGGTTCACAGATAGATAAATAGATCGGTCTTGCTACCAGTTTGTTATTTGGATAAAGTAAAACAGCTCAACTTTCAATATTTCTTATAATAAATTCTTTGCTTTGCTTTCCCTGGTGGCTCATGATAAAGAATCAGCCTGCAATGTGGGAGACCCAGGTTCAATCCCTGGGTCAGAAAGATCCCCTGGAGAAGGGAATAGCTACCTACTCCAGTATTCTTGCTTGGAGAATCTCATGGGCAGAGGAGCCTGGTGGATTACAGTCCATGGGGTTGCAAAGTCAGACACTACTTTTCATGAGATATAGACACTGGAGCAAAGCTTTCTTTCATGATCATCCAGAGATGGATAAAATGAGGTCATGAAGTAAAAATTACATAATTCCACCTCACCCAACATTCTGAACATCTCTGCACTGACAAGAATACAGCAATTTAGATTGCATGCATTGTTATACATATATAGACTGTTTGTTTAATAACTAGTGGATTTGTACCCCTGGGAAATTAACCATAGTAAAATTCAGTTTTGTAAGAGATATACATCTTCTTTATAAAGTGGAACAAGATCAACTGTAAAAGGAAGATGAGAAAAAAAAAAGTGGGCCTGACTTCTAGAAAAGTTTTAGAAGTCTACAACTTCTCAAGGAGTTTTAGAAGTCCCATGGACTTGTTTCAGTTCAGTTCAGTTCAGTCGCTCAGTCGTGTCCGACTCTTTGTGACCCCATGAATCACAGTCTCCAAATATAGGTACATCAAAAACTACTGTCCAGCTGCACTCAACTCACATGCTAGCGAGGTAATGCTCAAAATCCTTCAAGCCAGGCTTCTACAGTACGTGAACCGAGAACTTCCAGATGTTCAAGGTGGATTTAGAAAAGGCAGAGGAACCAGAGATCAAATTGCCAACATCCACTGGATCACAGAGAAAGCAAGGGAATTCCAAGAAAACATCTCGTTCTGCTTTATTGACTACTCTAAAGCCTTTGACTGTGGATCACAACAAACGCTGCAAAATTTTGGAAGAGATGGGAATACCAGACCTTCTTATCTGCCTCCTGAGAAACCTGTATGCAAGTCAAGAAGCAACCGTTAGACCAGGGATAGAACAATGTACTGGTTCGATGTACTGGTGACAACATACATCAAAGCTGTATATTGTCACCCTCTTATTTAATTTATATGCAAAGTGCATCATGCAAAATGCCAGATGCATCACGAGCTACAATCAAGATTACTGGGAGAAATATCAACAACCTCAGATACATATGCAGATGATACCACTTTGATGATGTTGAAAGAGGAGTGTGAAAAAACTGGCTTAAACTCAACATAACGAAGATCATAGCATCTGTTTCCGTCATTTCATGGCAAGATTGGGGCAAAAGTGGAGACAGAGACAGATTTTATTTTCTTGAGCTCCAAAATCACTGCAGAGGTGACTGCAGCCACAAAAGTAAAAGGTGCTTGCTCTTTGGATAGAAAGCTATGACAAACCTAGACAGCATAATAAAAAGCAGAGACATCACTTTACCAACAAAGGCTCGTATAGTCAAAGCTATTGTTTTTCCAGTAGCTATGTATGGATGTGAGAGGTGGACTGTAAAGAAGGCTGAGCACTGAAGAACTGATGGTTTTGATTTGTGCTGGAGAAGACTCTTGAGAGTTCCCTGGACAACAAGGAGATCAAACCAGTCAATCCTAAAGGAAATCAACCCTGAATATTCATTGGAAGCACTGATGCTGAAGCTCCAATACTTTGGCCACCTGATGCAAAGAGCCAGCTCTTTGGAAAAGACCATAATGCTGGTAAAGATTGAGGGCAGGAGGAGAAGGGGGCGACAGAGGACGAGATGGTTGGATGGCATCACTGACTCAATGGACTTGAGTTTTAGGAAACTCTGGGAGATAGTGAAGGACAGGGAATCCTGACTTGCTACAGCCCATGAGGTTGCAAAGAATCAGACACAATTTAATGCCTGAATAACAACAAAAAATGCCCCTGTGATTTTGCTCGTTTTTCTTTCTACTAATGAATTATTTCCTCCTGCCTTTCAAACTCATACTCAAACACTGACCTCAGTGTTACTCAATTTTTTATGAATTTTCCTATCATCACCAAAAGTCAGAGTTCCTTCCACCCTCCCATGACACATTATAGCTAGGTTTGTTTATTTATTTAAATTTTTCAACTTTAGTAAGGTATGATTTACACATAAAATTAAAGCTATGTAAGTGCATTTGATGATTTGATATATGTGTACATTTGAAAAGATTCCCTGGCTTATTTCACTTAGCATAACGCCCTCAAGATTCATCCTTGTTTTTGCAAATGGCAGAATTTCCTTTTTTTATTAATTAAGGCTGAATAATGTTCTATTGTATATCTATTCATCCATCCGTGGACACTTAGGCTATTGTGAGTAATGCTACAATGAACATAGAGGTACACATTTAAATTTCCAGATAGTGATTTTGCTTCTTATGGATATAAACCCAGAAGTGAAATTGCTAAGATCCTTTGGGAGTTCTATTTTTATTTTTTTGGTGAGGAGTTTTATACTGTTTTCTATAGTGACTGTACCAGTTTATGTTCCCACCAACAGTACAAACATTCCATTTCCTCCTTGCCAGTAGTAGTTATCTCTTGTCTGTTTGATTAGATATCCTGACAAGTGTGAAGTGATATTTTGTTTTGTTTTTTACTTGCATTTACCTGATGATTAGTGATAATGAGCATCTTTTCATGCACCTGTTTACCATCTATATGTCTTCTTTGGAAAAATTTCTATTCAGGTCCTTTCCCTATTTGTTAATCACATAGTTTGGATTTTGGCTATTGAGTTGTATGGATTTCTTATATATTTTTGGATATAAACACCTTATCAGATATGTGGCTTGCAAATATTTTATTCTATAGGTTGTCTTTTCATTTTGTGTCTTCTTTTGTTGTACAGAAGCTTTTTAGTTTGATGCAATCCCGTTTGGTTATTTTTGCTTTTGTTGTCTTCGCTTTTGATGTCAGATCCAAAAAGTCATTGCCAAGACCTATGGCAAGGAACCTATGTTTCATGTTTTCTTCTAGGAGTTTTACTGTCTGGGGCCTTATATTCAATTCTGTAATCTGTTCTGACTTGATTTCTGTATATCATATAAGATAGGTAGTCATTGTTATTCTTTTGCACCTGGCTCTTCAGTTTTCCCAACACCATTTATTGGAGAGACTATCATTTCCCTATTGTACATTCTTGACTTCTTTGTCAAAAATTAATTAACCATATATGCATGCATTTAAAGGTTTATTTCTTGTCCTGTCCCACTGTTCCTGAAATCTGCTTGTCTATGTCATCCTGAGAATACAATCACAGTAATAATTATTCTCTAATTCTCTGCCTCATATTTTCAACCTCAGACTGCACTACTTTAAAGTGTTTAGAGAAAATAAGGTGATTCTGTGCATAACAAACTGAAGTTACATTTGAATTGGAGACTGCAAGATTAATTAAGAATTTGTTGCCATAGCACAGATTAGAGATTACTCAGATCTTAACTAAAGTAGTAGCAGTAGAATTTGAAAGGAGTTGCTAAAATGTTAGGAGAAAGAAATCAGTTTTGCTCTGAAAGCAAAAGGAAGGACCGAGTTTCAGAATAAATTAAAAACAAAATAATGTGAATTGCTTCAGAGCCAACATATAGGAATGGACCTACTGAACTTGGCAACTAAGAAGTTAATGCTAACTATAATAAAAGGGGCTTCCCTAGTGGCTCAGACAGTAAAGAATCTGCTTGCAATGCAAGTGACCTGGGTTTGATCCCTGGGTTGGAAACATCCCCTGGAGAAGGGAATGGCTACCCACTTCAGTGTTCTTGCCTGGAGAATTTTATGGACAGAGGAGCCTGTAGCCCAGGTGGGCTACAGCTCATAGGGTCACAAAGAGTTAGACACAACTGACTGATTAGCACACACACACATATAATAAACAGTTTTGCTTATAACTCAATGGATGTAATTTATTGCAACTCAGTGGCTAGTCAAATAACATACTTAGCTTCAAGGAAAACTGGAGAATATAATATTTATTTGTATATGCAGTTTCCATAGAATAATATCAAAGTTCCATTACTAAGAAAAAGGGAAGGCTAGATATGAGGTAGATTACTAGCCATACTACAATAAATTCCATTTCTTATCACCAGGAATTTGGTGCAGTAGATCATAGACTGAAAGACTAAGTGTTCTGAGATGTTTGCAAGCTTGATCCCAGACTTCATGCCTTGACCAGAGTCACTCTTGAAGGACATATGGTTTCTTTCCCCATTATTTGTTTCTTCTAAATTATCATTGTAGTCAATTAATTTTGTCTTTTGAAATTATTATAAAATATGAATATTTTCTAGAGAAACATCACAGTAAGTTATCTTTTCCCTTTCCCTTCTTCCTCTTTTTCTCTTTATTATCATCCTTTCTTAAACCTATTATTTTTTTTGAAGTTTCATGCTCTTATGTATTTCTGTCATATTGGAATGCATTCCACTCTAAGGAATTCAGATTCTGACACTTAAAGGAAGGGAAAATTGTGTGCAATAATCAAGATGTCTTTGGAGAGAAAACTTTTTTGTTTATCACAAAGCCCTAAAGAACTCAAGATGGCTTGATGGCATAATTCGTATCATCCAGTAAACTTGAAAGGACTAAAATGAAAAATGTAAGCCAAAGAACTATAATTACCCACTTCTAAACTTTACGACTGAAAAATATATAATAGCTGCATTTTCTGTTTTTTTTTTTTTTAGATCTTAGCACGTATAGTTTATTTTATTTTTTTATTATAGAAAGATATTTTTATTTATAAAGGTCTTATACTGATCCCTTTTCTCTAACAGGTGACATTAGTTGAATGTTCCATTAGTGATGTGATGAAAACCATGAAGAATTCTATTTATTTTTTTTTTTTTTTAGATCTTAGCACGTATAGTTTATTTTATTTTTTTATTATAGAAAGATATTTTTATTTATAAAGGTCTTATACTGATCCCTTTTCTCTAACAGGTGACATTAGTTGAATGTTCCATTAGTGATGTGATGAAAACCATGAAGAATTCTATTTAGGAAGTCAGTATTTTTCTCCTCTTGAAGGCAAGGCTGCAAATACTTGAAGATTTGGAGGTAATTCCTTTAAAAAAAAATCCCCAAACTCTGCTACAGGTAAACTTTATAATCTTTTTCAACTAAGAAGCATAATATATTATATAGTCAGGACATAGGGCCCTAAAAGCTGTAGAGAAAATTTAACTTAGTCTTTGAGTTTGTGAAGAAACTGTGAACCAGGGTCTCAGTCAGGACTAGCTCTAAATTAGTACCCAATACAGGGTGCTGTTTCACCCATAGCCAGGATTCAATTTCACCCATAACCAGGATTCACAGGTCCAAGAATCAAGTGACAGAAATAGAGATGGCACCCCTCCCTATTACTCCTAGTGACCCACAAGCAAAATTTTTGCTTTCTGTTCTCATAGCTTTATGCTCTACTGGCTTAGAGGGGTTAGTTCCAAAACGAGGAATATGTCCATCAGGAGACACAACAATAATTCCATTGAACTGGAAGTTTAGACTGTTGCCTTAACACTTTGGGCTCCTCATGCCTTTGAATCAATAAACAAAGCAGAGGGTTACTATGCTTGCTGTCTGACTATGAAGAGGAAAGTGGACTTTAATAGAGATAAGAAAGAGTACATCTGGAACATAGAAGATGCTTTAGGACATCTTGATAGTGAAAGGTTGTTGCTGAACCATGAAAGACACTGGGATTCTTGGCCTCTGGCCCTGAATCCAGGGCCAGAGACAAGGCTTGATTGCTCAGAGCTTTTGTGTAATCAAGCTTTATTAAAGTATAAAAGAGATAGAGAAAGCTTCTGACATAGACATCAGAAGGGGGCAGAAAGAGTGCCCCCCTGCTAGTCTATGACAGTCTGATTCAAGGAGAGATACCAATGGCCCAGACCTTTTAAGAATGAAGTTTTCGGTCACCTACCAGGTAAAAACTTCAGCCAATCAAGCTGCTTGCTGAAGGCAAAGAGAATACAGAATAGGTAATGGAAGAAGGTAGTTATAAATACCAGGTACAACCACAACCACGTAAAGTTACCAAAATGAGGACCATCATTGTCATGAGTATTACTTCCTTATTTTGTTATTAATGTTTGCATATCTGTATTTAAAGCAAATATCTCTGTTTTCTTCCCTCTTTTATCTTTTACCATGTCACATCAGATGTATTGAATCTATATTACAGTATTTAAATATTGTTAGACTTACATTAAAATGTTTAAGTTATAAAATAGCAAGGAGAATAGTAAGCATTATCCAAGGGCTTTGCATCTTCTGGGGAAAGGATGAACATGCTGTTTGTTATACACAGGATACTTGCATCATGACAGGCAAAAGTAGGATGTGGTTATTGTCTTTATTGGGACTTAAGTATGGTTTAGGAGATACATGAGGGGCTCAAGATGACCAAAAGTGGACTTGTGATGGCTGATTTTGAGTCAACCTGGTTGGACCACAGAAACACAAAAGATTGTAAGAGAGTATTGTAAACAGCTGTATAACAAGTTGGGGCTTCCCAGATGGTGCTAGTGATAAAGAACCAGCTTCCCAATACAGGTAGACATAAGAAGATGCAGGTTCAATTCCTGGGTCTGGAAGATTCCCTGGAGAAGAGCATGGCAACCCACTCCAATATTCTTGCCTGGAGAATCCCATGGACAGAGGAGCCCGGGGGGCTACAGTTCATAGGCTCACAAAGAGGTTATCCACATGATTGAGGTGTATAACAAATTGGACAGCCTAGAAGAAATAGATGGATCTTGGAATCATAACAACTTTCTAAGACTGAAGAAATAGAAAATCTAAATCAACTACTTGTACAGAGATTGAAATAGTAATAAAAAATTTCCTCCAAACCAAAAGTGCAGGACTTTACCAGTGAATGCTACCAGACATTCAAAGATTTAATACCTATATTCTCAAACTATTCTTAAAAATTGAAGAGGAGTGAACACTTCCTAACTCATTTTATGAAGCCAACATCACCATCATACCAAAACCAATGACAACACACACACACACACGAACACACATGCACACACACATTACAGGTCAATGTCTCTAATGAACACAGATGCTAAAATCCTCAACAACTTATTAACACACCAAATTCAACAATATGAGAAAATGATCATATACCATGATCAAGTAGAATTTATTTTAAGGATGCAAAGATGGTTCAAACCAATCAACATGAGACACTGCATTAATAAAATAAAGGATAAAAAGCATATGGTAAAAAGCAATCTCAAAAGATGCAGAAAAATTTGATAAGATTCAATATACATTTGATAAAAACTCTTAATAAAGAGTATAGAAGGAACATACCTTAGTATGATAAAGGCCCTGTATGAAAACACACAGCTAACATCACACTCAATGGTGAAAATTTGAAAGTTATTCCTTTAAGATCAGGACCAAGACAAGGATGCCCACTCTTGCCACTCCTATTCAACATAGTATTGGCAGTCCTAGTCAGAGCACTTAGGCAAGAAAAATAAATAAAAGGCATCCATGTTGAAAAAGAAGATGTAAAACTATTCCTATTTGCAGATGACATGATTTTATGTATAGAAAACCCTAAAGACTCCACCAAAAAGCTATTAGAAATAAAAAATAAGTACAGTAGAATTGTAGGATACAATATCAATATACAAAAATTTGTAACATTTTTATATGCTAACAATGAGCTATCAGAGTGAAAAGACAACCCTCATAATGAGAGAAAATAATAGCAAATGGAAACAACTGACAAAGAATTAATTTCCAAAATATACAAGCAGCTCATAAAACTCAATATTAGAAAAACAACCCAATCAAAAAGTGGGGAAAAGACCTAAACAGACATTCCTCCAAAGAAGACATACAGATGGCTAACAAATACACGAAAAAGTACTCAACATCACTTGTTATGAGAGAAATGCAAATCAAAACTATAATGAGATACCACCTCACACCAGTCAGAATGGCCATTATCAAAAAGTCTACAAACAATAAATGCTGGAGAGGGTGTGGAGAAAAGGGAACCCTCTTGCATTGCTGGTGGAAATGTAAATTGGTGCAGCCACTATGGAAAACAGTATGCTGCTGCTGCTGCTAAGTCGCTTCAGTCGTGTCCGACTCTGTGCGACCCCATAGACGGCAGCCCACCAGGCTCCCCCGTCCCTGGGATTCTCCAGGCAAGAACACTGGAGTGGGTTGCCATTTCCTTCTCCAGTGCATGAAAGTGAAAAGTGAAAGTGAAGTCGCTCAGTCGTGTCTGACTCAGTGACCCCATGGACTGCAGCCTACCAGGCTCTTCCGTCCATGGGATTTTCCAGGCAAGAGTACTGGAGTGGGGTGCCATTGCCTTCTCCGGAAAACAGTATGGAGAGTCCTTAAAAACTAGGAATAAAACCACCATATGACCCAGTAATCCGACTCCTAGGCATATACCCTGAGGAAACAGAAAACTGAAAAAGACACATGTACCCCAGTGTTCATTGCTGCATTATTCACAATAGCTAGAACATGGAAGCAACCTAGATGTCCATCGACAGATGAATGGATAAAGAAACTGTGGCACATATATGCAATGGAATACTACTGAGCCATTAAAAGGAATGCATTTGAGTCAGTTCTGATTAGGCGGATGAACCTAAAACCTATTATACAAAAGAGTGAAGTGAGCCAGAAAGAGAAATATAAATATCATATATTGATGCATATATATATGGAATCTAGAAAGATGATACTGATGTATTTATTTTCAGTGCAGCAATGGAGAAACAGACATAGAAAACAAACCTAAGGACACACAGGGAGGGGAGGAGGGAGAGGATGAGATGTATGGAGAGAGTAACATGGAAATTAACAATATCATATGTAAAATAGATAGCCAAAGGGAATATGCTGTATGACTCAGGGAACTCAAACAGGGGCTCTCTGACAATCTAGAAGGGTGGGGTGGGGAGGGAGATGGAAGGGAGTTTTGGGAGGGAGGGGATATGGGTGTACCTATGACTAAATCTTGATGCATGACAGAAAACCACAAAGTCCTATAAAGCAAATATCCTTCAATTAAAAAACTAAAGTGGCAAAAAACAGTCCTATTTACAAAAAGAATAAAATACCTAGAAATAAATTTAACCAAGGAAGTGAAAGACCTATACTCTGAAAATTAAAAGACGTTGTTGAAAGAAATTGAAGAAGACACCAAAAAAAGAAAGAAAGAAAGATATTCTGTGCTCATGAATTGGAAGAATTAATATTGTCAAGTGTCCATGTTGCCTAAAGCAATCTACTGTTTCAATGGAATCCTTATCAAAATCCCAAGGACATTTTTCACAAAAATAGAACCAAAAATTCTAAAACATATATGGAACCACAGAAGAACCTGAATAGCCAAAGCCCTCAAAGACAAAAAAAAGCAAAGCTGCAGGTATAACACCTCTTGACTTCAAACTATATCACAAAGTCATAGTAATCAAAATAACATGATACTGACAGAAAAACATATATATATATCAGTGGAACTAAATTGACAGTCTAGAAATAAACCCACCCTTATATGAACAATTAATTTTCATTAAGAACATACAATTTGGAGAAAGAAATGGCAACCTACTCCAGTGTTCTTGCCTGGAGAATCCCAGGGACGGTGGAGCCTGATGGGCTGCCGTCTATGGGGTCGCACAGAGTCGGACACGACTGAAGCGACTTAGCAGCAGCAGCAGCAGCAAGAACATACAATGGAGAAAGGATAGTGTCTTCAACATTATTAATTATTAGAAAAATGCAAATCAAAACCAAATGAAATAGTACCTCAAGCCTATCAGAAAGACTATTTTCAAAAAGGCGAGAAATGACAAATGTTGGTGAGGAGGTGGAGAAAGGAATCTTCTTGCACTGTTGGTGGGAACCTGAATTGGTCCGGCCAGCATGGAGGACAGAATGGAGATGCCTCCTTAGATTAAGAATAGAAATACCATATGATTCACCTATCCCATTTCTCGGATATTTATGACTATGAAAAATGAATATGAAAGGATATGTTTTCAAAGAATATGAAAACAGTAATCAGAAAAGATATTTGCACCCCCATGTTCACTGAGGCAGTATTTATGATATCAAGATACGGAAACAACTTAAATGCCCATTATGGGATGAATGGATAAAGGTGGTGTTATATAGATATATATATTACCATAAAAAAGAGGAAATCATGCCATTTGTCACAGCATGGATGGACCTTGAGGGTATTATATCATGTGAAATAAATGGAGAAAAACAACTGCTGTATGATTTCACTCATATGTAGAATATGAAAAATAATAAGCAAATAAAAACAAAAGAAATGAATAAACCAAATGAAAGCAAATAAGTAGATACAGAGAACAGTGTAGTGGTTACCAGAAAGAAACCACTAGTAAATGGGTAAAGGAATTCAACTCTATGATGACCGATGAAAACTAAATTTTGGGTGGTGAGCATGTATATATATAGGCTTCCCTGGTGGCTCAGATGGTGAAGTGTCTGTCTGCAATGCAGGAGACCCAGGTTCGATCCGATCTCTGGGTTCGGAAGATCCCCCAGAGAAGGAAACGCAGTCCTCTCCAGTACACTTGCCTGGAAAATCCTATGGACAGAGGAGCCTGGTAGGCTACAGTCCAGGGGGTTGCAAAGAGTCGGACATGACCGAGCAACTTCACTTTCACGTGTGTGTGTGTGTGTGTGTGTGTATACACATTAAAATGAAAACCTACATAATGTTGTAGGTCAATGTTACTTCAATTAAAATATACAGTACAGTCATGGAAATATTAACAATCAGAGAAAGAAACTTTATTACAAATTTGGTAGAGTTAATTTATTCCTTTAGCTTTCAGAGATATTTCATAAGTAGATGGCACAGACTCTAATGTATAATCTTGTTGTGAGTGGGTGGTAACACATTGAGATATCTGACACCCAGTTGTTAGAAGATCAGAAAAATGCAAAGTCTAACTGAAAGGCTAATTGTGTTTTGTGTCACATGTGGCATCGCAGCAAAGGGGAGGCACACCGTGGGGGAAGAACACTTTCTGAAGGCTGAGAGCCATTCATTTTGCAGCATGTCCAAACAAATCTTACAGAGAAGAATAATTTTGTTCCACCTTCCTTACCTTCATTCAGGAATTTAATAATTCATTCATCCAAAGATCTTTTAAAATACATGAAAGGAAAATAATTTATTGATATACTATTCCAACAATATTTCTCTGGTTTCAGTACAGGAAGCAAAGACATTGGACATTGATTGATTCAATGATTATCAGACTCTTCTCTCTTACCACTCAACTTTTCTTGACTCAACTGTTAGGTTGCACTTTCAAGAGCTTTTATCAACTAGACATATGGCTGTCAGTCTTTTGAATCCAATTTGGTTGAAACAATCAAACAGAACGCTGTACAGAGGGTGAAGAGGTGGAGAAAGTCATCCACTAACTCCAGATGTTTACGGGTCACTGCCCTCGCCAGCATACAGGCTGCAGAGCTCCATCACTGCTATTTTTCAAGCCCATAATTCTTTCGGGTTATGGCCCCAATAAGTCTGATACAGAACTTTGATAACAATATAATATTGATTCTGAAATGATGTGTTTTAAATACTGTATACTTGATCCTTGGAAGCCTGGTTGCCTCAACAAATTTGTTGGCTATAAACTATTCTTTTTTTTTTTTTTTCCATGTGAATCTTGAGTAAAATCAAAGGCTATGAGATCACAGTCCTCTTTCAGAAAAAAAAAAAATTAGGGTTAGGTAACCCTGTTTGATTTTATTAGTAACAATGGATAATATTTTCAATAATGGATAAAAATGTTAATGTGTCAATAAATTTACACACATAAAAGTCTTTACTTGATGAGACCAAAGCAATTATTATTATTACTTTAAATAAGTGGAAAAGTGAAATCTGTGTATTATCTCACATAGCAATCAGTATGATTCACACCAAAGTCTGTGCTCTTAGTGTTACTCTCTCAGTCATGTCTGACTTTTGCAATCCCATGGACTATACCCCTCCAGACTCCTCTGTCCATGGAATTCTCTAGGCAACAGTACTGAAGTGGATAGCCATTCCTTTCTCCAGCAGATCTTCCCTACCCAGGGAAAGAACCCAGGTCTCCTGCATTGCAGGCAGATTCTTTATCATCTGAGTCACCAGAGAAGCTCCCTCCTCTAAAGTGCCTTCCCTATAGAGAACTCCAGGTCTTCGTTTTTGATAAGCACAAGTTACTCGGCATTTCCCTGAAGCATAGGGTCTACAGTGGTGGGGAGCCTTGGCATTCTCCAGCTAAATGCCTTGGAAAAGGATGAGGGTGTCAGGCAGTAGGAGGAAGAGGCACTGCTGCCAGCCATAGCCAAGATCTTTCCCCTTGAGAAACCCTGCTGAGTGGAAGGGAGGAGGAAATTTCAAGTCAACCAGTTTGGTGATCCAACCAGTCCATCTTAAAGGAGATCAGTCCTGGGTGTTCATTGGAAGGACTGATGTTGAAGCTGAAACTCCAATACTTTGGCCACCTCATGCAAAGAGCTGACTCATTTGAAAAGACCCTGATGCTGGGAAAGATTGAGGGCAGGAGGAGAAGGGGACAACAGAGGATGAGATGGTTGGATGGCATCACTGACTCAATGGACATGGGTTTGGGTGGACTCCAGGAGTTGGTGATGGACAGGGAGGCCTGGCGTGCTGTGGTTCATGGGATTTCAAAGAGTCGGAGATGACTGAGTGACTGAACTGAACTGAATTCGATGATCTACCAGGTAGGATTGAGAACTAACTTACAATAGATGTGCTTGGATAGGCTTTTATCTTGTAGCTGTGTGATATTTCTTCACTTCCTAAAACATATGTACAGTTAGGGAATGTGTTAGCTGAATGTTAAACTCAAATTATGTGAGTCTATGAAACATAACATTTAGATTGTATTGGGTTGGAATATTTTCAATTATTGAAAATATTCATTGGGGTTTTTCTTTAAGATCTTATGGAAAAACCCAGATGAAAATTTTGACCAACCCAGTAGTTTTGTCTTACTTTTAACCCAGCCCCCATCTTAAACCATGTTGCTTCCTTTCTAATACTCAGTTCAGCCTGTGTTTTTTTCTTAATGAAAAAAATGCAGTTAGGAGGGAAATGGGGATAGGGAAGGTACAATTATCAATAACACTCTAAACTACAAGCTTTCAGAGAAACTGTGCTGCTCTTCCAAGTTAGTCTTTTTCAAAGTCTCTTAATGTACAAAATGACAGTCTGAGCAAAAACCTCAATTCTGACTATTAAGAAGAAGTTTGAAGCAGGCCTATTAGTACTGTTGTGCTTACTGACCTTTCAATGACAAGGAGTGCCAAGATATACTTTGTAAATCCAGCATACATGTACTAACCTATTTATTGAATGCCATTCAAGATTTCTACTCCAGCTTTGCCATGGTCCTTTGGTAAATATTAGACCACTTTCCTATTGTAGAAGGAAATGGCAACCCACTCCAGTATTTGTGCCTGGAGAATCCTGTGGACAGAGGAGCCTGGTGGGTTGCTGTCCATGGGGTCACATAGGGTCGGACACAGCTGAAGTGACTTAGCATGCATGCATACATTGAAGAAGGAAATGGCAACACACTCTAGTATTCTTGCCTGGAAAATCCCAGGGACAGGAAAGCCTGGTGGGCTGCCGTCTACGAGGTCACAAAGAATCAGACATGACTTAAGCGGCTTAGCAGCAGCAGCAGACAGACCACTTTCCTACTGGTGTTTGTTTTATTTAGTTAATATGAGTGTTCTATTCATGATACCAACAGGGGGTTGTTATTCTAAGTTCTAAATGTGATTTCCTCACTTGATACTGTGATGCAAAAATGCATTTCATAGATTATTTGCAATCACAGATTATTTCTTCAAATACCAAAGACACTTTAGCTCTAAGGAGCTTAAATACTGTATCTTCAAAATCCTTTGATAAAAACATTAGAAGAAAAGAAGGGATTCACAAGTGTTTTTTCAGTGCTCTCCAAACCCCACAGCACTCTACACGAGATTATTCCCAGATTGTCTATGACTCCATATACAACCAGTTCAACTTTTGATTGACTTCGTGAGTCAGTTCAGTGAAACAACCTGTCAGTTTCATATTATATAATGGTCTAACCAATTTAACTGAATTGCTAGGGAGTTTGAAGCAAGCAAGCAATCAACCCAGGCAAAGCAGTTAAAGTGATTTTACCTATAGGTACAGTCTGAGAGTTTGATATGAAGTTCTGTAAGTTGGTATGCTTTATCTACACAAAAATTATGTTTTCTTTATTATAAAATATCCCTATTGTTTTAGCCTGTATATTCTTCTAAAGTTGTTTACATAAAAACATCCTGAATTTTATTTTATATTTATTTATATTTTCATTGGTCAGCATAAATTTCCTTTAATAATTTCTCTGTTTCCAATAGGATTTCATTTTTGAGGTTTAACATATCAAACCAGTATAAAGTTTTACAGTTGTAGTAGATCTAACTTCCCAGTTATTTAAGACAGAAAATGGAAATGCAAAGTTTACTTAAGAAATTTAATTTTTTCTTCTGTAATGTTTGTCTTCCTCCTCTTCATCAATCATCTTCTGCTTGTCTGTCATTTCTTAGTCGACAGGTAGATACCTGTCCTGTTCCAGATAAACACTTAGCTGATAGGGACTTCTGAATAGATGCTTTTGATTTGCTCTTACGATATCTAAACGAGGTAAATATCTGGTGGATACAGAGAATTTCGGAAAACCTCCAAGTCTTCATCAGTCTTTTGTTTATTTTGGTAGATAGCAGTGTAGACCTCTACAGCTTCGCTGTGAAATAACCTTTCAATAGTGATAGATTCTGAAAATATAGTCTTTATATCCTTTATTTTCTGCTTTTGAAAATTGTCAGTAGTTTCCTCCAGATGATGAGTTGTTCAGATAGCATCCACTGTAGCTCTTCGTAATTCAGTTTCTGCCTGTGAAATAACATGTCAATCAGATGGGTTTCTCTGATGTGTTCTTTCTAACTGAGTTAACTGTTTAGCTTCTTGATTCCTTGCTGTTAATATTGCTTTGAGTCATCTTATTTTATTTTTACAATGGTTCCATAAGCTTTCAAAGGTTCAGCTAATACTTTGACTTCAAATCTTTCAACTTCTGCCTGTCAATAATCCTGAAGTCTAGCAAACTCATCAGCAAAGTTTTTCAGAACCCTCTTTAAATTTGGGGTCTCTGTAGAGACATACACATATCATTCACCAGGAGTTCTGCTTTGTGTCACAGTTTGGCAGTTTTCTGCACGTAAGCAGCAGAGATTTGGCACAGCTCCCCAAAATGCTTTTCCACATTTGTGACAGCATCTTGTAATTGTCTGGTTTGAATGTCCTAGTTTCCCAAGCTGAGTCTCAACATCTTGCTTCATGCATGACTGGAGACTCTGGGCTGTGGCCTAATGACAGGGGCTCCAAGGCACCCAGGCCCATCCTGAATTTTAAGAAAAAACAAATGTAAAATAAAGAATTTCTAAATTTATCTTTGTGGTTGGTTTAGTCGCTAAGTTGTGTCCCACTTTTGTGATCCCATGGATGATAGCCCACCAGGCTCTTCTGTCCGTGGGATTTTCCAGGCCAGAATACTGGAGTGGGTTGCCATTTCCTACTCCAATAGTCTATTGAAAAGGACTCTAATTTGGCAGTAAAATCCAAAATTAATACACAGTACTTTAACAGATATCACTACACAAGAATAATATGAAAAGTATTAATTTTAAAAAGATAAAGTATAAAATATTTACTGAAAACAGTACCCACTAAACAACAACAGTTCAGGTCAAAGCCATCTATTTTTTTCTTTTCTTTTTGTATGAGTTATTTCACAGAGGAACAGTTGAGACTCCATGATTGTATGTGATCATCTGAACGTTATGGTTGCCTATTCACTGTTCAGAACGCTGAGGCTTATAGGTTGTCACTCCGAGTAAGAGTGAATACCCTTAGGGATAGCCATTTCCAACTAAGATGTAATTACTGGTAACAGAATTATCACTGAACCTGAAAAAAAATGGACAGCATGTATGGAATAAGGGTTTTCAAAGTATTGCTATCAGGGAATGGAGGACAGTGATGCCCGAAAGGTGGGGAGAAATGTGGTATGCTCTATGAATTTCCCTATATTTCTATGTTGAGAGGGCTTCCAGGCCATAGAATATGAAGACAGAGTCTGGCCAACATCCTGAGTTGAAGAGAGAAAGCTGGGAGTTTGAGGAAAAACAGCTGCCTAGAGTTTACCTACCCAAAGGGCTGCAGAGGAGAGAGCTACACAGAAAGAGAACCCGGAGATCTGAGCCCATCTCTTTGTTTCTTTAGCAGAGTGGTGATGAGTGAACATGGGTGAGGAAACTACCCAAGGCCGTGGAAAGAATCACCCGAATGGGTTAAAGATGACAGTCCCTGGCAGGGATATAGGGCTGATTATAGCCTTTCTTCTCTCCAGACAGACTGAAAAACCTCCCAATTCATAGGGCATCATGGGGGGCTCACTGGTGTCTTCATCAGTAATAGGAGATTATTGATCTAAAACACTTCTCCAGCCTCACCTAACAAATCTTAAAAGAAAGAACAAACAGTACCCAAGTAAATTAATTGTGACCCAGAACAAAGCTCAAGAATATTTATGACAATACAAAAATACCCAGCATCTAGCAAAGTGAAGCTCACAATGTTGGAATTCAATAAAAAAATGATTGAACAAAATAATAGAAAAATATGACTCATAATGAGAGGGAAAAAAATCAATCAGTTAAAAGTCTGATGTTACAAATGTTATAATTAGCAAATAAAACATTTAAATAGTTCTCAAAACCCTATTCTATATGTTCAAAAAGTATAGAAGTAGATATAAAAAAGGAAAATTTCATTTCTATAAATGTAAATTAAAATGTTTGATAAGAATAACACACTGGATGGGATTTGTGAAAAAGCAACATTCCAGATGTAAAAATTTGCAAGCATGAAGACTTGGGAATATGTCTATTTACAGAAATAAAGCAGAAACAGAAATAAAAGAGAATTTTTAAAAAACGGATAAAAATCAGTGAGATGTGGAACAATGCTATGTGGTTAATACACTTAATGGAGTGCTCACAGAAGACAGGGACTAAAAAAATATTTGAAGACATAAAGACTGAAAAATTCCAAATTCGGTGAAGTCTATGATTCCACAGATCAATAATATCAATGAATCCCAAGTACAAGAAACAAGAATAAAACTAGTTTGTCTAATGATGCATTTGTTGAAAACTACTGGTAAAGAGACCAATCTAGATAGCATATTGAAAAGCAGAGACATTACTTTGCCAACAAAGGTCTGTCTAGTCAAGGCTATGGTTTTTCAAGTGGTCATGTGAGAGTTGGACTGTGAAGAAAGCTGAGTGCCGAAGAATTGATGCTTTTGAACTGTGGTAGAGAAGACTCTTGAGAGTCCCTTGGACTGCAAGGAGATCCAACCAGTCCATTCTGAAGGAGATCAGCCCTGGGATTTCTTTGGAAGGAATGATGCTGAAGCTGAATCTCCAGTACTTTGGCCACCTCATGCGAAGAGTTGACTCACTGGAAAAGACCCTGATGCTGGGAGGGATTGGGGGCAGGAGGAGAAGGGGATGACAGAGGATGAGATGGCTGGCTGGCATCACTGACTTGATTGATGTGAGTCTGAGTGAACTCTGGGAGTTGGTGATGGACAGGGAGGCCTGGCATGCTGTGATTCATGGGGTCACAGAGAGTCGGACATGACTGAGCTACTGAACTGAACTGAACTGAATGGTAAAGAGAAATTTTTAAAATCATATATATGATGAAGAATTTATATCCAGAATATATAAAAACCTCTGAAACTCAATAAAAGAGAACTCATTTTTTAAAAATGGGCAGAAGGTTTGAAAAGACCAAAATAGATATACTATTGAGACAAATAACAAATGAAGCAACACACAGCACAATTCATCATTAAAGAAATGCAAATTAAAATTGCAATGAGGAACCACCACATATCTGGGAGGATGGCTAAATTTATAAAGACTGAATATTCCAAGTGAATGTAGAGTAGCTCGAACTCTTATATAATGCTGAGTGCTCGGTTGTGTCCAGCTCCTTGCAACTCCATGGACTGTAGCCCACCAGACTCCTCTATCCTTGGGATTTTCCAGGCCAGAATACTGGAGTGGGTTGCCATATCCTGCTTCAAGGGATCTTCTGGACCAGGGATCAAACCTGCGTCTCTTGTGTCTCCTGCATTGGCAAGTGGATTCTTTACCACTAGTGCCACGTGGGAAGTTCCCATATAATGCTGAAGAGGATATAAAATAGTACAATTACTTTGAGAGCTTGGCAGTTTCTTAAAAAATTACACCCACCTCTACCACGTAAGGAGACACCCCGCGTCCGAGGTCAGGGTGGCGGCCGGGAGGAGCTGTCCCACGTCCAAGGCCAGTGGCGGCTGGGAGGAGACACCCCGCATCCGAGGTCAGGGGCAGCCGGGAGGAGACACCCTGCATCCAAGGTCAGGGGCGGCCGGGAGGAGACACCCCGTGTCCGAGGTCAGGGCGGCTTCTGGGTGGAGCTACCCCACGTCCGAGGCCAGTGGCGGCTGGGAGGAGACACCCCACGTCCGAGATCAGGGGCAGTCGGGAGAAGCCACCTCGAGCTTGAGGCCAGGGGCGGTGACCCCGGGGAGCCACCACGAGCCCAAGGCCAGGGGCGGCAGCTGGGAGGAGCCACCTCGTGCCCGAGACCAGGGGCAGTGACCCTGAGGAGCCACCCCGAGTCTGAGCCCGAGGCCAGGGGCAGCAGCTAGGAGGAGCCACCCACGCCCAAGGCCAGGGCCGGTGGCCTGGGAGGAGCAACCCAAGGATCGGTGGCTGCGCGGAGGGCCTAGAGGAGCTATCCCATGTTGAAGGTCAGGAACTACGGTAAGGAGATACCCCTCGTCCAAGGTAAGGAGCAGTGACTGTGCTTTGCTGGAGCAGCTGTGAAGAGATACCCCACACCCAAGGTAAGAGAAACTCAAGTAAGATGGTAGGTGTTGCAAGAGGGCATCAGAGGGCAGACACACTGAAACCATACTCACAGAAAACTAGTCAATCTAATCACACTAGGACCACAGCCTTGTCTAACTCAATGAAACCAAGCCATGCCTGCAGGGCAACCCAAGATGGGCGGGTAATGGTGGAGAGGGCTGACAGAAAGTGGTCCACTGGAGAAGGGAATGGCAAGCCACTTTAGTATTCTTGCCTTGAGAAACCCATGAACAGTATGAACAGGCAAAATGATAGGATATCAAAAGAGGAACTCCCCAGGTCATTAGGTGCTGCTGGGAGGGATTGGGGGCAGGAGGAGAAGGGGACTACCGAGGATGAGATGGCTGGATGGCATCACGGACTCGATGGACGTGAGTCTGAGTGAACTCTGAGAGATGGTGATGAACAGGGAGGCCTGGCGTGCTGCGATTCATGGGGTCGCAGAGAGTTGGACATGACTGAGCGACTGAACTGAACTGAACTGAACTACCACGTGATCTAGATAGTACCCTCCAAAGTATTCATTAAAGGGCAATAAAAATCTTTCCACACAAAGACTTGTAGAGTTCTGTTCAAAAAAGCTTTATGTTTAATTGCCAAAATCTCTAAACAAATCAAACAAGTGAACAGATAAACTTGTATTTTATATGTTTGTCACATAATTTTATATACATATTATTTTATATAATAAATATTTATAAAAATTAATATAATTTTAAAATAAATATTTATTAAAATTAATATAATTTTATACATGTGTATAACATTAATATAATATTCTATGCAAAAATGTATATAATGGAATTCTGCTCAGCAATAAAAATGAATGAACTGTTGGTATATTCTACACCATGAATTAATCTCCAAATAATTATGCTGAGTGAATGAAGCAAGCAAAAATAGAGTATACTCAACATAATTCTATTTATATCAAATTCTAGGAAGTGCAAATGAATCCAGAGTGACAAATTAGTCTGTAATCTAAAGTGACAAATTACTTTGGGGACAGGGTATGTGGGTGGAGTGAGGAGAGGTTGGAGAGAGCATTTATAAAAACATAAGGAAATCTTTGGGAATGATGGACATGTTCATTACTTTGATCATATTAATGGTTTCATGGGTGTAAACATAAGTCAAAACTCATCCAACTGTACACTTAAAATATGTGGTGTTGTATGCTAATGTAACATCAATAAAGAAGTTAAAAAAATAAGTACACTTAGGAATACATAGCTTTTCTATCTCTCACTACCCCTGTTAACACTCTTAGAATGTGCTGTCTTGGATGGCAAACTGCAAGTGGTAACATTGGCAAAATAAAAGATATGTGTTTTCCTTTGACATTTTTCTGTGGGTGCTCAGTCTTGTCCGACTCTTTGTGACCCCATGGACTATAGCCCACCAGACTCCTCTGCCCATGAAATTTTCCAGGCAAGAATACTGGAATGGGTTGCCATTTCCTACTCCAGCGGATCTTCCTGACCCAGGGATCGAACCCACGCCTCCTGCGTCTACTGCCTTGGCAGGCAGATACTTCAACACTGAGCCATCTGCAAACCCTGACATTACTATTGTCTTATTCGATGTTACAGATGATTAAATATCTTTCTATATACACATTTTAGGGGCTTCCTGGGTGGCACTAGTGGTACCAACGTAGGAAATGTAAGAGACCCAGGTTCAATCCCTGGGTTGGGAAGATCCCCTGGAAAGGATATGGCAACCCGCTCCAGCATTCTTGCCTGGAGAATCTCATGGACAGAGGAGCCTGGCAGGCCACAGTCCATAGGGTCACACACAGTCGGACGTGACTGAAGCCACTTATGTGTACACACGCATACACATTTTATCGTCTTGGAAACTTCTTCAATGGATTGTTTCTATCGGAGCTGCTATTTTGCCAATAACTAGTTATGTTACTGGCATAATGTATCTGGCCTCTCCTGGTCTTAGCCCTGGAAACCAAAGGAAGAAAAGCATCCTCTGTGATGACTCACCAATCAGATTTCATTATACAGCTCACTCTTCAGCACTGGAATCATTTATTCCATGCTACTTGCCAGATAAATTGTTCTTTGGGAAGTTTAAAACTTTTTGTGGAAACATTTTTGTTGTTAAGAAACAATTCACATTTCTTATAGAAAACTACAAAATACCCCTCCCCCAAATTTTAAGTATACTATATAGTTATAACTGCTATTTTATGAAAAATCATATTTATATGTTATGAGAATGCTCTATAAAGTTATGTAACTGGCTTTTTTCACTTGATATGAAATGACATTTTTTATACTAAAATTTTAATAGCTGTCATAAATTTAGTCATTTAGATATACCATGATTTTTCCCCTATCTCCTGTGTTTAGACATTTATGTAGCTTTAAATGGTTTACTACTATAGATAACATTGCATCATTCACATTTTGCATAAAACTCTTTTCTTGTGGAAATTTCCCTGAAATGGCATTCTCTTCTTAAGCACATCCATATCCTCTTTCTGGTTCAAGAATTCATTATTATCTACTGAATTCATTGTTATCTACTTGGTTCAAGAATTCATTATTATCTACTGAATTCATTATTTTCTACTTACCATGCAAGATACTATATAGTAGAAGATAAGGACCTGAATGCAGTCAAGTCCTACAGAAGCTAAAGGAAGAAGAGATGACCATAGGAGTTTCAAAGTAATAAGTTTAAATTTGAATTTAAAATCTCTTAAACAGTATTTTAAAAATACCAAATATGGTATTGGGAGAAGAGTGGTTGAGTGTGCTGTGTATCTATTCTTCTGCAGGAATTCTATGCTCTCTGTCTGGGTGTTTTCCTAGGAAGCCCCATTAGCATCAGTGTAACTTGACTCACAGGTTCATTCCCTGGTGGCTCAGAGGTTAAAGCATCTGCCTGGAATGCTGGAGACCCGGGTTCGATCCCTGGGTCAGGAAGATCCCCTGGAGAAAGAAATGGCAACCCACTCCAGTACTCTTGCCTGGAGAATCCCATGGAGGGAGGAGCCTGGTAGGCTACAGTCCATGGGGTCGCAAAGAGTCAGACATGACTGAGTGACTTCACTTCACTTCATGCTAAATAAAAATCACTTCTTGGTATGGCTGGGGTTTTGCTTTTATTGTTGTTGTTGCTGCGATCCCATGGACTGTAGCCCGCCAGGCTCCTCTGACCGTGGGGTTTCCCAGGCAAGAATACTGGAGTGGGTTGCCGTTTCCTTCTCCAGGGGATCTTCCCGACCCAGGGATCGAACTTTCATCTCCTGCATTGGCAGGCAGGCTCTTTACTTCTGCACTGCTAAGGAAGCCTGACTTAATGTCTGCCTTGCTGATTTTAATGTTCATAGAAATGATACCAAGATGACAGTTTTTGAGCTCCTTAATGTTAGTATGCAAAAAAAAATCCACATAAACTTCAAAAGTTAGAGAATTTCATAAAATTAAAATGATGTATTTTTATTTTTTCAATGTGTATAGAAATTTACTTCCACAGAATTCAGATTTTATTATAAACACATTTTATTGGAAAGTGTGCTGTTGGAAATATTTGCAAAATCATTAGTGGTGTTGGGTACTCAAGGATGAACCATATAGTAAAGGATTAAAAAAAGAGAGAAAAAGAGCAGTCAGAGGCAAATTAAAATCCTGGCTGAATAAGCACAGTATCGGTAATAATGTTATATTGATATCAATGAAAAGACAAATATTAAAATGTACGTTGAGGGTTATTTGGTTCACTATTGTGAAACTTTGAAAATGCTTAAAAATGGATCATTCACTTTGAAATGCTCAGAGAATTTTGATAACAATGGACTTTATGAATAATGTCTGATTATTTAGAGAAGGGAATAATGGAGCTGGGCTTCCCAGGTGGTGCTAGTGGTAGAGAATCCACCTGCCAATTCAGGAGACATAAAAGATTAGGTTCAATCTCTGGATCGGGAAGATCCCCTGGAGTGGGCATCGAAACCCACTCAGTATTGTATTCTTGCCTGGAAATTCCATGGACAGAGGAGCCTGGCGGGCTACAGTCCATAGGGTCTCAAAGAGTTGGACAGGAGTGAGAGAGGAGAGCGAAAAAGTTGGCTTAAAGCTCAACATTCAGAAAACGAAGATCATGGCATCCGGTCCCATCACTTCATGGGAAATAGATGGGGAAACAGTGGAAACAGTGTCAGACTTTATTTTTTGGGGCTCCAAAATCACTGCAGATGGTGACTGCAGCCATGAAATTAAAAGACGCTTACTCCTTGGAAGAAAAGTTATGTCCAACCTAGATAGTATTTTCAAAAGCAGAGACATTACTTTGCCGACTAAGGTCCGTCTAGTCAAGGCTATGGTTTTTCCTGTGGTTATGTATGGATGTGAGAGTTGGACTGTGAAGAAGGCTGAGCGCCGAAGAATTGATGCTTTTGAACTGTGGTGTTGGAGAAGACTCTTGAGAGTCCCTTGGACTGCAGGGAGATCCAACCAGTCCATTCTGAAGGAGATCAGCCCTGGGATTTCTTTGGAAGGAATGATGCTAAAGCTGAAACTCCAGTACTTTGGCCACCTCATGCAAAGAGTTGACTTATTGGAAAAGACTCTGATGCTGGGAGGGATTGGGGGCAGGAGGAGAAGGGGACGACAGAGGATGAGATGGCTGGATGGCATCACGGACTCGGTGGACTTGAGTCTGAGTGAACTCCGGGAGATGGTGATGGACAGGGAGGCCTGGCCTGCTGCGATTCATGGGGTCGCAAAGAGTCGGACATGACTGAGCGACTGAACTGAACTGAACTGAACTGAAGCGACTTAGCACACACACACACATAATGGAGCTAAGGAAAAATACTGGAACTTATTCTATTCTGGACTGTAGTAAAGGCCTGGGATTATCTGGACGGAGGGATATACGGCCATTTAGTCTTCAGTATTCAGAATTCAGCAGGAAACTACTAAAGGGTTGTTACTTTCATTAGTCTTCTAAAAGCAGCTGTGAATAAGATAGAAAATGATTCATAAATACAGACACTGGTTCTGCCACTCGGTCCCCTACCAGCCCTAACAGACATTCTCAATCAATTGTGATTTTTTCCCCATTAAACCTAACAGGAGCTCAGAATCTTTCTTAATGTAATACCACACATGTGTTCACTACCCACAGATGGGCTTTAAAGATATTTAATATGGCTTCCAAATCTGAGATATATTGATGTTTCAGTTTTCTCATTACCTGCTTATTTGATAGAACTCTTGTGAAGGATACATCAAATAGTTCATGTTAAAGTACATTGTTAATAAAATGCTATACACTGTTAATGCAGAGATGACAGCTAGGATGATTATTTGTTTCTGGTTATAAAAATGTGGCTAATGCACAAACCAGCTAAATTCCTTTATAGCCTAGAAGCCCTTCCTGTAGGCAGACTTTTTTGTTAGAGTCACATTAACTCTATTGCACATGTGTTTTCCATTATATGGTGTGCTTCCCAAGGGCAGGGCAGAGTATGTGTCTTTCATCTTTGTATTTCTGGGACTTGGTATAACATTAAAAATATAGAATGTGCTCAATGCTTGTTGAGCTAAAATTAGAATATAAAGCTAGATAATTCAAACTCGCCTTTCACTTTTACTACAATCTCGGATGAGGCCGGCAATTCAGAGTTTTACCTTCCATCTACATTAGGCATTTTCCAGCCACTGTGAGCTTGGATTTTATATAATTTAGTCTGGATGTCTTTGTCCAATTCTGTTGTGATATTTATAAGCCAACACATATGATATTCTTCTAAATTATGTAATAATGTGCTTGCATTTTGCTGGAGATGGTTCCCAAAAGATAAGTATTAATCCGACCACAAATATGTTTACTTTCTGAGATTCAAGGACCTAAAATAATGATAGAATCTTTGACTCTGTCTTTGTTCAGCCTTGCTACCAACCGCCAACTGATTTTGAGATTCTTAAAAAAAAATATTTTCATATGTGTCCTCTTGAGCATCTTGCACTTTATTTCCGAAGAATTTAGGATTCAACTCACTCTACTCCAAAAGTGGTGCATTTTAGTTTATAGAAATATTGAGACAGCAACGCCCTGGCAAATTTGTTTTGGAAGAAGAGATGACTATTTCACGCTCATGTTCATACTGCCTTGGGAGAAATTTGTAATCTGGATCCCACAGCTGTTGCTGGGTGAACCTGTGGGGTCGTTTTCCTCTGGCTAAGCCAGTAGGGGGTTCCCACCTCCTGTCTCTCGAGCAAGATGCTCTCTGCATTTTTTATTGCTTGTTGTAACCTTAACAACCGTGTTTAGAAATGCATGATTTTTTTAAAAAATTCTCTTTATAAATTGTGTATGCTGTATTGACTTAAAATCATGCTCATTCACAGGTTCTGCATTTGAGAGAAAACAAAGAGGATTTGGATAGGGCTAGATTCTTAATGTATTTTTCAAGAGAGGGAGCTAAAAGGGAAAGCTAATTTTTTGACTATCCTAAGAGATGGCTTTTGGACTGATGCCATAAAGTCTTGTGTGTGTGTGTGTGTGTGTGTGTGTGTACGAGCACAAGAGACGTGTCCCTGAGTATTAGCATGAGATTGATCTATTTTACCTACCTCTCCCTCAGAGCACTGAGCTACTTCAACACATAACTCTAAATATCAAGGCTGTGAGACCCTGTGTAAAGCTATCAGCTGGAGGAAAGCAGAGATGCCACATTTTAAGAGAGAGAATTTTCCAAGAGTAGACAGAGAGGGGCAGGTGGTTGGTGCCAAATTTTCTGCACCACTATGCACCTCAAAGCAAAACAGTGTTTTGCAGATAGTAAATTCTAGCAAATATCAGTCTTTTATAGTCTATATTCTTTGAGGAATGTTTTGGTCTGTTTAATAATTATACTTTTGGGAGAAATGAAAACATATTAGCCATGTGTTTTTTGCATAAGATAAATATACCAGTCTCTGAGAACACTTAGTGTTTTTGTTTTCATGAAACCTGCTTTAGGAAGGAAAAAAAAAGACATGTTTTTCAAGGTTTGCCCCTGATATTGATGTTCTTGTTTTTAGAGTTTCTCTCTTCAGTCTGAGAGGAGGCCTTGAGGTCTTTGGGCCCTAATATCAGTCTTTTATAGTCTATATTCTTTGAGGAATGTTTTGGTCTGTTTAATAATTATACTTTTGGGAGAAATGAAAATATATTAGCCA
The DNA here is from genome assembly GCA_006410635.1 of Cephalophus harveyi. Taxonomy (NCBI): domain Eukaryota; kingdom Metazoa; phylum Chordata; class Mammalia; order Artiodactyla; family Bovidae; genus Cephalophus; species Cephalophus harveyi. The sequence continues at coordinate 123,185 of SJYT01012925.1, forward strand.
TATGTTTTTTGCATAAGATAAATACACCAGTCTCTGAGAACACTTACTGTTTTTGTTTTCATAAAACCTGCTTTAGGGAGGGGAAAAAAAAGACATGTTTTTCAAGGTCTGCCCCTGATATTGATGTTCTTGTTTTTAGAGTTTCTCTCTTCAGTCTGAGAGGAGGCCTTGAGGTCTTTGGGCCCATTCTTATCTTTGACTCCCTTGATCCCCAAAGTTGATTTCTCATTTTTAAAATGCATATGACATCATCCATCTGTGTGAATAATGGCATAAGAATGAACTCACTGTTAAAAATCACTTGTGATTTGGAAAGGTTGGCTTCTATAGCTTTTAAGTGCATAAAACTGAGTTGATGTGCATAATGAGTTATTTTTTTTCATTCAACAGCAAGATGTTTCCTTCACGGAGCTTTGAAGAATATTTTCAAGTGGTGCCTGCATTTTGACTTTCCAAGGCCATCATCACTGGCTTTACAAGAGCTTCTGTGGATATATGTTGCCCTATCACCAACTTCGCTGGCGATTTAAATTCAGCACTAAATTGGCTCCGAGAATGTTAACCAACGAATTTGGATAGCACATTTTCTGACATCTTATCTAGGGGAATCTCAGCTGTTCCCTTGCAAAAATAAGTTTGGAGCAGGGCTGCAATGCAGCCTTAATTACAGGGCAGATGAACCAGCTACAAATGGACATTCTACTACTACATGTTCTGTTCCAGAGAAGGATGCAACCAGTTCAAGCTGTTTTTGACTGATGTTTCAGATCATGGTCTTGTAAACAGGTCTGAAAATAGCTGCTTTTTAAAGACTGAAAATTCCTGTAATTAGGGTATGCCTTAAAAATTAACCCTAAAAAAAAATAAAGGTTGGAGGATGGAGTAGCTTTCAGTTTTGAATTGCTAGCTGGATGGTTGCAGCACTGTTCTTAAAAGAGGAGGAAGCAGGTCATTAGAAGGGATGTGTCTAAAAGCTGTGTGTCAGAAAAGAAAGGAAAATGGAGTTTCCTTGGTGCTGGAGAACTGTGTAATTAACTGGGATAACAAGCACTGATATTTATTGTGGTGGGATGCAAGGAAGAAGCTGAAAAACAAAACTCCTGGTGTCTCTGCTCCACATCTGCCAAACTAATTTGGGGGTAATTTTATCATTTTAATCTGCGTGATGTTCTTCCCCAGTTGCTAAAGTACCCTGGTGTATACCAGATGTCAGACATTTAATGATGTCTCCGAGGCTCAGGATGGATTGGATTGCAGGTGTTTAATGTTTGCCAGGCCTTTAGATAAACCCAGAAATTGGTGTTTCCTGGTTAGCACTGATTGACAATACTTCGATCCTTTAGTAAATTTAATGGCCATTCTGGCCACTAGGAGGAGCTAGAGGCTATTCCATCCACTTTGCCTTGTATCACCCAAGACTGGTGCAGATGTAAAAGGCTTCGTTCAGGTACTCGGGATCTAAGGAGTTAGTACTATGAAAGATGGAATTAAAACTCCCAGCCTATAGAGATATGGCTTGAAATACAGTAAAGTGACTAAGAATACATAGTTCCCAGAGGCTAGGATTTAAGTCCTGGCAAAACTAACAAAACTCTGAGTCTCGATTTCTTCAACTTTAGTGTAAGGATAATATTGGTATCTATCTCTTAGATTCATTGTGAGAAAAAATTAAAATTGTCCAAATAAAGAATTTAGCTTAGTTTCTGGTACAACATAAATGCTGTGCCATAAATGTTATTTAGTTTTGATATTTTATCTGATTGTGGAGCTTGGCTTCCAGCTAAGGTGAATGATGACTTAGGTTACCTATGCTATAGTTCCCTTTCTAGAAGTAGTTTACCTGGATATTTGAAACACTAAGTCTGGAGTCATACAGACTTGGATTCGAGTCCTGGTTTAGACATTCAGTAAGTCTGTGACCTTGGGAAGTTTATTTAACTTTGTTACACCTCTGTTTAATGACCTTTATTTTTTCCTGCTTTATTGAGATACAACTGACACATAAAACCAGGTAAATTTAAGGTACAACATGACAATTTGATACAAATATTTTGTGACATGATTACTGTAATAGGTTTAGTTAACCCTTCCATCAATGTACATACTTTTTTTTCCTTTGTAGTGAGAACACCTAAGATTTACTGTCTTAGCAACATTCAAATATATAATACAGAATTGTTAACTATAGTCACCATGCTGTACATTAGGTCCCCAAAGCTTATTCATCTCATACCTGAAAGTCTGTACCTTATATACATGAATGTTTCTACCTTTTGACCAATATCTTCTCCATTTCCTCCACTTGCCAGCCTCTGTCAAGCACCATTCAACATCTCACTGGTCACAGGAGATTTTTTTTTAACTGGACAAGTGAGTCTTCTCATTTCTACTGAACTTATATTCCTCCTACTTACAACTTTGATTCTGATGGTAAATTTATCTCAGTCAATTTGAGATGATAGATTTTGGCTTCAAAGGATATGGTCTTTATTCTCTTAGTCTTAGATGGTTCATTATTTTAGGTAAATATTCCTGGATTTTTAATTTGGCTGCACTGGGTTTTAGTTGGGCTCCCAGGTGGCTCAGTGGGTAAAGAATCTGCTTGCAATGCGGGTAGCACAAGAGACACGGGTTTGATCCCTGGGGTGGGGAAGATCCCCTGGAGGAGGGCATGGCAATCCCTCCCAGTGTTCTTACCTAAAATTTAGCTCTCCAGGGTTTTAGTTGCCCTTGCCCCACCAGGGATCTTCAGTCTTCATTGCAGTATGTGGATCTCCTTAGTTGTGGCTTGTGGGATCTAGTTCCCAGACCAGAGATCAAACCTGGGCCTCCTGCACTGGGAGCATGGAATCTTAGCCACTGGACCACCAGGGAAGTCCAAAAATATTCCTGGATTTGAAAATCAGTTAGATGTGATGTTTTGAGAAAGAATCTCTTTTTAGCATGAGTTTCTTCATCCTTAAAATGGGAATAAAAAATATATAAGTTCTGACATTGCATTTAAAATGGATTAAAGATCTAAAGACCAGAAACTATAAAACTCCTAGAGGAGAACAAAGGTAAAACACTTTCTGACATAAATCACAGCAGGATCTTCTATGATCCACCTCCCAGAATACAAGAGATGAGAGAGTGTCGGAGCAGAGGGAGCCATATCATCCAACTGCAGCTTGGCTCTGTGATCTAGAACTGACCTTTTCAGAGGATAGGGTCTGGACTTTCACTTATATAGAATCCTTTCTCTTCTTCCTTTCAGCATAGACCTTTTTCTTTCTTTGTCCATTCTTATTTCTCCCTTTCCATGCTGCTAGACCCAATTCCAAATCAACCAGATATCAAGTATGCAAACCTAATTTGGTGCCTCTTATACTGTTCACTGATGCTTTGTTTTTTTGTTTTGTTTTGTTTTTTACTGTGATGGGGGAAGAGTCAACAGTGACTAAATGCATTGCTCAAATTCTGGAGAAAGTCCAGCATGAGGATTCTGTCAGACTAGGAAGGTAACCTGTGGACCCAAGGATTGATGGTCAGGGTCAAGCAGAAAGATGTATAGTATGTGCTTAGTCGCTCAGTCAGGTCTGACTCTTTGCTACCCCATGGAATGTAGCCCTCTATCCATGGGATTCTCCAGGCAAATATACTGGAGTGGTTTGCCATTTCTTCCTCCAGGAGATCATCCTGACCCAGGGATCAAACCCAGGTCTCCTGCATTGCAGGCAGATTCTTTACCATCTGAGCCACTAGGGAAGCCATAGAAAGATGTATAAGGAACTCTAAAACAACTCTAGAACACATTCAAGGCGTAGTGTCATTTTATTCAGGTTTCTGCACCTGACTCCTTTTTGTACTTGACTTCTTTCATAGCTTGACTTCTGCCAAATCACACCTTGGAGCAAAAATTAAAACAAAACAAAACTTTCCTTGCCACCACTGATGGATGTCTCTTGAAAATTTTTTCAATGGGTGACAAGCACTCTGAGAACAACCAGTTGACAGATGCCTGAAGTCAACAGTTAGAGCTGAAAAGGAAAAATGCATGTTATAGTGCTGCTTAGTGAGAATTTAAAAATGTCCTACTAAACTTTAAACCCTTTAACATACTTGCAATGATATTTTCTGAATTAGAAAAGCAGGAGAGAATCTAAAATGTGAGAAAGAATTACTGAGAAGGTGAAAATATTTTTGCTGACATAAAGGACAGGAAAGAACCCTACAACTTTCAGTGATATTTTGAACAGGACTTTGTAACATGTTCTTATAAGTTACTTTTTATATTGGTGTGTGTAAATTATGAGTGAGGAAAAACTATAGAGGAAAAGATGATTACGTATTATGTTAGAAGATTACATTACCTTGAGTGCATCTGATTACATTATCTTAAAGACAATTTAAAAAGGCACTTTTCTCTTTCTTCAATAAGTAATTATTGGACAGATATTTTTGAAATATTGTTTCAAATGTACATGAAATTACAAGCTGGTCTAACATCCATGGTCAAGGTATGGCACTGGCAGGGTGTTCAAAATATTCTTAGATATTAGCCTAGTTAGATAAATGGCCTTTGCTTTTACTTTTAAGTTTGATATAAAATAAATTATTTAACATGTCCACTAACACAGATGCTGATAGTCAATCATGGGAAAAGGGAAGAGAGAAACTAAGTGGAAAAGTCAGCAACCCTGTACTCCACCAAATTTGTTTTGCTTACATCACATTCCAGAAATATTGATTCATCCTTTTTCACTATACCCTCTATTTGGTGAAAATACTTGTGGCTGTTTTTGAGGGATGTGATCACAGACAGGAATTTTATTTCATTTATTTGGTTTAAGGAGTCAAACAAATATGTTCTGAGGACCTATACTGCTTGTTTCTATGGATTCATGAAATGAATGGAATGGAGGACTTATTTCTGTCAGATGGTAAAGAATTGCTTTTTTGAGGAGGTGGCATTTCAGCTAAGAAGTTAAGGATTAAAAAGACCAAATGTGAAAATCTAGAGCAGAGCAATGGCTGGTACAAAGTCTTGAAGGCAGAAGTGGACCTGATATCTGAGTGCACTGGAAAAGAAGTTTCCCTTAAGAATTCTGAACCACAAACCTGGGTTCAGTGCATGACTCCTCAAATACTAAGCAAAGACTTATTTTATGGTGGTCATGCTTGGCATTGCCCTAGGCACCTAACAGAGGTAAACATGAGTTTTCTCTACACAGAAAGATCTCACAGTGAAGCTTCCCTAAACGTGCAAGAAGTCAAGTCATCATAACTAGGAGACAGCAGAACCTATAGTCTGAAAATTAAAGGCTCAAAAAAAGGCAAATGCTGCAAGGATCAAGACAGAATTATAAATGAACATGTTAAATATGTTGAAAAAATGAAAGAATAGGGTCTCTCTATTCTTTCATATATTGAACATATTTTATGTGCCAAGCA
>SJYT01012927.1:21624-36850 GCA_006410635.1 Cephalophus harveyi
TACCTCGAGTGTCACCCGCGTATTGCCTCACACCATGGTGGCTCATTCCACAGCCCTGTGGCATCTCGAGGGAAAGACAGAGATCCCTGGGTCAACTCGACGGGAACCCTGACACTGCAGCTACAGCTCGGGAGGAAAGAGGACCTGCATGTAACCACAGGACAAGGCGTGACTCCCCTGGGGGACACCAGTGGAACACCAAGATCCATGCCAGCACTGGAGCCAAAACATGAGGTTCCAGTTTCGGCTCCAGACGGGGACTTAGGACCCAGGACTGACCGGAGAGGAATACCGAGTGGCTACTCTCAACTCGCTCAGAGAATTGCCTATCTTGAGGCCACGCAAGCGGGTCCCTGAGGGCCCCATTGTAACTCGAGAATAACCTGCCACAACTCGAGAAAAACCAGGAGGTTCTACCCTACGGGCGAGATAAGGTCGTTTTCTGCAGCAGCATCTCAAGGGCATTTACGCCTTCTCTTTTGAACCTTGCAAGTGTCCTTCCCACCCTTGCTGCAAATCAAGAAATTCCCCGACATACCATCCCCACATTGGTGGAACACCGAGGGACCCAGCACAACTCAGGATGAGCCCCGTTTCCCCACTGTGAGCTCGAGATGAGGGTCCCTTTCCCTGCTTCGTCAGGAAAGCATTCCGGCCATTCCCGTCGCATCTCAAGAGGTGGCACTCTCAAAAGGAAAGCGGAGTTCTCCTGGGGTCGGGTCACCATACTAAAAGTCCCATAGATGTCTCAGTCCACTCCAGATGAACGTGATTTCCCTGCATTACCTCGAGTGTCACCCGCGTATTTCCTCACACCAAGGTGGCTCATTCCACAGCCCTGTGGCATCTCGAGGGAAAGACAGAGATCCCTGGATCAACTCGACGGGAACTCTGACACTGCTACTACAGCTCGGGAGGAAAGAGGACGTGCACGTAACCACAGGGGACTAGTCCTGTCTCCCCTGGGGAGACTCCAGAGGAACCCCAAGATCCATGCCTGCACTGGAGCCGAAACATGAGGTTCCAGTTTCGGCTATCATTCCACAGCCCTGTGGCATCTCGAGGGAAAGACTGAAATCCCTGGGTCAACTCGACGGGAACTCTTACACTGCTGCTACAGCTCGGGAGGAAAGAGGACGTGCACATAAACACAGGAGAGAAGGTCTGACTCCCCAGGGGAGACTCCAGAGGAACCCCAAGTTCCATGCCAACACTGGAGCCGAAACATGAGGTTCCAGTTTCGCCCCCAGACAGCAACTTAGGACCCGGCACTGACTGGAGAGGAATCCCGAAGAGCTACTCTCAACTCGCTCAGAGAATCGCCTTTCCTGAGTTCACGGAAGCGGGTCCCTGAGGGCCCCGTCGTAACTCGAGAATATCCTGCCGCAACTCGAGAAAAACCAAGAGGTTCTCCCCTCAGGGCGAAATAAGGCCGTTTTCTGCAGTGGCATCTCGAGGGCATTCACACCTTCTCTCTTGAGCCTCGCAAGGGTCCTTCCAACCCTTGCTGCAACTGAAGAATTTCTCCGACATAACCATCCCCACATTGGTGGAACAACGTGGGTCCCAGCACAACTCACGAGGAGCCCCGTTTCCCCACCGTGAGCTCGAGATGAGGATCCCTTCCCTTGCCTCATCGGGAAAGAATTCCCGCCATTCCCGTCGCATCCCAAGAGGTGGTGCTCTCAACAGGAAAGTGGTGTTCTCCTGGTGTTGGGACACCATACTAAAAGTGCCATAGATGTCTCAGTCCTCTCCAGATAAACGTGATTTCCCTGCGCTATCTCGAGTGTCACCCGCGTATTGCCTCACACCACGGTGGCTCATTCCACAGCCCTGTGTCATCTCGAGGGAAAAAAAGAGATCCCTTGGTCGACTCAACGGGAACCCTGACACTGCTGCTACAGCTCGGGAGGAAAGAGGACGGGCACGTAACCACAGGAGACCAGGCCTGACTCCCCTGGGGAGACTCCAGAGGAACCCCAAGGTCCATGCCAGCACTGGAGCCGAAACATGAGGTTAAAGTTTCAGCTCCTGACGGGGACTTAGGACCCGGCAATGACTGGAGAGGAATCCTGAGTTGCTACTCTCAACTCGCTCAGAGAATTGACTATCCTGAGGCCACGCAAGCGGTTCCCTGAGGGCCCCATTGTAACTCGAGAAAAACCTGCCACAACTCGAGAAAAACCAGGAGGTTCTACCCTACGGGCGAGATAAGGCCGTTTTCTGCAGCAGCATCTCGAGGGCATACACGCCTTCTCTTTTGAACCTTGGAAGGGTCCTTCCCACCCTTGCTGCAACTCAAGAAATTCCCCGACATACCCATCCCCACATTGGTGGAACACCTAGGGTCCCACCACAACTCAGGAGGAGCCCCGTTTCCCCACCACAGAGCTCGACATGAGGGTCCCTTTCCCTGCTTCGTCAGGAAAGAATTCCGGCCATTCCCGTCGCATCTCAAGAGGTGGCACTCTCAACAGAAAAGCGGAGTTCTCCTGAGGTCAGGCCACCATACTAAAAGTCCCATAGATGTCTCAGTCCACTCCAGAGAACGTGATTTCCCTGCATTACCTCGAGTGTCACCCGTGTATTTCCTTACATCAAGGTGGCTCATTCCACAGCCCTGTGGCATCTCGAGGGAAAGACAGAGATCCCTGGGTCAACTCGACGGGAACCCTGACACTGCTGCTACAGCTCGGGAGGAAAGAGGATGTGCACGTAACCACAGGGGACCAGGCCTGTTTGCCCTGGGGAGACTCCAGAGGAACCCCAAGATCCATGCCAGCACTGGAGCCGAAACATGAGGTTCCAGTTTCGGCTCCAGACAGCAACTTAGGACCCGGCACTGACTGGAGAGGAATCCCGAGGGGCTACTCTCAACTTGCTCAGAGAATTGCCTTTCCTGAGGCCACGCAAGCGGGTCCCTGAGGGCCCCGTCGTAACTCGAGAACACCCTGCCGCAACACGAGAAAAACCAGGAAGTTCTACCCTCCGGGTGAGATAAGGCCGTTTTCTGCAGCGGCACCCTGAAAGAAATCACGCCTTTCCTCCTCAACCACAATGGTCCTTCACACCCTTGCTGCAACTCAAGAAGTTCCCCCACATAGCTGTCTCCCCTCGAGAGGAATAGTGAGGGCCCCACCACAAATCAAGAGAGGCGCCTTTTCACCCTCCTCTGCTCCAGATGAGGGTTCCTTGCCTGCTTCGTCAGGAATGAATTCTGGCGTTCCCGTCACACAGCAAGAGGACACACTCTCAACAGGAATGTCGAAAGGAACTCCAGGGGTCGTTCCACCATTCCAAAAGACCCTCAAATATCTCAGTCCACTTCAGATAAACCTGCTTTTCGTGCCCTGCCTCGAAGATCACCCCGCGGATCGAATCACACCACGGTGGCATGTGCGAGAGCCCTGTGATATCTCCAGGGAAAGACACTGATCCCTGTGTCCACTCGTCCGGAAGCCTGAAACTGCTGCTACAGCTCAGGAAGAAAACGGACTTGCATATAATCACAGGAGACGAGGCCTAACTCTCCCGTGGAGAGTCCAGCGGAACCCCAAGATCCATGCCAGATGTGGAGAGGAAACCTCAGGTTCCAGCTTCGGCACCAGACAGGGACTCAGGACCCGGCAGAGACAGTTAAGGAATCCCGAGAGGCCACTCTCAACTCGCATGGAGACTGGCATTTCCTGAGGCCACGCGAGCGGGTCCCTGAGGTCCCTGTCGTAACTTGAGAAGGACCTGCCGCTACTCGAGAAAAACCATAAGGTTCTCCCCTGCAGTCGAGATGAGGACGTTTTCTGCTGGCACATTCCGAAAGAAATCTCTGCTTCCCTCCTGAACCTCAAAGGGTCCTTCACAACCTTGCTTCAACTCAAGAAGTTCCTGACATAACGGTCTCCACTCTTGAGGAACACTGACGGTTCACCATAACTCAAGAGGGGCCCCCTTTCCCCCTCATCTGCTACAGATGAGTGTTCCCTTCCCTGCTTCATCGGGAAAGGATTCTCCTTTCCCGTTGCACAGCAAGATGACGTGCTCTCAACAGGAATGTCGAGAGGGAATCCAGGGGATGTGCCACCATTCCCAAGGACACCCAAATGTTGTAGTCCACTCCAGATGAACCTGATTTCCCTACGTTTCCTAAAGGTCACACTGAGCATCGAATCACACCACTGTGGCACGTGCAACAGCCCTGTGGCACCACGAGGAAAAGCCACAGATCCCTGTGTCAACTCGTAGAGAAGCCTCACATTGCTCCTACAGTGTGGGAGGATAACGGACGTGTATGTTTCCACTCGAGAAGAGTCCTGACTCTCCTGTGGAGACTCCAGAGGAACCCCAAGATCCATGTCAGCACTGGAGAGGAGACCTCAGGATCTGGCCGCACTTCTAGCCAAGAACGTAGGAACCGACATGACTGGAGAGGAATACCGAGGGTCCCATCGCAACTCGCCTGGAGGCTGGTCTTTCCTGAGGCCATGCCTGCGGGTCGCTGAGGACCCGTCGTCAATTTAGAGGGACTTTACGCAACTCGAGAAAAACCAGGAGGTTCTCCCTTGCAGGCGAGATGAGGCCCTTTTCTGCTGCGGCATCTCGAGAGCATTCACCCCTTCTCTCTTGAACCTCGCAAGGGTCCTTCCCACTCCTGCTACAACTCAAGAAATTCCCCGACATACCCGTCCCCAAATTGGTGGAACACGGAGGGTCGCAGCACAACTCAGGAGGAGCCCAGTTTCCCCACCATGAGCTCGAGATGAGGGTCCCATTTTCTGCTTCGTCGGCAAAGAATTCCCGCCATTCCCGTCACATCTCAAGAGGTGGCGCTCTCAACAGGAACGCGGAGTTCTCCTGGGCTCGGGCCACCATACTGAAAGAACCACAGATGTCTCAGTCCACTCCAAATGAACGCGATATCCCTTCACTATCTCAAATGTCACCCGCGTATTGCCTCACAACACGGTGTCTCATTCCGGAGCCCTGTAGCATCTCAAGGGAAAGACAAAGATCCCTCGGTCAACTCGACGCGAACCCTGACACTGCTGCTACAGCTCGGGAGGAAAGAGGACGTGCACGTAACCACAGGAGACCAGGCCTGACTCCCCTGGTGAGACTCCAGAGGAACCCCAAGATCCATGCCAGCACTGGAGCCGAAACATGAGGTTCCAGTTTTGGCTCCAGACGGGGACTTAGGACCTGGCAGTGACTGGAGAGGAATCCCAAGCGGCTACTCTCAACTCGCTTAGAGAATCGCCTTTCCTGAGGCCACGCCAGAGGGTTCCTGAGGGCCCCGTTGAAACTTGAGAATAACTTGCCACAACTCGGGAAAAACCAGGAGGTTCTACCCTCCGGGCGAGAGGAGACACTTTTCTGCTGCGGTATCTCGAGGGTATCACGCCTTCTCTCTTGAACCTCGCAAGGTTCCTTCCCACCCTTGCTGCAACTCAAGAAATTCCCGGACATATCCTTCCCCATATTGCTGGAACACCGAGGGTCCCAGCACAACTCAGGAGGAGCCCCGTTTCTCCACCGTGAGCTCGAGATGAGGGTCCCTTTCCTTGCTTCATTGGGAAAGAATTCCCGCCATTCCCGTTGCATCTCAAGAAGTGGTGCTCTCAATAGGAAAGTAGAGTTCTCCTGGGGTCGGGCCACCATTCTAAAAGTCCCATAGATGTCTCAGTCCACTCCAGATGAACGTGATTTCCTTGCACTACCTCGAGTGTCACCTGAAAATTGCCTCACACCACGGTGGCTGTTTTCACGGCCCTGTGGCATCTCGAGGGAAAGACAGAATCCTGGGTCAACTCGACAGGAACCCTGACACTGCTGCTACAGTTTGGGAGGAAACAGGACGTGAACGTAACCACAGGAGACCAGGACTGACTCCCCTGGGGAGACTCCAGAGTAACCCCAAGATCCATGCCAGCACTGGAGCCGAAATATGAGGTTCCAGTTTCGGCTCCAGACGGGGATTTAGGACCCGGCACTGACTGGAGAGGAATCCCGAGTGGCTACTCTCAACTCGCTCAGAGAATCGGCTTTCCTGAGGCCACGCAAGCGGGTCCCTGAGGGCCCCGTCGTAACTCGAGAATAACCTGCCGCAACTCGAGAAAAACCAGGAGGTTCTCCCCTCCGGGCGAGAGAAGGCCGTTTTCTGCAGCGGCTTCCTGAAAGGAATCACGCCTTTCCTCCTGAACCACAAAGGGTCCTTCACACTCTTGCTGCCACTCAAGGAGTTCCCCCACATACCCATCTCCACTCGAGAGGAATAGTGAGGGTCCCACCACAAATCAAGAGGGGCCCCCTTTCACCCTCCTCTGCTCCAGATGAGGGTTCCTTGCCTGCTTCGTCAGGAATGGATTCTGGCGTTCCCGTCGCACAGCAAGAGGACACACTCTCAACAGGAATGTCGAGAGGAACTCCAGGGGTCGTTCCACCATTCCAAAAGACCCCCAAATATCTCAGTCCACTTCAGATGAACCTGGTTTTCGTGCCCTGCCTCGAAGGTCACCCCGAGGATCGAATCACACCACGGTGGCATGTGCGAGAGCCCTGTGGCATCTCGAGGGAAAGCCACAGATCCCTGTGTCCACTCGTCTGGAAGCCTGACACTGCTGCTACAGCTCGGGAGGAAAGAGGACGTGCACGTAACCACAGGAGACCAGGCCTGACTCCCCTGGGAAGACTCCAGAGGAACCCCAAGATCCATGCCAGCAGTCGAGCCGAAACATGAGGTTCCAATTTCGGCTCCAGACGGGGACTTAGGACCAGGCACTGACTGGAGAGGAATCCCGAGGGACTACTCTCAACTCGCTCAGAAAATTGCCTTTCCTGAGGCCACGCAAGCGGGTCCCTGAGGGCCCCGTCGTAACTCGAGAATAACCTGCCGCAACTCGAGAAAAACCAGGAGGTTCTCCCCTCCGGGCGAGAGAAGGCCGTTTTCTGCAGCGGCTTCCTGAAAGGAATCACGCCTTTCCTCCTGAACCACAAAGGGTCCTTCACACTCTTGCTGCCACTCAAGGAGTTCCCCCACATACCCATCTCCACTCGAGAGGAATAGTGAGGGTCCCACCACAAATCAAGAGGGGCCCCCTTTCACCCTCCTCTGCTCCAGATGAGGGTTCCTTGCCTGCTTCGTCAGGAATGGATTCTGGCGTTCCCGTCGCACAGCAAGAGGACACACTCTCAACAGGAATGTCGAGAGGAACTCCAGGGGTCGTTCCACCATTCCAAAAGACCCCCAAATATCTCAGTCCACTTCAGATGAACCTGCTTTTCGTGCCCTGCCTCGAAGGTCACCCCGAGGATCGAATCACACCACGGTGGCATGTGCGAGAGCCCTGTGGCATCTCGAGGGAAAGCCACAGATCCCTGTGTCCACTCGTCTGGAAGCCTGACACTGCTGCTACAGCTCGGGAGGAAAGAGGACGTGCACGTAACCACAGGAGACCAGGCCTGACTCCCCTGGGAAGACTCCAGAGGAACCCCAAGATCCATGCCAGCAGTCGAGCCGAAACATGAGGTTCCAATTTCGGCTCCAGACGGGGACTTAGGACCAGGCACTGACTGGAGAGGAATCCCGAGGGACTACTCTCAACTCGCTCAGAAAATTGCCTTTCCTGAGGCCACGCAAGCGGGTCCCTGAGGGCCCCGTCGTAACTCGAGAATAACCTGCCGCAACTCGAGAAAAACCAGGAGGTTCTCCCCTCCGGGCGAGAGAAGGCCGTTTTCTGCAGCGGCTTCCTGAAAGGAATCACGCCTTTCCTCCTGAACCACAAAGGGTCCTTCACACTCTTGCTGCCACTCAAGGAGTTCCCCCACATACCCATCTCCACTCGAGAGGAATAGTGAGGGTCCCACCACAAATCAAGAGGGGCCCCCTTTCACCCTCCTCTGCTCCAGATGAGGGTTCCTTGCCTGCTTCGTCAGGAATGGATTCTGGCGTTCCCGTCGCACAGCAAGAGGACACACTCTCAACAGGAATGTCGAGAGGAACTCCAGGGGTCGTTCCACCATTCCAAAAGACCCCCAAATATCTCAGTCCACTTCAGATGAACCTGCTTTTCGTGCCCTGCCTCGAAGGTCACCCCGAGGATCGAATCACACCACGGTGGCATGTGCGAGAGCCCTGTGGCATCTCGAGGGAAAGCCACAGATCCCTGTGTCCACTCGTCTGGAAGCCTGACACTGCTGCTACAGCTCGGGAGGAAAGAGGACGTGCACGTAACCACAGGAGACCAGGCCTGACTCCCCTGGGAAGACTCCAGAGGAACCCCAAGATCCATGCCAGCAGTCGAGCCGAAACATGAGGTTCCAATTTCGGCTCCAGACGGGGACTTAGGACCAGGCACTGACTGGAGAGGAATCCCGAGGGACTACTCTCAACTCGCTCAGAAAATTGCCTTTCCTGAGGCCACGCAAGCGGGTCCCTGAGGGCCCCGTCGTAACTCGAGAATAACCTGCCGCAACTCGAGAAAAACCAGGAGGTTCTCCCCTCCGGGCGAGAGAAGGCCATTTTCTGCAGCGGCTTCCTGAAAGGAATCACGCCTTTCCTCCTGAACCACAAAGGGTCCTTCACACTCTTGCTGCCACTCAAGAAGTTCCCCGACATACCCATCTCCACTCGAGAGGAATAGTGAGGGTCCCACCACAAATCAAGAGGGGCCCCCTTTCACCCTCCTCTGCTCCAGATGAGGGTTCCTTGCCTGCTTCTTCAGGAATGGATTCTGGCGTTCCCGTCGCCCAGCAAGAGGACACACTCTCCACAGGAATGTCGAGAGGAACTCCAGGGGTCGTTCCACCATTCCAAAAGACCCCCAAATATCTCAGTCCACTTCAGATGAACCTGGTTTTCGTGCCCTGCCTCGAAGGTCACTGCGAGGATAGAATCACACCACGGTGGCATGTGCGAGAGCCCTGTGGAATCTCGAGGGAAAGCCACAGATCCCTGTGTCCACTCGTCTGGAAGCCTGACACTGCTGCTACAGCTCGGGAGGAAAACGGACTTGCATGTAACCACAGGAGACGAGGCCTAACTCTCCTGTGGAGACTCCAGCGGAACCCCAAGATCCATGCCAGATGTGGAGAGGAAACCTCAGGTTCCAGCTTCGGCTCCAGACAGGGACTCAGGACCCGGCACAGACAGGAGAGGAATCCCGAGGGGTCGCTCTCAACTCGCACGGAGACTGGCATTTCCTGAGGCCATGCGAGCGGGTCCCTGAGGACCCATTGTAACTTGAGAAGGACCTGCCGCTACTCGAGAAAAACCATAAGGTTCTTCCCTCCTGGCGAGATGAAGCCGTTTTCTGCTGCGGCATCCTGAAAGAAATCACTCCTTCCCTCCTGAACCTCAAAGGGCCTTCACACCCTTGCTGCAACTCAAGAAGTTCCTGACATACCGGTCTCCACTCGAGAGGAACACTGAGGGTCCCACCACAACTCAAGAGGGGTCCCCTTTCCCCATCATCCACTACAGATGAAGTTTCCCTTCCCTGCTTCATCGGGAAAGGATTCTCCTTTCCCGTTGCACAGCAAGATGACGTGCTCTCAACACGAAGGTTGAGAGGGACTCCAGGGAATGTGCCACCATTCCAAAGGACCCCCAAATGTCGCAGTCCATTCCAGATGAACCTGATTTTCCTAGCTTTCCTCGAAGGTCACACCGAGCATCGAATCACACCACTGTGGCACGTGCGACAGCCATGTGGCATCGCGATGAAAAGCCACAGATCCCTGTGTCAACCCGTAGGGAAGACTCACATTGCTCCTACAGTTTGGGAGGATAACGGACGAGTATGTCTCCACTCGAGAAGAGTCCTGACTCTCCTGGGGAGACTCCAGAGGAACCCCAAGATCCATGCCAGCACTGGAGCCGAAACATGAGGTTCCAGTTTCAGCTCCAGACGGGGATTTAGGACTCGGCACTGACTGGAGAAGAATCCCGAGGGGCTACTTTCAACTTGCTAAGAGAGTCGCCATTCCTGAGGCCACGCAAACGGTTCCATGAGGGCCCCGTCGTAACTCGAGAATAACCTCCCGCAACTCGAGAAAATCCTGGAGGTTCTATACTCAGGGCGAAATAAGGCCATTTTCTGCAGCGGAATCTCGAGGGCATTCATGCCTTCTCTCTTGAACCTCGCAAGGGTCCTTCCCACCCTTGTTGCAACTCAAGAAATTCCCCGACATATCCGTCCCCACATTGGTGCAACACTGAGTGTCCCAGCGCAGTTCAGGAGGAGCCCGTTTCCCCACCGTGAGTTCGAGATGAGGGTCCCTTTCCTTGCTTCATTGGGAAAGAATTCCCGCCATTCCCATCGCATCTCAAATGGTGGCCCTCTCAACAGGAAAACGGATTTCCCCTGGGGTCGGGCCACCATCCTAAAAGTCCCATAGATGTCTCAGTCCACTCCAGAACCGCAACTCGAGAAAATCCTGGAGGTTCTATACTCAGGGCGAAATAAGGCCATTTTCTGCAGCGGAATCTCGAGGGCATTCATGCCTTCTCTCTTGAACCTCGCAAGGGTCCTTCCCACCCTTGTTGCAACTCAAGAAATTCCCCGACATATCCGTCCCCACATTGGTGCAACACTGAGTGTCCCAGCGCAGTTCAGGAGGAGCCCGTTTCCCCACCGTGAGTTCGAGATGAGGGTCCCTTTCCTTGCTTCATTGGGAAAGAATTCCCGCCATTCCCATCGCATCTCAAATGGTGGCCCTCTCAACAGGAAAACGGATTTCCCCTGGGGTCGGGCCACCATCCTAAAAGTCCCATAGATGTCTCAGTCCACTCCAGATGAACGTGATTTCCCTGTAGTACCTCGAGTGTCACCCGCGTATTGCCTCACACCACGGTGGCTCATTCCACAGCCCTGTGGCATCTCGAGGGAAAGACAGAGATCCCTGGGTCAACTCGACGGAAACCCTGACTCTGCTGCTACCACTCGGGAAGAAAGAGGACATGCACGTAACCACAGGAGTCCAGACTCGAGTGTCACCCGCGTATTGCCTCACACCACGGTGGCTCATTCCACAGCCCTGTGGCATCTGGAGGGAAAGACAGAGATCCCTGGGTCAACTCAACGGAAACCCTGACTCTGCTGCTACCACTCGGGAAGAAAGAGGACATGCACGTAACCACAGGAGTCCAGGATTGACTCCCCTGGGGAGACTCCAGAGGAACCCCAAGATCCATGCCAGCACTGGAGCCGAAAAATGACTTTCCATTTTCGGCTCCAGACGGGGACTTAGGACCCGGCACGGACTGGAGAGGAATCCCGAGAGGCTACTCTCAACTCTCTCAGAGAATCGCCTTTCCTGAGGCCACGCAAGCGGATCCCTGAGGGCCCCGTCGTAACTCAAGAATAACCTGTCGCAACTCGAGAAAAAGCAGGAGGTTCTACCCACCGGTCAAGATAAGGCCATTTTCTGTAGCGGCATCCTGAAAGAAATCACGCCTTTCCTCCTAAACCACAAAGCGTCCCTCACACTCTTGCTGCAACACAAGAAGTTCCCCCACATACCCGTCTCCACTCGAGAGGAATAGTGAGAGTCCCACCACAAATTAAGAGGGGCCCCCTTTTCCCTCATCCGCTACAGATGAGGGTTCCCTTCCCTGGTTCATTGGGAAAGGTTTCTCCTTTCCCGTTACACAGTAAGATGACGTGCTCTCAACAGGAATGTCGAGAGGGTCTCCAGGGGACGTGCCACCATTCCAAAGGACCCCCAAATGTCGCAGTCCAATCCAGATGAACCTGATTTCCTTACCTCTCCTCGAAGGTCACACCGAGCATCGAATCACACCACTGTGGCACGTGCGACAGCCATGTGGCACCTCGAGAAAAAGCCACAGATCCCTGTGTCAACTCGTAGGGAAGCCTCACATTGCTCCTACAGCTTGGGAGGATAACGGACGTGTATGCCTCCACTCGAGATGAGTCATGACTCTCCTGCGGAGACTCAAGAGGGACCCCAAGATCCATGTCAGCACTGCAGAGGAAACGTCAGGTTCTGGCCGCAGTTCCAGCCAAGGACGTAGGAACCGACATGACTGGAGAGGAATCCTGAGGGGCTCCTCGCAACTCGCCTGGAGGCTGGTCTTTCCTGAGGCCACGCGAGCGGGTCCCTGTAGTCCCAGTCGTAACTTGAGAAAGACCTGTCGCTACTCGAGAAAAACCATAAGGTTTTCCCCTCCAGGCGAGATGAGGATGGCGGCATCCCTAAGGAAATTACTCCTTCCCTCCTGAATCTCAAAGGGTCCTTCACACCCTTCCTGCAACTCAAGAAGTTTCTGACATACCGGTCTCCACTCGAGAGGAACACTGAGGGTCCCACCACAACCCAAGAGGGGCCCCCTTTCCCCCTCAACCGCTACAGATGAGGGTTCCCTTCCCTGCTTCATCGGGAAAGGATTCTCCTTTCCTGTTGCAGAGCAAGATGACGTGCTCTCAACAGGAATATCGAGAGTGACACCAGGGGTCGTGCCACCATTCCCAAGGACCCCCAAATGTCGCAGTCCAATCCAGAAGAACATGATTTCACTACCTTTCCTCGAAGGTCACACCGAGCATAGAATCACACCACTGTGGCACATGCGACAGCCCTGTGGCACCGCAAGAAAACCACAGATCCCTGTGTCAACTCGTAGGGAAGCCTCACATTGCTCCTACAGCTTGGGAGGATAACGGACGTGTATGCCTCCACTCGAGATGAGTCATGACTCTCCTGCAGAGACTCAAGAGGGACCCCAAGATCCATGTCAGCACTGCAGAGGAAACGTCAGGTCCTGGCCGCAGTTCCAGCCAAGGACGTAGGAACCGACCTGACTGGAGAGGAATCCCGAGGGGCCCCTCGCAACTCGCTTGGAGGCTGGTCTTTCCTGAGGCCACGCCAGCAGGTCGCTGAGGTCCACGTCGTCAATTGAGAGGGACTTTCCGCAACTCGAGAAAAACCAGGAGGTTCTCCCCTGCAGGAGAGATGAGGCTCTTTTCTGCTGCGGCATCTCGAGGGCATTCACGCCTTCTCTCTTGAACCTCGCAAGGGTCCTTCCCACCATTGCTGCAACTCAAGAAATTCCCCGAAATACCTATCCCCACATTGGTGGAACACCGAGAGTCCCAGCACAACTCAGGAGGAGCCCCGTTTCCCCACCATGAGCTCGAGATGAGGGTCCCTTTCCCTGCTTCGTCGGGAAAGAATTCCCGCCATTCGGGTCGCATCTCAAGAGGTGGCGCTCTCAACAGGAAAGCGGAGTTCTCCTGGGGTCGGGCCCCCATCCTCAAAGTCCCATAGATGTCTCAGTCCACTCCAGAACAACGTGATTTCCCTGCACTACCTCGAGTGTCACCCGCCTATTTCGTCACACCACGGTGGCTCCTTCCACAGCCCTGTGGCAACTCGAGGGAAAGACAGAAATCCCTGGGTCAACTCGAAGGGAACACTGACACTGCTGCTACAGCTCGGGAGGAAAGAGGACGTGCACGTAACCACAGGAGACCAGGCCTGACTCCCCTGGGGAGACTCCAGAGGAACCCCAAGATCCATGCCAGCACTGGAGCCGAAACATGAGGTTCCAGTTTCGGCTCCAGACGGGGACTTAGGACCCGGCACTGACTGGAGAGGAATCTCGAGGGTCTACTCTAAACTCGCTCAGAGAATCGCTTTTCCTGAGGCCGCGCAAGCGGGTCCCTGAGGGCCCCGACGTAACTCGAGAATAACCTGCCGCAACTCGAGAAAAACCAGGAGGTTCTCCCCTCTGGGCGAGATAAGGTCGTTTTCTGCAGCGGCATCCTGAAAGAAATCATGCCTTTCCTTCTAAACCACAAAGGTTCCTTCACACCCTTGTTGAAACTCAAGAAGTTCCCCACATACCCGTCTCCACTCGAGAGGAATAGTAAGAGTCCCACCACAAATCAAGAGGGTCCCCCTTTCACCCTCCTCTGCTCCAGATGAGGGTTCCTTGCTGCGTCGTCAGGAATGGATTTTGGCATTCCTGTCGCAAAGCAAGACGACACACTCTCAACAGGAATGTCAAGAGGAACTCCAGGGGTCGTTGCACCATTCCAAAAGACCCCCAAATATCTCAGTCCACTTCAGATGAACCTGCTTTTCGTGCCCTGCCTCGAAGGTCACACCGAGGATCAAATTACACCACGGTGGCATGTGTGAGAGCCCTGTGGAATCTTGAGGGAAAGCCACAGATCCCTGTGTCCCCTCTTCTGAAAGCCTGACACTGCTGCTACAGCTCGGGAGAAAAACAGACTTGCACGTAACCACAGGAGACGAGGCCTAACTCTCCTGTGGAGACTCCAGCGGAACCCCAAGATCCATGCCAGATGTGGAGAGGAAACCTCAGGTTCCAGCTTTGGCTCCAGACTCAGGACCCAGCACAGACAGGAGAGGAATTCCGAGGGGCCGCTCTCAACTTGCACGGAGACTGGCATTTCATGAGACCACGCGAGCGGGTCCCTGAGGTCCCCGTCGTAACTTGAGAAGGATCTGCTGCTACTCGAGAAAAACCATAAGGTTCTTCCCTCCAGGCGAGATGAGGACGTTTTCTGCTGCGGCATCCCGAAAGAAATCACTCCTTACCTCCTGACCCTCAAAGGGTCTTCACACCCTTGCTGCAACTCAAGAAGTTCCTGACATACCGGTCTCCACTCAAGAGGAACACTGAGGGTCCCACCACAAGTCAAGAGGGGCCCCCTTTCCCCCTCATCCACTACAGATGAGGGTTCACTTCCCTGCTTCATCGGGAAAGGATTCTCCTTTCCCGTTGCACAGCAACATGACGTGTTCTCAACAGGAATGTCGAGAGGGACACCAGGGGACGTGCCACCATTCCAAAGGACCCCTAAATGTCGCAGTCCACTCCAGGTGAACCTGATTTCCCTACCTTTCCTCGAAGGTCACATCGAGCATTGAATCACACCACTGTGGCACGTGCGACAGCTCTGTGGCACCGTGAGGAAAAGCCAGTTCCCTGTGTCAACTCGTAGGGAAGCCTCACATTGCTCCAACAGCTTTGGAGGATAACGGACGTGTATGTCTCCACTCGAGAAGAGTCCTGCCACTTCTGTGGAGACTCCTGCGGAACCCCAAGATCCATGTCAGCACTGGAGAGGAAACCTCAGGTTCTGGCCGCAGTTCCAGTCAAGGACGTAGGAACCGACATGACTGGAGAAGAATCCCGAGGGAACCCTGGCAACTCGCATGGAGGCTAGTCTTTCCTGAG
>SJYT01012927.1:36992-65331 GCA_006410635.1 Cephalophus harveyi
TACTCATAGTACCTACTCAGACGACTGATAGCAGCTGCCAGTGCACTGGCCTGAAATGACCCTGAGGTTTCTTCTGTGTTGATCAGCAAAGAGTATTGTCATCGATTGGTGATGTCTGCCCCCCGTGGGACTTAGAAGGCACGATAGTTACACGTGTGCTGCATCTGCCTTTCCTGCATCGCTTGTGACTAAACTGGCAGGAGGCCTCTTTGGGTATGTTTGTGCTTGTAGCCATTTCAGCAGCTGTGGGTTTTCCCCTCTGGTTCATCAGACTCAAGTGCTTTTGTAACCACCCTTGGCACAGACCAACATCAGAGAATCAGTTCAGTTCAGTTGCTCAGTCACGTCTGACTCCCTGTGACCCCATGGACTGCAGCACGCCAGGCTTCCTTGTCCATCACCAACTCCCGGAGCTTGCTCAAACACATGTCCATTGAGTCGGTGATGCCATCCAACCGTCTCATCCTCTGTCGTCCCCTTTTCCTCCCACCTTCAATCTTTTCCAGCACCAGGGTCTTTTCCAAGGACTCAGATCTTCGCATCAGGAGACCAAAGTATTGGAGTTTCAGCTTCAGCATCAATCCTTCCAATGAATATTCAGGACTAATTTCCTTTAGGATGGACTGGTTGGATCTCCTTGCAGTCCAAGGGACTCTCAAGAGTCTTCTCCAACACCACAGTTCAAAAGCATTAATTCTTTCGAGATGTGTATAAGAGACAGCATTGGGGGAACACCGAGGGTCCCAGCACAACTCAGGAGGAGCCCCGTTTCCCCACTGTCAGCTCGAGATGAGGGTCCCTTTCCCTGCTTCGTCGGGAAAGAAGTCCCGCCAAGGGCATTCACGCCTTCTCTCTTGAACCTCGCGAGGGTCCTTCCCACCTTTGCTGCAACTCAAGAAATTCCCAGACATACTCGACCCCACATTGGTGGAACACCGTGGGTCCCAGCACAACTCAGGAGGAGCCTCGTTTTCCCACTGTCAGCTCGAGTTGAGGGACCCTTTCCCTGCTTAGTCGGGAGAGAATTCCCGCCATTCCCGTCGCATCTCAAGAGGTGGTGCTCTCAATAGGAAAGCGGAGTTCTCCTGGTGTCGGGCCACCATAGTAAAAGTCCCATAGATGTCTCAGTCCACTCCAGATGAACGTGATTTCCATGCACTACCTCGAGTGTCAACCGCCTATTGCACCACACCACGGTGGCTCCTTCCACAGCCCTGAGGCATCTCGAGGGAAAGACAGAATTCCCTGGGTCAACTCGACGGGAACACTGACACTGCTGCTACAGCTCAGGAGGAAAGAGATCGTGCACGTAACCCCCGGAGACCAGGCCTGACTCCCCTGGGGAAACTCCAGAGAAAGCCCAAGATCCATGTCAGCACTGGAGCCGAAACATGAGGTTCCAGTTTCGGCTCTAGACGGGAATTAGGACCCGACACTGACTGAGGAGGGATCCCGTGGGGCTACCCTGAACTCGCTCAGAGAATCGCCTTTCCTGAGGCCACACAAGCGCGTCCCTGAGGGCCCCGTCGTAACTCAAGAATAACCTTCCGCAACTCGAGAAAGACCAGGAGGTTCTCCCCTCCAGGCGAGATAAGGCCGTTTTCTGCAGTGGCATCTCGAGGGCATTCACGCCTTCTCTCTTGAATCTCGCGAGGGTCCTTCCCACCCTTGCTGCAACTCAAGAAATTCCCAGACATACCCGTCCCCCACATTGGTGGAACACCGAGGGTCCCTGTACAACTCAGGAGGAGCCTCGTTTCCCCACTGTCAGCTCGAGATGAGGATCCATTTCCCTGCTTCGTCGGGAAAGAATTCCCGCCATTCCCGTCGCATCTCAAGAGGTGGCGCTCTCAACAGGAAAGCGGAGTTCTTCTGAGGTCGGGCCACTATACTAAAAGTCCCATAGATGTCTCAGTCCACTCCAAATGAACTTGATTACCCTGCACTACCTCGAGTGTCACCCGCCTATTGCCTCACACCACGGTGGCTCCTTCCACAGACCTGTGGCATCTCGAGGTAAAGACAGAAATCCCTGGGTCAACTCGAGGGGAACACTGACACTGCTGCTACAGCTCGGGAGGAAAGAGGACGTGCAAGTAACCACCGGAGATAAGGCCTGACTGCCCTTGGGAGACTCCAGAGGAAACCCACGATCCATGCCAGCACTGGAGCCGGAAAATGAGTGTCCAGTTTTGGCTCCAGATGGGGACTTAGGACCCGGCACTGACTGGAGAGGAATCCCGAGGGGCTACTCTCAACTCGCTCAGAGAATCACCTTTCCTGAGGCCACGCAAGTGGTCCCTGGGGGCCCAGTCGTAACTCGAGAATAACCTGCCGCAACTCGAGACAAACCAGGAGGTTCTCCCCTCCGGGCGAGATAAGGCCGTTTTCTGCAGTGGCATCTCGAGGACAATCACGTCTTCTCTCTTGAACGTCGCGAGGGTCCTTCCCACGCTTGCTGCAAGTCAAGAAATTCCCAGACATACCCGTCCCTCCATTGGTGGAACACCGAGGGTCCTAGCCCAACTCAGGAGGAGCCCCGTCTCCCCAGTGTCAGCTCGAAATGAGGGTCCCTTTCCCTGCTTCGTCGGGAAAGAATTCCCGCCATCACCGTCGCATCTGAAGAGGTGGCGCTCTCAACAGCAAAGCGGAGTTCTCCTGGGGTCGGGCCACCATACTAAAAGTCCCATATATTTCTCAGTCCACATCAGATGAACGTGATTTCCCTGCACTACCTCGAGTGTCTCCCGCCTATTGCCTCACACCACGGTGGCTCCTTCCACAGCCCTGTGGCATCTCGAGGGAAAGACAGAAATCCCTGGGTCAACTCGAAGGGAACACTGACACTGCTGCTACAGCTCGGGAGGAAAGAGATTCCACAGCCCTGTGGCATTTCGAGGGAAAGACAGAAATCCCTGGGTCAACACGACGGGAACACTGACACTGCTGCTACAGTTCGGGCGGAAAAAGTACGTGCACGTAACCACCGGAGACCAGGCCTGACTCCCCTGGAGAGACTCCACAGGAACCACAAGGTCCATGCCAGCACTGGAGCTGAAACATGAGGTTCCAATTTCAGCTCCGGATGCGGACTTAGGACCCGGCACTGACTGGAGAGGAATCCCGAGGGGCTACTCTCACCTCGGTCAGAGTATCGCCTTTCCTGAGGCCACGCAAGCGGGTCCCTGAGGGCCCCGTCTTAACTCGAGAATAACCTGCAGCAACTCGAGAAAAACCAGGAGGTTCTATATTCCGGGCGAGATAAGGCCGTTTTCTGCAGCAGCATCTCGAGGCCATTCATGCCTTCTCTCTTGAACCTCACGAGGGTCCTTCCCACCCTTGCTGCAACTCAAGAAATTCCCAGACATACCCGTCCCTACATTGGGGGAACTCCGAGGGTCCCAGCACAACTCAGGAGGAGCCCCGTTTCCCCACTGTCAGCTCGAGATGAGGGTCCCGTTCCCTGCTTCGTCGGGAAAGAATTCCCGCCATTCGGGTCGCATCTCAAGACAGCACTGGAGCCGAAACATGAGGTTCCAGTTTCGGCTCCAGACGGGGACTTAGGACCCGGCACTGACTGGAGAGGAATCCCGAGGGGCTACTCTCAACTCACTCAGAGAATCGCCTTTCCTGAGGCCATGCAAGAGCGTCCCTGAGGGCCCCGTCGTAACTAGAGAATAACCTGCCGCAATTCGAGAAAAACCAGGAGGTTCTCCCCTCCCGGCGAGACAAGGCCGTTTTCTGCAGCGGCATCTCGAGGGCATTCATGCCTTCTCTCATGACTTCGCGAGGGTCTTTCCCACCCTTGCTGCAACTCAAGAAATTCCCAGACATACCCGTCCCCACATTGGTGGAACACGGTGGGTCCCAGCACAACTCAGGAGGAGGCCCATTTTCCCACCGTGAGCTCGAGATGAGGGTCCCTTTCTCTGTTCATCGGGTAAGAATTACCGCCATTCCGGTCGCATCTCAAGAGGTGGTGCTCTCAAAAGGTAAGCGGAGATCTCCTGGGGTCGGGGCACCATACTAAAAGTCCCATAGATGTCTCAGTCCACTCCAGATGAACGTGATTTCCCTGCACTACCTCGAGTGTCACCCGCCTTTTGCCTCACACCATGGTGGCTCCTTACACAGCCCTGTGGCATCGCGAGGGAAAGACAGAAATCCCTGGGTCAACTCGAAGGGAACACTGACACTGCTGCTACAGCTCGGGAGGAAAGAGGACGTGCACGTAACCACCGGAGACCAGGCCTGACTCCCCTGGGGAGACTCCAGAGGAACCCCAAGATCCATGCCAGCACTGGAGCCGTAACATGACGTTCCACTTTCGGCTCCAGAAGGAGACTTAGGACCCGGCACTGACTGGAGAGGAATCCCGAGGGGCTACTCTCAACTCGCTCAGAGAATCGCCTTTCCTGAGGCCACGCAAGCGGGTCCCTGAGGCCCCGTCGTAACTCGAGAATAACCTGCCACAACTCGAGAAAAACCAGGAGGTTCTCCCCTCCGGGCGAGATAAGGCAGATTTCTGCAGCAGCCTCTCGAGGGCATTCACACCTTCTCTATTGAACCTCACGAGGATCATTCCCACCCTTGCTGAACTCAAGAAATTCCCAGACATACCCCTCCCCACATTGGTGGGACACCGAGGAACCCAGCACAACTCAGGAGGAGCCCGGTTTCCCCACTGTCAGCTCGAGATGAGGGTCCCTTTCCCTGCTCCGTCTGGAAAGAATACCCGCCATTTCCATCGCATCTCAAGAGGTCGCTCTCTCAGCAGGAAAGTGGAGTTCTCTTTGGGTCCGGCCACCATAGTAAAAGTCCCATAGATGTCTCAGTCCACTCCATATGAACGTGATTTCCCTGCACTACCTCGAGTGTCACCCGCCTATTGCCTCACACCACGGTGGCTCCTTCCACAGCCCTGTGGCCTCTCGAGGGAAAGACAGAAATCCCTGGGTCAACTCGAAGGGAACACTGACACTGCTGCTACAGCTCGGGAGGAAAGAGGGCGTGCACGTAACCACCGGAGACCAGGCCTGACTCCCCTGGGGAGACTCCAGAGGAACACTGTTTCCCCACTGTCAGCTCGAGATGAGGGTCCCTTTCCCTGCTTCGTCGGGAAAGAATTCCCGCCATTCCCGTCGCATCTCAAGAAGTGGAGCTCTGAACAGGAATGCGGAGTTCTCCTGGGAACAGGCCACCATACTTAAAGTCCCATAGATATCTCAGTCCACTCCAGATGAAGTTGATTTCCCTGCACTACCTCGAGTGTCACTCGCCTATTGCCTCACACCACGGTGCCTCCTTCCACAGCCCTTTGGAATCTCAAGGGAAAGACAGAAATTCCTGGGTCAACTCGACCGGAACACTGACAATGTTGCTAGAGCTCGGGAGGAAAGAGGACGTGCACGTAACCACCGGAGACCAGGCCTGACTCCCCTGGGGAGACTCCAGAGGAACCCCAACATCCATGCCAGCACTGGAGCCGAAACATGAGGTTCCAGTTTCGGCTCCAGACGGGGACTTAGGAACCGGAACTAACTGGAGAGGAATCTCGACGGGCTACTCTCAACACGCTCAGAGAATCGCCTTTCCTGAGGTCACGCAAGCGGGTCTCTGAGTGCCCCGTCGTAACTCGAGAATAACCTGCCGCAACTCGAGAAAAACCAGGAGGTTCTCCCCTCCGGGCGAGATAAGGCCGTTTTCTGCAGCGGCATCTCGAGGGCATTCACGCCTTCTCTCTTGAACCTCACGAGGGTCCTTCCCACCCTTGCTGCAACTCAAGAAATTCCCAGACATACCCGTCCCCACATTGGTGGAACACCGAGGGTCCCAGCACAACTCAGGAGGAGTCCCGTTTCCACACTATCAGCTCGAGATTAGGGTCCCTTTCCCTGCTTCGTCGGGAAGGAATTCCCGCCATTCCCGTCGCATCTCAAGAGGTGGCGCTCTCAACAGGAAAGCGGAGTTCTCCTGGGGTCGGGCCACCATCCTAAAAGTCCCATAGATGTCTCAGTCCCGTCCAGATGAACGTGATTTCCCTGCACTGCCTCGAGTGTCACCCGTCTATTGCCTCACACCACGGTGGCTCCTTCCATAGCCCTGTGGCATCACGAGGGAAAGACAGAAATCCTTTGGTCAACTCGCTGGGAACACTGACACTGCTGCTAAAGCTTGGGATGCAAGAGGACGTGCTCGTAACCACCGGAAACCAGGCCTGACTCCCCTGGGGAGACTCCAGAGGAACCCCAAGATCCATGCCAGCACTGGATGCTAAACATGAGGTGCCAGTTTCGGCTCCAGACGGGGAATTAGGACCCGGCACTGACTGGAGAGGAATCCCGAGGGGCTAGGCTCAACTTGCTCAGAGAATCGCCTTTCCTGAGGCCACGCAAGCGGATCCCTGAGGGCCCCATCGTAACTCGAGCATAACGTGCCGCAACTCGAGAAAAACCAGGAGTTTCTCCCCTCCGGACAGAATAAGGCCGTTTTCTGCTGCGGCATTTCGATTGCATTCACGCCTTCTCTCTTGAACCTCACGAGGGTCCATCCCACCCTTGCTGCAACACAAAAATTCCCAGACATACCGTCCCGACATTGTTGGAACACCGAGGGTCCCAGCACAACTCAGGAGGAGCCTCGTTTCCCCACTGTCAGCTCGAGATGAGGGTCCCTTTCCCTACTTCGTCGGGAAAGAATTCCCGCCATTGCCGTCGCATCTCAAGAGGTGGCGCACTCAACAGGAAAGCGGAGTTCTCCTGGGTCGGGCCACCATACTAAAACTCCCATAGATGTCTCAGTCCACTCCAGATGAATGTGATTTCCCTGCACTTCCTCGAGTGTCACCCGCCTATTGCCTCACACCACGGTGGCTCCTTCCACAGCCTTGTGACATCTCGAGGGAAAGACAGAAACCTTTGGGTCAACTCGACGGGAACACTGACACTGCTGCAACATCTCGGGAGGAA
The DNA here is from genome assembly GCA_006410635.1 of Cephalophus harveyi. Lineage (NCBI taxonomy): Eukaryota > Metazoa > Chordata > Mammalia > Artiodactyla > Bovidae > Cephalophus > Cephalophus harveyi. Next base: position 43,961 of record SJYT01012927.1, read on the forward strand.
AGAGGACGTGCACGTAACCACCGGAGACCAGGCCTGAATCCCCTGGGGAGACTCCAGAGGAACCCCAAGATCCATGCCAGCACTGGAGCCGAAACATCAGGTTCCAGTTTCGGCTCCAGACGGGGACTTAGGACCCGACACTGACTGGAGAGGAATCCCGAGGGGCTAGTCTCAACTCGCTCAGAGAATCGCCTTTCCTGAGTCCACGCAAGCGGTTGCCTGAAGGCCCCATTGTAACTCGAGAAGAATCTGCCGCAACTCCAGGAAAACCAGGAGGTTCTCCTTCCGGGCCAGATAAGGCCGTTTTCTGCAGCGGCATCTCGAGTGCATTCACACCTTCTCACTTGAACCTCCCGAGGGCCCTTCCCACCCTTGCTGCAACCCAAGAAATTCCCAGAAATACCCGTCCCCACATTGGTGGAACACCGAGAGTCGCAGCACAACTCAGGAGGAGCCCCGTTTCCCCACTGTCAGATCGATATGAGGGTCCCTTTCCCTACTTCGTCGGGAAAGAATTCGCGCCATTCCCGTCGCTTCTCAAGAGGTGGCGATCTCGACAGGAAAGCGGAGTTCTCCTGATTTCGGCTCCAGACGGGGACTTAGGATCCGGCACTGACTGGAGAGGAATCCCGAGGGGCTACTCTCAACTCGCTCAGAGAATCTGCTTTCCTGAGGACACGCAAGCGGGTCACTGAGGGCCCCGTCGTAACTCGAGAATAACCTGCCACAACTCGAGAAAAACCAGGAGGTTCTACCCGCCGGGCGAGATAAGGCCTTTTTCTGCAGCGGCATCTCGAGGGCATGCACACCTTCTCTCTTGAACCTCGCAAGGGTCCTTCCCACCCTGCCTGCAACTCAAGAAATTCCCAGTCATACCCATCCCCACATTGGTGGAACACCGAGGGTCCCAGGAAAACTCATGAAGATAACCGTTTCCCCACTGTGAGCTCGAGATGTGGGTCCCTTTCCCTGCTTCGTTGGGAAAGTATTCCCGCCATTCCCATCGCATCTCAAGAGGTGGCACTCTCAACAGGAAAGCGGAGTTCTCCTGGGGTCGGGCCACCATACTAAAATTCCCATAGATGTCTCAGTCCACTCCAGATGAACGTGATTTCCCTGCACTACATCGAGTGTCACCAGCGTATTGCCTCACACCACAGTGGCTCATTCCACTGCCCTGTGGCATCTCGAGGGAAAGACAGAGATCCGTAGGTCAACTCAACGGGAACCCTGACACTGCTGCTACAGCTCAGGAGGAAAGAGGGCGTGCACGTATCAACAGGGGACCAGGCCTGACTCCACTGGGGAGACTCCAGGGCAACCCCAAGATCCATGCCAGCACTGGAGCCGAAACATGAGGTTCCAGGTTCGGCTCGAGACGGGGACATAGGGCCCGGCACTGACTGGAGAGGAATCCCAAGGGGCTAGTTTCAACTCGCTCAGAGAATCGCCTTTCCTGAGGCCACGCAAGCGGGTGCCTGAGGGCCCCGTCATAAATCGTGAATAACCTGCCGCAACTCGAGATAAACCAGGAGGTTCTACACTCCGGGCGAGATAATGCCATTTTCTGAGCGGCATTCTGAAAGAAATCACTCCTTGCCTCCTGAACCTCAAAGGGTACTTCACACCCTTGCTGCAACTCAAGAAGATCCTGACATAACCTTCTCCACTCGAGAGGAACACTGAGGGTCCCACCACAAATCAAGAGGGGCCCCCTTTTCCCCTCATTCGTTACAGATGAGGGTTCCCTTCCCTGCTTCATCGGGAAAGGATTCTCCTTTCCCATTGCACAGCAAGATGATGTGCTCTCAACAGGAATGTCGAGGGGGACTCCAGGGGACGTGCCACCATTGCAAAAGATCCCCAAAAGTCGCAGTCCACTCCATATGAACCTGATTTCCCTATCTTTCCTCGAAGGTCATACCGAACATCGAATCACACCACTGTGGCATGTGCGACAGCCCTGTGGAACTGCGAGGAAAAGCCACAGATCCCTGGGTGAACAAGTAGGGAAGCCTCACATTGCTCCTACAGCTTGGGAGGAGAACGGACGTGTATGTCTCCACTCGAGAAGAGTCCTGACTCTCCTGTGGAGACTCCAGAGGAACCCCACAATCCATGTCAGCACTAGAGAGGAAACCTCAGGTTCTGGCCGCAGTTCCAGCCAAGGACGTAGGAACCGACATGACTGGAGAGGAATCCCGAGGGGCCCTCGCAACTCGCTTGGGGGCTGGGCTTTCCTGAGGCCACGCCAGCAGGTCGCTGAGGTCCCCGTCGTCAATTGAGAGGGACTTTCCGCAACTCGAGAAAAACCAGGAGATTCTCCCCTGCAGGCGAGATAAGGACGTTTTCTGCAGCGGCATCTCGAGGGCATTCACGCCTTCTCCCTTGAACCTCGTAAGGGTCCTTCCCACACTTGCTGCAACTCACGAAATTCCCCGACATACCCGTCCCCACATTGGTGGAACACCGAGGGTCCCAGCACAACTCTGGAGGAGTCTCGTTTCCCCACTGTCAGCTCGAGATGAGGTTCCCTTTCCCTGCATCGGTGCGAAAGAATTCCTGCCATTCCCGTCGCATCTCAAGTGGTGGTGCTCTCAACAGGAAAGCGGAGTTCTCCTGCGTTCGGGCCACCATACTAAAAGTCCCATAGATGTCTCAGTCCACTCCAGAACAAGGTGATTTCCCTGCACTACCTCGAGTGTCACCCGCCTATTGCCTCACACCACGGTGGCTCCTTCCACAGCCCTGTGACATCTTGAGGGAAAGACAGAAATCCCTGGGTCCACTCGACGGGAACACTGACACTGCTTTTACAGCTCGGGAGGAAAGAGGACGTGCATGTAACTACCGGAGACCAGGCCAGACTTCCCTGGGGAGACTCCAGAGGAACCCCAAGATCCATGCCAGGACTGGAGCCGAAACATGAGGTTCCAGTTTCGGCTCCAGACGGGGACTTAAGACCCGGCACTGACTGGAGAGGAAACAACTCGCTCAGAGAATCGCCTTTCCTGAGGCCACGCAAGCGGGTCCCTGAGGGCCCCGTCGTAACTCGAGAATCACCTGCCGCAACTCGAGAAAAACCAGGAGGTTCTCCCCTCTGGGAGAGATAAGGCCGTTTTCTGTAGCGGCATCTCGAGGGCATTCATGCCTTCTCTCTTGAACCTCGCAAGGGTCCTTCCCACCCTTGCTGCAACTCAAGATATTCCCAGACATACCTGTCCCCACATTGGTGGAACACCGAGGGTCCCAGCACAACTCAGAAGGAGCCGATTTCCCACCCTTGCTGCAACTCAAGTAATTCCCAGACATACCCGTCCCCACATTGGTGGACATCGAGGGTCCCAGCACAACTCAGGAGGAGCCCCGTTTCCTAACCATGAACTCGAAATAGGGTCCCTTTCCCTGCTTCGCCGGGAAAGATTTCCGGCCATTCCCGACACATCTCAAGAGGCGGCGCTCTCAATAGGAAAGCAGAGTTCTCCTGGCGTAGGGCCACTATACTAAAAGTCCCATTGATGTCTCAGTCCACTCCAGATGAACGTCATTTCCCTGCACTACCTCGAGTGTCACCCGCCTATTGCCTCACACCATGGTGGCTCCTTCCACAGCCCTGTGGCATCTCGAGGGTAAGACAGAAATTCCAGGGTCAACCCGACAGGAACAATGACACTGCTGCTACAGCTCGGGAGGAAAGAAGCTGTGCACGTAACCACCGGAGACCAGGGCTGACTCCCCTGGGGAGACTCCAGAGGAAACCCAAGATCCATGCCTGCACTGGAGCCGAAACATGAGGTTCCAGTTTCGGCTCCAGAAGGGGACTTATGACCCGGAACTGACTGGAGAGGAATCCCGAGTTTCTACTCTCAACTCTCTCAGAGAATCGCCTTTCCTGAGGCCACGCATCGGGTCCCTGACGGCCCCGTTGTAACTCGAGAATAACCTGCTCAACTCGAGAATAACCAGGAGGTTCTCCCCTCCGGGCGAGGTAACACCGTTTTCTTCAGCGGCATCTCGAGGCCATTCACGTCTTCTCACTTGAAACTCGCTAGGGTCCTTCCCACCCTTGCTGCAACTCAAGAAATTCCCAGACATACTCGTCCCCACATTGGAGGAACACCGAGTGTCCCAGCACAATGCAGGAGGAGCCCCGTTTCCCCACTGTCAGCTCGAGATGAGGGTCCCTTTCCCTGCTTCGTCGGGAAAGAATTCCCGCCATTCCCGTCGCATCTGAAGAGGTGGCACTCTCAACAGAAAAGCGGATCTCCTGGGGTCGGGACACCATACTATATGTCACATAGATATCTCAGTCCAATCCAGATGAACGTGATTTCCCTGCACTACCTCGAGTGTCACCCGCATATTGCCTCACACCAAGGTGGCTCCTTCCACAGCCCTGTGGCATCTCGAGGGAAAGACAGAAATCCCTGGGTCAACTCGACGGGAACATTGACACTGCTGCTACAGCTCAGGAGGAAAGAGGGCGTGCACGTAACCACCGGAGACCAGGCCTGATTCCCCTGGGGAGACTCCAGAGGAACCCCAAGATCCATGCCAGCACTGGTGCCGAAACACGAGGTTCCAGTTTTGGCTGCAGACGGGAACTTAGGACCCGGAACTGACTGGAGAGGAATCCCGAGGGGCTACTCTCAACTCGCTCAGAGAATCGCCTTTCCTGAGGCCACGCAAGCGGGTCCCTGAGGGCCCCGTCGTAACTCAAGAATCACCTGCCGCAACTCGAGAAAAACCAGGAGGTTCTCCCCTCCGGGCGAGATAAGGCCATCCCTAGGTCAAATCGACGGGAACACTGACACTGCTGCTACAGCTCGGGAGGAAAGAGCCGTGCACGTAACCACCGGAGACCAGGCTTGACTCCCCTGGGGAGACTCCAGAAGAACCCCAAGATTCATGCCAGCACTGGAGCCGAAACATGAGGTTCCAGTTTTGGCTCCAGTCGGGGATTTCGGACCCGATACTGACTGGAGAGGAATCTGGAGGGGCTCTTCTCAACTCGCTCAGAGAATCGCCTTTCCTGAGGCCACGCAAGCGGGTCCCTGTGGGCTCCATCGTAACTTGAGAATAACTGCGGCAACTCGAGAAAAACCAGGAGGTTCTCACCTCCAGGCGAGATAAGGCCATTTTCTGCAGCGGCATATCGAGGGCATTCACGCCTTCTCTCTTGAACCTCACAAGAGTCCTTCCCACCCTTGCTATAACTCAAGAAATTCCCAGACATACCCGTGCCCACATTGGTGGAACAACGAGGGTCCCAGCACAACTTAGGAGGAGCCCCATTTCCCCACTGTCAGCTCGAGATGAGGGTCCCTTTCCCTGCTTCGTCGGGAAAGAATTCCCGCCATTCGGGTCGCATCTCAAGAGGTGGCGCTCTCAACAGGAAAGCGGAGTTCTCCTGGGGTCGGGGCTCCATACTAAAAGTCCAATAGATGTCTCAGTCCACTCCAGATGAATGTGATTTCCCTGCACTACCTCGAGTTTCACCCGCCTATTGCCTCACACCACGGTGGCTCCTTCCACAGCCATGAGACATCTCGAGGAAAAGACAGAAATCCCTGGGTCAGCTCGACAGGAACACTGCCACTGCTGCTACAGCTCGGGAGAAAGAGGAGGTGCACGTAACCACCGGAGACCAGACCTGACTCCCCTGGGGAGACTCCAGAAGGATCCCAAGATCCATACCAGCCCTGGAGCCGAAATATGAGGTTCCAGTTTCGGCTCCAGACGGGGACTTAGTACCCGGCACTGACTGAAGAGGAATCCCGAGGGGCTATTCTCAACTCGTTCAGAGAATCGCATTTCCTGAGGACACGCAAGTGGGTCCCTGAGGGCCCCGTCGTAACTCGAGAATAACCTGCCGCAACTCGAGAATAACCAGGAGGTACTCCCCTCCGGTGGAGATAAGGCCGTTTTCTGCAGCGGCATCTCGAGGGCATTCACGCTTTCTCTCTTGAACCTCTCAAGGGTCCTTCCTATGCTTGCTGCAACTCAAGAAATTCCCAGACATTCCTGGCCCCACATTGGTGGAACACCGAGGGTCCCAGCACACCTCAGGAGGAGCCCCGTTTCCCCACTGTCAGCTCGAGATGAAGCCTATTGTCTCACACCACGGTGGCTCCTTCCACAGCCCTGTTGCATCTCGAGGGAAAGCCAGAGATCCCTGGTAAACTTGACGGGAACACTGACACTCTTGCTACAGTTCGGGAGGAAAGAGGACGTGCACGTAACCACCGGAGACCAGGCCTGATTCCCCTGGGTAGACTCCATTGGAACCCCAAGGTCCATTCCAGCACAGGAGCTGAAACATGAGGTTCAAGTTTCGACTAAAGATGGGGACTTAGGTCCTGGCAATGACTGGAGAGGAATCCCGAGGGGCTACTCTCAACTCGCTCAGAGAATCGCCTTTCCTGAGGCCACGCAAGCGGGTCCCTGAGGGCCCCATGGTAACTCGACAATAACCTGCCGCAACTCGAGAAAAACAGGAGGTTCTCCCTCTGGGCAAGATAAGGCCGTTTTCTGCAGCGGCATCTCGTGGGCATTCACGCCTTCTCTCTTGAACCTCGCAAGGGTCCTTCACACCCTTGCTGCAATTCAAGAAATTCCCAGACATACCCGTCCCCACATTGGTGGAACACCGAGTGTCTCAGCACAACTCAGGAGGAGCGACTTTTCCCCACCATGACCTCGAGATGAGGGTCCCTTTTCCTGCTGCATTGGGAAAGAATTCCCGCCATTCCCGTCACATTTCAAGAGGTGGCACTCTCAACAGGAAAGCGGAGTTCTCCTGGGGTCGGGTCCCCATACTAAAAGTCCCATAGATGACTCAGTCCACTCCAGATGAACGTGATTTCCCTGCACTACCTCGAGTGTCACCCGCCTATTGCCTCAGACCACGGTGGCTCCTTCCACAGCCCTGTAGCATCTCGAGGGAAAGACAGAAATCCCTGTGTCAAATCGACGGTAACACTGACATTGCTGCTACAGCTCGGAAGGAAAGAGGGTGTGCACGTAACCACCAGAGACAAGGCCTGACTCCCCAGGGAAGACTCCAGAGGTACCCCAAGATCCATGCCAGCACTGGAGCCGAAACATGAGGTTCCAGTTTCGGCTCCAGACGCGGACTTAGGCCCAGGACCTGACTGGAGAGGGATCCAGAGGGGCTACTCTCAACTCGCTCAGAGAATCGCCTTTGCTGAGGCCACGCAAGCGGGTCCCTGAGGGCCCCGTCATAACTCGAGAATAATCTTCCGCAACTCGAGAAAAACAAGGAGGTTCATCCCTCCGGGAGAGATAAGGCCGTTTTCTGCAGCGGAATCCCGAGGGCATTCACGCCTTCTCTCTTGAACCTTGCGAGGGTCTTTCCCACCCTTGCTGCAACTCAAGAATTTCCCAGACATACCCGTTCCCACATTGGGGGAACACCGAGGGTCCCAGCACAACTCAGGAGGAGCCCCGTTTCCCCACTGTCAGCTCGAGATGAGTGTCCCTGTCCCTGCTTCGTCGGGAAAGAATTCCCGCCATTCGGGTCGCATCTCAAGAGGTTGTGCTCTCAACAGGAAAGCGGAGTTCTCCTGGGGTCGGGCCACCATCCTCAAAGTCCCATAGATGTCTCAGTCCACTCCAGAACAAGGTGATTTCCCTGCAGTACCTCGAGTGTCACCCGCCTATTGCCTCACACCACGGTGGCTCCTTCCACAGCCCTGTGGCATCTCGAGGGAAAGACAGAAATCCCTGGGTCAACTCGAAGGGAACACTGACACTGCTGCTACAGCTTGGGAGGAAAGAGGACGTGCACGTAACCAAAAGAATTCCCGCAATTCCCGTTGCATCTCAAGAGGTGGCGCTCTCAACAGGAAAGCAGAGTTCTCCTCGGGTCGTGCCACCGTCCTAAAAGTCCCATAGATGTCTCAGTCCTCTCCAGATGAACGTGATTTCCCTGCACTACCTCGAGTGTCACCTGCGTATTGACTCCCAGCACGGTGGCTCATTCCACAGCCCTGTGGCATCTCGAGGGAAAGACAGAGATCCCTGGTCATCTCGACGGGAACCCTGACACTGCTGCTACAGCGCGGGAGGAAAGAGGACGTGTACATAACTACAGGAGACCAGGCCTGACTCCCCTGGGGAGACTCCAGAGGAACCCCAAGATCCATGCCAGCACTGGAGCCGAAACATGAGGTTCCAGTTTCGGCTCCAGACGGGGACTTAGGACCCGGCACTGACTGGAGAGGAATCCCGAGGGGCTACTCTCAACTCGCTCAGATAATCGTCTTTCCTGAGTCCACGCAAGCAGTTCCCTGAGGGCCCCATCGTAACTCGAGAATAACCTGCCACAACTCGACAAAACCAGGAGGTTCTACCGTCCGGGCGAGATAAGGCCGTTTTCTGCAGCGGCATCCTGAAAGAAATCACGCCTTTTCTCCTGAACCACAAAGGGTCCTTACCACCCTTGCTGCAACTCAAGAAGTTCCCCGACATACCCGTCTCCACTCGAGAGGAGCTCCAGACGGGGACTTAGGACCCGGCACTGACTGGAGAGGAATCCCGAGGGGCTACTCTCAACTCGCTCAGAGAATTGCCTTTCCTGAAGCCACACAAGCGGTTCCCTGAGTGCTCCGTCGTACCTCGAGAATAACCTGCCTCAACTCGAGAAAAACCAGGAGGTTCTCCCCTCCGGACGAGAAAAGGCCGTTTTCAGCAGCGGCATCTCTAGGGTATTCACGCCTTCTCTATTGAACCTCACGGGGGTCCTTACCACCCTTGCTGCAACTCAAGAAATTCCCAGACATACCCGTCCCCACATTGGTGGAACACCGAGGGTCCCAGCACAACTCAGGAGGAGCCCCGTTTCCCCACTGTCAGCTCGAGATGAGGGTCCCTTTCCCTGCTTCGTCGGGAAAGAATTTCCACCATTCCCGTCGCATCTCAAGAGGTGGCGCTCTCGTCAGTGAAGCGGAGTTCTCTTGGGGTCGAGCCACCATAGTAAAAGTCCCATAGATGTCTCAGTCCACTCCAGATGAACGTGATTTCCCTGCATTACCTCGAGTGTCACGTGCGTATTGCCTCCCACAATGGTGGCTCCTTCCACAGCCCTGTGACATCTCGAGAGAAAAACAGAAATCCCTGGGTCCACTCGACGGGAACATTGACACTGCTGCTACAGCTCGGCAGGTAATAGGGCGTGCACGTAACCACCGGAGACCAGGCCTGACTACCGTGAGGAGACTCCAGAGGAACCCCAAGGTCCATGCCAGCACTGGAGCCGAAACTTGAGGTTCCAGTTTCGGCTCCAGACGCGGACTTAGGACCCAGGAAGCTCCAGACGGGGACTTAGGACCCGGCACTGACTGGAGAGGAATCCCGAGGGGCTACTCCAACTCGCTCAGAGAATCGCCTTTCCTGAGGTCACGCAATTGGGTCCCTGAAGGCCATGTCGTACCTCGAGAATAACCTGCCGAAACTTGAGAAAACCAGGAGGTTCTGCCCTCCGGGCGAGATAAGGATGTTGTCTGCAGCTCATCTCGAGGGTATTCATGCCTTCTCTCTTAAACCTCGTGAGGGGCCATCCCACCCTTGCTGCAACTCAAGAAATTCCCAGACATACCCGTCCCCACATTGGTGGAATACCGTGGGTCCCAGCACAACTCAGGAGGAGCCCCGTTTCCCCACCATCAGCTCGAGATGACGGTCCCTTTCCCTGCTTCGTAGGGAAAGAATTCTCGCCATTTCCGTCACATCTCAATAGTTGGCGCTGTCAACAGGGAAGCGGAATTCTCCTGTGGTCGGGCCACCATACTAAAAGTCCGATAGATGTCTCAGTCCACTCCAGATGAACGTGATTTCCCTGCACTACCTCGAGTGTCACCCGCCTATTGCCTCACACCACTGTGGCTCCTTCCACAGCCCTGTGGCATCTTGAGGGAAAGACAGAAATCCCTGGGTCAACTCGACGGGATCACTGACACTGCTGCTACAACTCGGGAGGAAAGAGGACGTGCATGTAACCACTGGAGACCAGGCCTGACTCCCCTGAAGAGACTCCAGAGGAACCCCAAGATCCATGCCAGCACTGGAGCCGAAACATGAGGTTCCGGTTTCAGCTCCAGACGGGGACTTAGAACCCAACACTGACTGGAGAGGAATCCCGAGGGGCTATTCTCAACTCGCTCAGAGAATCACCTTTACTGAGGCCACGCACGCGGTTCCCTGAGGGCCCCGTCGTAATTCGAGATTAACCTGCTGCAACTCGAGAAAAACAAGGAGATCTCCCCTCCGTGCGAGATAAGGCCGTTTTCTGCAGCGACATCTCGAGGGCATTCATGCCTTCTCTCTTGAACCTCGCGAGGGTGTTTCCCACCCTTGCTGCAGCTCAAGAAATTCCCAGACATACCAGTCCCCACATTGGGGGAACACTGAGGGTCCCAGCACAACTCAGGAGGAGCCCCGTTTCCCCACCGTCAGCTCGAGATGGGGGTCCCTTTCCATGCTTCGTCGGGAAAGTATTCCCGCCATTCCCGTCGCATCTCAAGAGGTGGCGCTCTCAACAGGAAAGCGGAGTTCTCCTGGGGTCGGGCCACCCTACTAAAAGTCCCATAGATGATTCAGTCCACTCCAGATGAACGTGATATCTCTGCACTACCTCGAGTGTCACCTGCCTATTGCCGCACACCACCGTGGCACCTTCCACAGCCCTCTGGCATCTCGAGGGAAAGACAGAAATCCCTGGGTCCAATCGAAGGGAAAACCGACACTGCTGCTACAGCTCAGTAGAAAGAGGACGTGCACGTAATCACCGGAGACCAGTCCTGACTCCCCTGGGGAGACTCCAGAGGAACCCCAAGAACCATGCCAGGAATGGAGCCGAAACATGAGGTCCAGTTTCGGCTCAAGACGGGGACTTAGGACCCGGCACTGACTGGAGAGGAATCCCGAGGGGCTAATCTCAAGTCGCTCAGAGAAAAGGGAAAGACAGAAATCCCTGGGTCAACTCGAAGGGAACACTGACACTGCTGCTACAGCTCGGGAGGAAAGAAGGCGTGCACGTAACCACCGGAGACCCTGTCTCTTATACACATCTAGATGTGTATAAGAGACAGACCTCACGAGGGTCATTTCCACCCTTGCTGCAACTCAAGAAATTCCCAGACATACCCGTCCCCACATTGGTAGAACACCGAGGGTCCCAGCACAATTCAGGAGGAGCCCCATTTCCCCAATGTCAGCTCGAGATGAAGGTCCCCTTCCCTGATTCGTCGGTAAAGAATTCCCGCCATTCCAGTCGCATCTCAAGAGGTGGCGCTCTCAACAGGAAATCGGAGTTCTCCTGGGGTCGGGCCAAAATACTCAAAGTCCCATAGATGTCTCAGTCCACTCCAGATGAACGTGATTTCCCTGCACTACCTCGAGTTTCACCCGCCTAGTGGCGCTCTCAACAGGAAATCGGAGTTCTCCTGGGGTCGGGCCAAAATACTCAAAGTCCCATAGATGTCTCAGTCCACTCCAGATGAACGTGATTTCCCTGCACTACCTCGAGTGTCACCCGCCTATTGCCTCACACCACAGTGGCTCCTTCCACAGCTTTGTGGCATCTCGAGGGAAAGACAGAAATCCTTGGGTCAACTCGACGGGAACACTGACACTGCTGCTACAGCTCAGGAGGAAAGAGAACGTGCACGTAACTGCCGGAGACAAGGCCTGACTCCCCTGGGGAGACTCCAGAGGAACCCCAAGTTCCATGCCAGCACTGGAGCCTAAACATGAGGTTCCAGTTTCGGCTCCAGACGGGGACTTAGGACCCGGCACTGACTGGAAAGGAATCCCGAGGGGCTACTCTGAACTCGCTCAGAGAATCGCCTTTCCTGAGGCCACGCAAGCGGGTCCCTGAGGGCCCCATCTTAACTCGAGAATAACCTGCCGCAACTCGAGTAAAACCAGGATGTTCTCCCCTCCGGGCGAGATAAGGCCGTTTTCTGCAGCAGCATCTCGAGGGCATTAACGCATTCTCTCTTGAACCTCATGAGGGTTCTTCCCACCCTTGCTGCAACTCAAGAAATTCCCAGACAGACCCGTCCCCACATTGGTGGAATACCGAGGGTCCCAGCAAACTCAGGAGGAGCCCCATTTTCCCACTCTCAGCTCGTGATGATGGTCCCTTTCCCTGCTTCGTCGGGAAAGAATTCCCGTCATACACGTCGCATCTCAAGAGGTGGCACTCTCAACAGGAAAGCGGAGTTCTCCTGGGGTCGGGCCACCATACTCAAAGTCCCATAGATGTCTCAGTCCACTCCAGAACAAGGTGATTTCCCTGCACTACCTCGAGTGTCACCCGCCTATTGCCTCACACCATGGTGGCTTCTTCCACAGCCTTGTGGGATCTCGAGGGAAAGACAGAAATACCTGGGTCAACTCGACGGGAACACTGACACTGCTGCTACAGATCGGGAGGAAAGAGGGCGTGCACGTAACCACCAGAGACCAGGCCTGACTCCCCTGGGGAGACTCCAGCGGAACCCCAAGATCCATGCCAGCACTGGAGCGAAAACATGAAGTTCCAGTTTCGGCTCCAGACGGGGACTTACGACCTGGCACTGACTGGAGAGGAATCCCGAGTGGCTACTCTCAACTCGCTCAGAGAATCGCCTTTCCTGAGGCCATGCAAGTGGTTTCCTGAGGGCCCCGTCGTACTCGAGAATAATCTCCCGCAACTCAAGAAAATCCAGGAGGTTCTCCCATCCAGGCGAGATAAGGCCGTTTTCTGCAGCGGCATCTCGAGGTCATTCACACATTCTCTCTTGAACCTCACCAGTGTCCTTCCTACCCTTGCTGCAACTCAAGAAATTCCCAGACATACCCGTCCCCACATTGGAGGAATACCGAGGGCCCCAGTACAACTCAGGAGGAGCCCCGTATCCCCACTGTCAGCTCGAGATGAGGGTCCATTTCTCTAATTCGTCGGGAAAGAATTCCCGCCATTCCCGTCGCATCTCAAGATGTGGCGCTCTCAACAGGAAAGCGGAGTTCTCCTGAACATGAGGTTCCAGTTTCGGCTTCAGATGGGGACTTAGGACCCGGCACTGACTGGAGAGGAATCCCGAGGGGCTACTCTCAACTCGCTCTGAGAATCGCCTTTCCTGAGGCCACGCAAGCGGGTCCCTGAGGGCCCCGTCGTAACTCGAGAATAACCTGCCGCAACTCGAGAAAAACCAGGAGGTTCTCCCCTGCGGGCGAGATAAAGCAGTTTTATGCAGTGGAATCACGAGGGCATTCACGCCTTCTGTCTTCAACCTCGCGAGGCTCTTTCCAACCCTTGGTGCAACTCAAGAAATTCCCAGACATAACCCGTCCCCACATTGGGGGAATACCGAGGGTCCCAGCAAAACTCAGGAGGAGCCCCGTTTCCGCACCGTCAGCTCGAGATGAGGGTCCCTTTCCCAGGTTCGTCGGAAAAGAATTCCCGTCATTCCCGTCGCATCTCAAGAGGTGGCACTCATAACAGGAAAGCGGAGTTCTGCGGTCGGGCCACCATACTAAAAGTCCCATAGATGTCTCAGTCCACTCCAGATGAACGTGATTTCCCTGCACTACCTACGGGCGAGATAAGACCGTTTTCTGCCGCGGCATCCTGAAAGAATTCACGCCTTTCCTCCTGAACCACAAAGGGTCCTTCCCACCCTTGCTGCAACTCAAGAAATTCCCCCACATACCAGTCGCCACTTGAGAGTAATAATGAGGCTCCCACCACAAATCAAGAGGGCCCCCTTTCACCCTCCTCTGCTCCAGACAAGGGTTCCTTGCCTTCTTCGTCAGGAAAGTGTTCTGGCGTTCCCGTCGCCCAGCAAGAGGACACACTCTCAACAGGAATGTCGAGAGGAACTCCAGGGTTAGTTCCACCATTCCAAAAGACCCCCAAATATCTCAGTCCACTTCAGATGAGCCTACTTTTCGTGCCCTGCCTCGAAGGTCACCCCGAGGATCGAATCACACCACGGTGGCANGGCGTTCCCGTCGCACAGCAAGAGGACACACTCTCAACAGGAATGTCGAGAGGAACTCCAGGGTTAGTTCCACCATTCCAAAAGACCCCCAAATATCTCAGTCCACTTCAGATGAACCTGCTTTTCGTGCCCTGCCTCGAAGGTCACCCCGAGGATCGAATCACACCACGGTGGCATGTGCGAGAGCCCTGTGGAATCTCGAGGGAAAGCCACAGATCTCTGTGTCCACTCGTATGGTAGCCTGACACTGCTGCGACAGCTCGGGAGGAAAACGGACTTGCATGTAACCACAGGAGACGAGGCCTAACTCTCCTGTGGAGACTCCAGTGGAACCCCACGATCCATGCCAGATATGGAGAGGAAACCTCAGGTTCCATCTTGGGCTCCAGACAGGGACTCAGGACCCGGAACAGACAGGAGTGGAATCCCGAGGGGCCACTCTCAACTCGCACGGAGACTGGCATTTCCTGAGGCCACGCGAGCGAGTCCCTGAGGTCCCCGTTGTAACTTGAGAAGGACCTTCCGCTACTCGAGAAAAACCATAAGGTTCTCCCCTCCAGGCGAGATGAGGACGTTTTCTGCTGCAGCATCCCGAAAGAAATCACTCCTTCCCTCCTGAACCTCAAAGGGTCCTTCACACCCTTGCTGCAACTCAAGAACTTCCTGNCTCCCCTCCAGGCGAGATGAGGACGTTTTCTGCTGCGGCATCCCGAAAAAAATCACTCCTTTCCTCCTGAACCTCAAAGGGTCCTTCACACCCTTGCTGCAACTCAAGAAGTTCCTGACATACCCGTCTCCACTCGAGAGGAACACTGAGGGTCCCACCACAACTCAAGAGGGGCCCCCTTTCCCCCTCATCCGCTACAGATGAGGGTTCCCTTCCCTGCTTCATCGGGAAAGGATTCTCCTTTCCCGTTGCACAGCAAGATGACGTGCTCTCAACAGGAATGTCGAGAGGGACTCCAGGGGATGTGACACCATTCCAAAGGACCCGCAAATTTCGCAGTCCACTCCAGATGAACCTGATTTCCCTACCCTGCCTCGAAGGTCACACCGAGCATCAAATCACACCACTTTGGCACGTGCGACAGTCCTGTGACACCTTGAGGAAAAGCCACAGATCCCAGTGTCAACTCGTAGGGAAGCCTCACATTGCTCCTACAGCTCAGGCGGAAAATGGACGTGTATGTCTCCACTCGAGAAGAGTCCTGACTCTCCTGTGGAGAGTCCAGAGGAACCCCAAGATCCATGTCAGCACTGGAGAGGAAACCACAGGTTCTGGCCGCAGTTCCAGCCAAATACTTAGGAACTGACATGACTGGAGAGGAATCCCAAGGGGCCCCTCGCAACTCGCATGGAGGCTGGTCTTTCCTGAGGCCACGACACCGGGACGCTGAGGTCCCCGTCATCAATTGAGAGGGACTTTCCGCAACTCGTGAAAAACCAGGAGGTTCTACCCTGCAGGCAAGATGAGGCACTTTTCTGCTGCGGCATCTCGAGGGAAATCACGCCTTCTCTCTTGAACCTCGCAAGGGTCCTTCCCAGCCTTGCTGCAACTCAAGAAATTCCCTGACATACCCGTCCCCACATTGGTGGAACACCGAAGGTCCCAGCACAAATCAGGAGGAGCCCCATTTCCCCACCGTGACCTCGAGATGAGGGTCCATTTCCCTGCTTCGTCGGGAAATAATTCCTGCCATTCCAGTCGCATCTCAAGATGTGGTGCTCTCAACAGGAAAGCAGAGTTCCGCTGTGGTTGGGTCACCATACTGAAAGTCCCATAGATGTCAGAGTCCACTCCAGATGAACGTGATTTCCCTGCACTACCTCGAGTGTCACCCGCGTATCGCCTCACACCACAGTGGCTCATTCCACAGCCCTGTGGCATCACGAGGGAAAGACAGAGAACCCTGGCTCAACTCGATGGTAACCCTGACACTGCTGCTACAGCACAGGAGGACAGAGGACGTGCAAGTAACCACAGGAAACCAAGCCTGACTCCCCTGGGGAGTCTCCAGAGGAACCCCAAGATCCATGCCAGCACTGGAGAGGAAACATGAGGTTCCAGTTTCGGCTCCAGACGGAGACTTAGGACCCGGCACTAACTGGAGAGGAATCCCGAGTGGCTACTCTGAACTCGCACTGACAATTGCCTTTCCTGAGGCCACGCGAGCAGGTCCCTGAGGGCCCTTTCGTAACTCGAGAGGGACCTGCCGCAACTCGAGAAAAACGAGGGGGTTCTCCCCTCCAAGCGACATAAGGCCGTTTTCTGCAGCAGCATCCTGAAAGAAATCACGCCTTTCCTCCTGGACCACAAGGGGTCTTTCACACCCTTGCTGCATCTCAAGAAGTTCCCCGACATACCCGTCTACACTGGAGAGGAATAGTGAGGGTCCCACTAAATCAAGAGGGGCCCCCTTTCACCCTCCTCTGCTCCAGAAGATTGTTCCTTCCCTGCTTCTTCAGGAATGGATTCTGGTATTCCCGTCACACAGCAAGAGGAAACACTCTCAACAGGAATGTCGAGAGGAACTCCAGGGTTGGTTCAACCAATCCAAAAGACCCCCAAATATCTCAGTCCACTTCAGATGAACCTTTTTTTCGTACCCTGCTTTGAAGGTCACCAGAGGATCGAATCACACCACGGTGGCCTGTGCGAGAGCCCTGTGGAATCTCGAGGGAAAGGCACAGATCCCTGTGTCCACTCGTCTGGAAGCCTGACATTACTGCTACAGCTCGGGAGGAAAGAGGACATGCACGTAACCACAGGAGACCAGGCCTAAATCTCCTGTGAAGACTCCAGCGGAACCCCAAGATCCATGCCAGATGCGGAGAGGAAGCCTCAGGTTCCAGCTTTGGCTCCAGACTGGGACTCAGGACCCGGCACAGATAGGAGAGGAATCCCGAGGGGCCACGCTCAACTCGCATGGAGACTGGCATTTCCTGAGGCCACGTGAGCGGGTCCCTGAGGTCCCCGTCGTAACTCGAGAGGGACCTTCTGCAACTCGAAAAAAACCAGGAGGTTCACCCCTCCGGGCGAGATAAGGCCGTTTCCTGCAGCGGCATCCTGAAAGAAATCACGCCTTTCTTCCTGAACCACAATGGGTCCTTCACACCCTTGCTGTAACTCAAGAAGTTCTCCGACATACCCGTCTCCACTCGAGAGGAATACTGAGGGTCCCACCACAAATCAAGAGGGGCCCCCTTTCACCCTCCTCTGCTCCAGATGACGGTTCCTTCCGTGCTTCATCAGGAATGTATTCTGGTGTTCCCGTCGCACAGCAAGAGGACACACTCTCAACAGGAATGTCGAGAGGAACTCCAGGGGTCGTTCCACCATTCCAAAAGACCCCCAAATATCTCAGTCCACTTCAGATAAACCTGATTTCCCTACCCTGCCTCCAAGGTCACACCAATCATCGAATCACACCACTGTGGCACTCGCGACAGCCCTGTGGCACCTCGAGGAAAAGCCACAGATCCCTGTGTCAACTCGCAGGGAAGCCTCACATTGCTCCTACAGCTCGGGAGGAACATGGACGTGTATGTCTCCACTCGAAAATAGAACTGACTCTCCTGTGGAGACTCCAGAGGAACCCCATGATCCATGTCAGCACTTGAGAGTAAACCTCAGGTTCTGGCCGCAGTTCCAGCCAAGGAATTAGGAACCGACATGGCTGGAGAGGAATCACGAGAGGCCCCTCGCAACTCGCATGGAGGCTGGTCTTTCCTGAGGCCACAACAGCGGGTCGCTGAGGTCCCCGTCGTCAATTGAGAGGGACTTTCTGCAACTCGAGAAAAACCAGGAGGTTCTCCCCTGCATGCGAGATGAGGCCCTTTTCTGCTGCGGCATCTCGATGGAAATCACGCCTTCTCTCTTGAACCTGGCAAGGGTCCCTCCCAATCTTGCTGCAACTCAAGAAATTCCCAGACTTACCCGTTCCCACATTGGTGGAACCTCGGTGGTCCCAGCACAACTCAGGAAGAGCCCCGTTTCCCCACCCTGAGCTCGAGATGAGTCTCCCTTTCCCTGCTTCGTCGGGAAAGAATTCCCGCCATTCCTGTCGCATCTCAAGAGGTGGCACTCTCAAAAGGGAAGCGGAGTTCTCCTGGAGTCGAGCCACCATAAGAAAAGTCCCATAATTGTCTCAGTCAATTCCAGATGAACGTGATTTCCCTGCACTACCTCGAGTGTCACCCGCATATCACCTCACACCACGGTGGCTCATTCCACAGCCCTGTGGCATCTCGAGGGAAAGACAGAGATCCCTTGGTAAACTCGATGGGAACCCTGACACTGCTGCTACAGCTCAGGAGTAAAGAGGACGAGCACGTAACCACAGGAGACCATGCCTGACTCCCCTGGGGAGACTCCAGAGGAACCCCAAGATCCATGCCAGCACAGGAGCCGAAACAAGAGGTTCCAGTTTCGGTTTCAGACGGACACTTAGGACCTGGCACTGACTGGAGAGTAATCCCGTGGGGCTACTCTCGCCTCGCACAGAGAATCGCCTTTCCTGAGACCACACGAGCGGGTTCCTGAGGGCCCCGTCATAACTCGAGAGGGACCTGCCACAACTCGAGAAAAACCAGGAGGTTCTCCCCTCCAGGCGAGATAAGGCCGTTTTCTGCAGCGGCATCCTAAATGAAATCACGTCTTTCCTCCTGAACCACAAATGGTCCTTCACATCCTTGCTGTCACTCAAGAAGTTCCCCGACATACCCGTCTCCACTCGAGAGGAATAGTGAGGGTCCCACCACAGATCAAGAGGGGCCCCCTTTCACCCTCCTCTGCTCCAGATGAGGGTTCCTTGCCTGCTTCGTCAGGAATGGATTCTGGCGTTCCCATCGCAGAGCAAGTGGACACAGTCTCAACAGGAATGTCGAGAGGAATTCCAGGGGTCGTTCCACCATTCCAAAAGACGCCCAAGTATCTCAGTCCACTTCAGATGAACCTGCTTTTCGTGCCCTGCCTCGAACGTCACAACGAGGATCGAATCACATCATGGTGGTGAGAGCCCTGTGGAATCTCTAGGGAAAGCCACAGATCCCTGTGTCCACTCGTCTGGAAGACTGACACTGCTGCTACAGCTCGCAAGGAAAACGGACTTGCATGTAACCACAGGAGATGAGGCATAACTCTCCTGTGGAGATTCCAGCGGAACCCCAAGTTCCATGCAAGATGTGGAGAGGAAACCTCAGGTTCCAGCTTCGGCTCCCGTCAGGGAGGCAAGAGCCGGCTCAGGTAGGAGAGGAATCCCGAGGGGCCATTCTCAACTCGCACGGAGACTGGCCTTTCCTGAGGCCACGCGATCGGGTCCCTGAGGTCCCCGTTGTAACATGAGAAGGACCTGCCACAACTCAGGAAAACCACAAGGTTCTCCCCTCCAGGCGAGATGAGTACTTTTTCTGCTGCGGCATCCAATCGCACGGAGACTGGCCTTTCCTGAGGCCACGCGATCGGGTCCCTGAGGTCCCCGTTGTAACATGAGAAGGACCTGCCACAACTCAGGAAAACCACAAGGTTCTCCCCTCCAGGCGAGATGAGTACTTTTTCTGCTGCGGCATCCAGAGAGAAATCACTCCTTCCCTCCTGAACCTCAAAGGGTCCTTCACACACTTGCTGCAACTCAAGAAGTTCCTGACATACCCGTCTCCACTCGAGAGGAACACTGAGTGTCCCACCACAACTCAAGAGGGGCCCCCTTTCCCCCCCATCCGCTACAGATGAGGGTTCCCTTCCCTGCGTCATTGGGAAAGGATTCTGGCTTTCCCGTTGCAAAGCAAGATGACGTGCTCTCAACAGGAATGCCGAGATGGACTCCAGGAGACGTGCCACCATTCCAAAGGAGACCCAAATGTCGCAGTCCACTCCAGATGAACCTTATTTCCCTACCCTGCCTCGAAGGTCACACCGAGCATCCAATCAACCCACTGTGGCACGTGCGACAGCCCTGTGGCACCGTGAGGAAAAGCCACAGATCCCTGTGTTAACTCGTAGGGAAGCCTCACATTCCTCCTACAGCTCGGGAGGAAGATGGACATGTATGTCTCCACTAGAGAAGAGTCCTGACTCTCCTGTGGAGACTCCAGAGGAACCCCAAGATCCATGTCAGCACTGGAGAGGAAACCTCAGGTTCTGGCCGCAGTTCCAGCCAAGGACAGAGGAACCGACATGACTGGAGAGGAATCCCGAGGGGACTTCGCAAGTCGCATGGAGGCTGGTCTTTCCTGAGGCCACACCAGCGGGTCGCTGAGGTCCCCGTCGTCAATAGAGAGGGACTTTCCGCAACTCGAAAAAAACCAGGAGGTTCTCCCCTGCAGGCGAGATGAGGCCCTTTTCTGATGTGCCATCTCGAGGGAATTCACGCCTTCTCTCTTGAATCTCGCAAGGGTCCTTCCCACCCTTGCTGCAACTCAAGAAATTCCCCGACATACCCGTCCCCACATTGGTGGAACACAGAGGGTCCCAGCACAACCCAGGAGGATCCCCGTTTCCCCACCGTGACCTCGAGATGAGGGTCCCTTTCCCTGCTTCGTAGGGAAAGAATTCCCGCCATTCCCGTTGCATCTCAAGAGGTTGCGCTCTCAACAGGAAAGCAGAGTTCTCCTGGGCTCGGGCCACCATACTAAATTTCCCATAGATGTCTCAGTCCACTCCAGATGAACGTGATTTCCCTGCACTACCTCGAGTTTCACCCGCGTATCGCCTCACACCACGGTGGCTTATTCCACAGCCCTGTGCAGCGGCTGTGCTTTGCTGAAGCAGCCGTGAAGAGATACCCCATACCCAAGGTAAGAGAAACCCAAGTAAGATGATAGGTGGTGCAAAAGGGCATCAGAGGGCAGACATACTGAAACCATACTCAGAGAAAACTAGTCAATCTAATCACACTAGGACCACAGCCTTGTCTAACTCAATGAAACCAAGCCATGCCTGCAGGGCAACCCACGACGAGCGGTTCATGGTGCAGAGGGCTGACAGAATGTGGTCCACTGGAGAAGGGAATGGCAAGCCACTTCACTATTCTTGCCTTGAGAACCCCATGAACAGTATGAACAGGCAAAATGATAAGATATTAGAAGAGAAATTCCCCAGGTCTCTAGGAGCCCAATATGCTACTGGAGATCAGTGGAGCAATAAGTCCAGAAAGAATGAAGGGATGGAGCCAAAGCGAACACAATACCCAGTTGTGCATGTGACTGGTGATAGAAGCAAGATCTGATGCTGTATAGAGCAATACTACATAGGAACCTGGAATGTCAGGTCCATGAATCAAGGCAAATTGGAAGTGGTCAAACAAGAGATGACAAGGGTGAACGTCGACATTCTAGGAATTAGCAAACTAAAATGGACTGGAA
>SJYT01012929.1:4694-29370 GCA_006410635.1 Cephalophus harveyi
TTCTGAAGGAGATCAACCCTGGGATTTCTTTGGAAGGATTGATGCTGAAGCTGAAACTCCAGTACTTTGGCCACCTCATGCGAAGAGTTGACTCATTGGAAAAGACTCTGATGCTGGGAGGGATTGGGGGCAGGAGAAGAAGGGGACGACCGAGGATGAGATGGCTGGATGGCATCACTGACTCAATGGATGTGAGTCTGAGTGAACTCCGAGAGATGGTGATGAACAGGGAGGCCTGGCGTGCTGCGATTCATGGGGTCGCAAAGAGTCGGACACGACTGAGCGACTGAACTGAACTGAACTGAGACAGAGTGTGTAGAAAAAGGAACTCTCCTACATTGTACCAATGTGAACTGGTGCAGTCATTATGGAAAACAGTATGGAGGTTCCTTAAAAAACTAAAAATGGAATTACTGTATGATCTAGCAATCTCATGCCTGGGCATATATCCAGAAAAAACAAAACCTCTAATTTGAAAAGATACATGCACTCCAGTGTTCTTAGCAACACTATTTACAGTAGTCAAGATGTGGAAGCAACCTAATTGTCCACTGACAGATGAATGAATAAGACGTGGTGTGTGTGTGTGTGTGTGTGTGTGTGTATGAATATTGTTGTTCAGTTGCTCAATCGTGTCCGACTCTTTGCGACTCCATGGATTGCAGCACACCAGGCTTCCCTGTCCTTCACCATCTCCCGGAGATTGCTCAAACTTTGTCCATCAAGTTGATGATGGCCTCCAACCATCTCGTTCTCTGTCACCTCCTTCTCTTTCTGTTTCAGTCGTTCCTAGTATCAGGGTCTTTTCTAAAGAGTCAGCTCTTCACATCAGGTGGCCAATGTATTGGAGATTTAGCTTCAGCATCAGTCCTTCTAATTAATATTCAGGATTGATTTCCTTTAGGATCATCTGGTTTGATCTCCTTGTAGTCCAAGGAACTCTCAAGAGTCTTCACCACCACCATATGAATATTACTCAGCCATAAAAAAGAATGAAATAATTCTATCTGTAGCAACATGGATGGACCTAGACATTATCATATTAAGTGAAGTAAGTCAGACAAATATTATATCACCTATATATGGAATCTAAAAGATAGTACAAATGAACCTATTTACAAAACAAATAGACTCACAACATAGAAAACAAACTTATGATTATCAAAGGGGAAGGTGGGGGAGGGATAAACTAGGAATATGGGATTAGCAGATACTTACTATAATGTATAAAGTAGATAAACAAGGACCTACTGTATAGCATAAGAAACTATAGTCAATATTGTGTAATAGCCTATGATGGAAAAGAGTAAAAAAGAAAGAATATATCCCTGAATCACTTTGCTATATACCCGAAACTAACAAAATATTATAAACCAGTTACACTTCAATAAAAAAAGAAATAGCTTATGTAGGAAATCCTTTTGTTATGGTCTGCTTTAGAAAACAAAAATACTGCATGAAGTCAGGCTAAGCAATATGTGCCACTGTGGAACATTTTTATTTCTTCAAGGATGATAATATTAGAGGATTAAATCAACTTTTTTATGGAAAAAAATGGTAGCAAGTGTAGGATTGCATCTACTTGGATAATTATAAGGGAAGATGTGACACATGATCTTTACTTGTGAACTTTTAAGGGAATTTTACTGAAGGCTTGTTGAATTATTCAAACGAAATCCAGTACCTGTTGCTCTGTGCTTAGGAGACAAAAGTGAGTGAGCTGCAGCTTGTCTCCCTGGGGCTCACAGATCATCAGTGCCAGCATAGAGATCCCTGTTCCTTCAACACAGAAAAGGGATCAATAAATTATGTCTGGGCAGGTTTTAGAAAAAGTAGGAAAGAGGGATGACATACTCTGTCAGGGCCATACAGTTCTGCATCTGAAGAATCTGAGCCACATCCAGAACATTTCATTCATGACTTCCTTGGGAAAGCTCAATGATAGGGATTTGTTGTCTCTGTAAAGCTGCAGGGATAGGAGAATTTAATTTACTCATGAAATGTAAAAATTAAGGTATTGGACTTCCCTTGTGGCTCAGATGGCAAGAATCCAATGTAGGAGATCCGAGTTTGATCCCTGGATCAGGAAGATACCCTGGAGGAGGGCATGGCAACCCAACCAGAGTTCTTGCCTGGAGAATCCCATGGACAGAGGAGCCTGGCAGGCTATATAGTCTGTGAGGTCACAAAGAGTCAGACATGACTGAGCGACTGACACTTTCTTTGTAGGGCAGTGCACAAATCTTCAGTGAACTGCTGGGTGAGTTTTTCCATATGTGTGCACCTGTGTAGCCATTAGTCAGATTAAGATAGAAAATCTTCCATCCTTTCTGCCACTTTCCTCTTGTCCTCTTTCAGAGAAGATCCCTCCCATTGAACCTCTGTCTCTGTGGCTGAGTTTTCTGTTTTGAACCTCACAAACATGGAGTTGTACAGTATGTCCTCTTTCATGTTGGTGGTCTAAGGCTGAGCCTCCCACGTTGTTGCGAGTAGCAGTAGTTCATTCTTCTCTGTGCGTGCTCTTCCATCGTGTGAATATACTTCTGCTTACTGACGTGACTGTTGACAGACATTCGGTTTCCCAGTTGTTGGCTGTTGAGAATAACGGTGCTGTGAGCATTCTTGTATATGCTTTTGACACGTACCATGCATTTCTGCCAAGTGTGTTCTTAGGCATAGGATTGCTGGCTTGTCCAGCCTTCATGGAGTCTGTTAAAGTGGTTGTTCAGGTTTACATCCCTGCCAGCCGTGTGTGATGCCAGCGCTTTTTAACCCTGTTGGGACTTGCTGTGTTCCCCGCCATAGTGAGCAGCATGACCATCCCCACAGACACCAAAGCTGGAAACCTTCCTGCCTCTTTAAGATTCTTTTCTTTTGCCTTAGCTAGATAGATCATCAACAGGAATGGCCAGTCTTCTGAAATGTCCCAGGAATTTGTTTTCTTTTTTCAGTCCCCAGATGTCATGAAGTGGAGAGCTGAACTTCAGCAGTAATAATTATGAGGGACTCATTAGGATTGCATAGAATCTCCATTTTTTTTGTGTGTGCTTTGAATG
The DNA here is from genome assembly GCA_006410635.1 of Cephalophus harveyi. Lineage (NCBI taxonomy): Eukaryota > Metazoa > Chordata > Mammalia > Artiodactyla > Bovidae > Cephalophus > Cephalophus harveyi. Next base: position 7,751 of record SJYT01012929.1, read on the forward strand.
TTGTCATAGTGATTGGGGATGGCATGTTGTATTTTGGAACTTCCCAGATTCTGCTTAATGGCCAATAGGTAGCAGAGAACTGAAGCTTGTGGTTGCAAAATGAGCGTGCACACGTACACTGCCAAGTAAGGTGCATACCAGACGGATGAATAACATGCTGATTATTATTATTATTCTACCTTGGAGAAAGTCTGGTAGAGTTGTAGCTTCAGGCACTATGTAAGACTTAGCTTTTTAAGCTGGCAAAACATTGATTACTATTTTTAGTTCAACTTCTACCCTTAAAAAATTGGATAGTATATTCCTTGCTACTCCTGGATGGTTTTATGTATTTTAATTAATGTTATCTTATTGCATTTGTGCCCTGGGGCTGCTTCAGTGTAAGATGTAATTTCAGAAGGTTGATGAAATTAGATAGGTTTGACTGGGAGGACCCTGTTATTCATATTTATGGTTATAAAATATTTCTATGTATGAATATTTATGTTTATCTCTGTGTACATACAACTATGTATGACGTTTCTGTGCTATAAGCACAGTGTTCTGAATCCATTTGTAATTCAGACCAGTAGAGTGATAGTAGCTCTAGTTTAGTGGTGATTTTGTTGTTAAACATGTCTTTACATTTTCCCTTTAGAATCCCATTATGCAATGATATGTAAAGAGATGAAAGTGATTCTATAAATCAAGCACACACAACCCTCTCAGCTTTGTTTCTTTGTAGTCAAACCTCACATATTCTTGATTGAATTGGCATGAGGTACGTGACCAGGTGGAAATCAGCCTTATTTGGGTCCAAACAAGTAGCCAATTATGGAGCATGGAAAATACATTTTATGTCATTTGTCAGAGCTGAATGCAATTAGTTTTGCAATAACGTGAAAGGCAGTTCTCTGAGGAAAAAAAAGTATATATATATAGAGAGAGAGTGAGGCCTGAAATAAGACACAGTCAATAAAGAGAAAGGTTATAATATACTGTTTATTACCATCAAATGCCAAGCAGAGTTTCTTGTTAGTGGGAGTTAAGAATTAACATATAAGATGTCACAAAGCTATTGAACAGTAATTACACAGTATTTTTCCTACCTGAAAGGTTCGGGTCCTGAAATCCTCCTGATGGTAGACCCTGAGGTTGCAAAATTTAAAATCCTAGGAGGAAGGGAAGAGTTAGGAGTATAAAGATACTAAGTGAGTCTCAGAGACTTTGCACACAATTTTTTTTAAGTTTCTCTGAAATAAAACAGCCACGTGCACTTTGGAAACCTCACGCACAGCTTCATTGTAATAGTATGTATTCCTTTTGCTTTGTGACAGATAATGACCATATTAAGAGTTTATTTTATCCAGTGGCTAGTCTCCTATCCACAGAGTCAGTGCTCTCCCTCCTTCCCTCTCCCTCCCTTTCTTTTTTCCCCTCATTTTCTTCCTTCCACCATCCCCATTCAGTTATTTCCTGTTCCTACTAGGTAGTGTTTTAGGTTTTGGGGACACATTGAAACAAACTCTCTGCCCTCAATAAGATAATACTCAAGTGGTGGGAGGCAGGTAAGTGCTTCAGGGTTGGTGTTCTTGAAGTAGGCACTGATTTGGAGGTTGGGGAACAAGGTGTTGACTTGGGATCAACACAGTGAACAGAAGGGGGTGGAAACAGGATTGGGCAGAGGAAGAGGTTGAGCTGCGGTGCAGGTTTGACAGAGCCTCCACCAGCCTGCCTGAGAACCCCGGAGTGCCATGGATTGCCTGACAGGTTGAGGCACCCAGCGATGAGCTCACTGCCTTCAGGTGTGTTACCTGGTGTGGCCGCCCCGGAAGGGGTGTGGCCGCCCCGCCCCGGAAGGGGTGTGGCCGCCAGCAGGAAGTTTTCTGGTCACCGAGGAGCTGGGCCCTGGAGTGCTTCTACCTGCAGCTGTTCTGCAGGTCTTAGCAGTGGCTCTCCCAGTCTGTCACAGTAAGTAAAGTTTCCGGAGGTGACACAGCGGTGGAGAAAGACAAGAGTTGATGAGGGGAGTGAGAGTGTTGGAGGGAGGAGAAGGCCTTATGGAGGCATTGAAACAGACATCTGAAAGAATTGATGGTACTGGAGCAGAGCAGAGAGGCTGCAGGAAAAGCCATTGCAGGGGCCCTGAGACATGCGCCTGGCCTACTAGGGGCCAGGGTGTGAGTCGGGGTACAGTCATGTGGGACCTTTGTGCCATTGCACGGAGTTCACCTTTTATGCTGCGTGAAATAGTGTATTAGTTTGCTCGGGCTGCTCTAATAGAGTACCACATATTGGGTGGAAGAACAACAGAAATGCATTGGTTCACAGTTCTGGATGTCGTGAGTCCATCAGGGTTCTGCAGGGTTGGTTCCTTCTGATGGTGGTGTGAGAGTCTATGCTCCATCTCTCTCTCCTAGCTTTTGGTTGTTTGCTGGCATATTTGGTGTTCCTTGGCTTGCAGGTCTCAATCCACACCTACCTGTGGGGTTCTCCCTATGTGTGTGTCTTTGTGACCAAATTTCCCCTTCTTATGTGGACACCTGGAGAAGGCAATGGCAGCCCACTCCGGTATTGCCTGGAAAATCCCATGGACGGAGGAGCCTGGTAGGCTGCAGTCCATGGGGTTGCGAAGAGTCAGACACGACTGAGTGAATTCACTTTCACTTTTCACTTTCATGCATTGGAGAANTATCAATAACCCTGTCTCTTATACACATCTAGATGTGTATAAGAGACAGGGAAAATCCCATGGACGGAGGAGCCTGGTAGGCTGCAGTCCATGGGGTTGCGAAGAGTCAGACACGACTGAGTGAATTCACTTTCACTTTTCACTTTCATGCATTGGAGAAGGAAATGGCAACCCACTCCAGTGTTCTTACCTGGAGAATCCCAGGGGCGGGGGAGCCTGGTGGGCTGCCGTCTGTCGGGTCGCACAGAGTCGGACACAACTGAAGCAGCTTAGCAGCAGCAGCAGCAGCATGTGGACACCAGTCATATTGGTTTAGGGTCCACCCTAATGACCTCATCTTAACTGATAAATCTGCAATGACTGTCTTTCCAAATAAGGTCATGTTCTGAGGTGTTGGGGGGTTAGGACGTCAACATGTAAATTAGTGGGGTGGGGGGAACACTTCAACCCATAGCAGGTGGGAAGCCCTTAGAAGGTTTTGAACAGGTTAATAATGTAATAATCAAACTTATCTTTTACAAATGATCACTCATTTGTGGGAATGAGAATGAAGAGAGGAAGCAGAGGCATTACTATAATCAAGGCAGGAGATGCTGTTCACTGTGCTGGGTGCTAGAGAGGGTGGTAGTGATTTGTGAGGTTTAAGATATACTAAGGTAGAGCTGTTATCCCAGTAGATTAGCTGTGGTGAGGAGGAAGGAGAGAGAGAAAGAGGAAACAAATGATGAGTCAAGGATGACTCCTCAGCACTTGGAAGAATGGAGTTGCCATTTGCTGAGATGGGTAGGGTTTTTCAAGGAGCCAGTTAGGTGGTAACAGTAGGAGTCTGATTTAGGACTTAAGTTTGTGATGCCTGTTAGACACCCATGTAGAGAGGTTGAGCAGGCAATTGGATGTATGAGAGATTCTGGAATCCAGAGTTCAAAGATAAAAGGGACCAGCAGAGACAACCCTGGAAAGAGGAGTCAGTGAGGTAGGAAGTGAACCCAAAGAAAGAGGGCAGAGGGGTTTCAGAAGGCATGTAATGAATATGTTTCAAAAGTAATCATCCAGTAGAATAAGAAACAGGTTGACCTCTGACTTTGGCAACATGGAGGCCATTGGTGACTTTGACAAGAGCAGTTCTGATAGAATGACAGCAATGAAAGCCTGATTAGAGTGAACTCGGAAGAGATAAAGTAGAGACTAGACACAGGCAGCTTTTAATTTTATGACTAGCTTGCTGGAGGTGAGGGCCTATGTTTACAGCAGAGATGAAGAGTAACTAGGATGCTAGAGATGGGAAAACCTTTGTGTAATCATCTTAGGATGGAGGTCAGGTATTCATACTTCTTAGGCTCCCTCCTCTTTTCTTTTATAGGGTTGTTTAGTCTTAACTCTTCTCAAAAATAGCAACTTCATGGCAAAGTATGTAATGTTACCGCCTTTCAGACAAGTTTTAGCTCCTTTACTAACAGGATATGTAGTAATACTCAGTTCTTGAGGGTTGAGTAAGGCAGTGTTAAGGTTATATAGGCTTAGTCATGAATTTTTTTCAAGGGAAGAAAAATTTGACCTAAAAGGAAATTTATCTGGAATTCATTTGCTTGAATAAAGAAAATGAAGAAATTATACATAATTAGTCCACAGGATAATTTACCTCCAAAAACAATTTTAGTAGCATCGCAATTTTCTCCTTTGCATATCTTAAAATCAAAAATTAGGAGCAAAGTATAATTAACATACTTGAATTTTATCTCATCTTCCCAGTCTGCCAAGGTAAGGGAGCAGAAGATCTAAAAGGGCAGCTCAGAGTGGAGTTAAACCGAAGGACCTTGGGTTTTGCTCCAGCTCCCTCAATGGCTCAGTGAAACCATTAGGAAAAGCTCTGTACCCTTGCTGGGAATTGAGTGCAGGTGAAAGTGTGAACTTAAACTTTCAGGGAGACTGGCACAATTTCAGAACCAAATGAGATATTAAATGCTTTGTTTCTGTAAGGCCAAATTAGGTCTGAATCTTTTAAACACAAATGAGAGAATGAAATTTGATCATTGATGTTTTTCCTCCTTTGAGGGCACACCTATTAGCTATTAACTCATAGAATTCGCACATGTGATTATTTTGTGAGATAAAAGGGATTTTTTTTTTTCTTTCAAGGATTTATTCCCTTCTACTGAGTTCACAGAGGAAAAAAAAAAAAGAGGGAAGTGGAATTAAACTGAGCTTTAGATATAATAAAAGGGAAGTTTTTCCTCATGAGGCTCCTCTCTAGAGGTTGGTCATGGCTTCTCTGTGGGATTTATTTATAAATCAAGTGCCTTGTCAAGGTCAAGGTGTGGGAAAGGCAAAGTGATCAAGAAACTTAATGGGGGGGGCCACTTGATCTGTTGGAAGATAAAAGAAAACACCTGGGCAAGTTTCACTCTACTTTTAAAGACCCTAAAACAAGAAAATCAGCACAACCCCACCGTCCTGCAGGCTTGCTTAGGCTTGTTCAAAACCTGTGGTACCATGGTGTTTGAAAGCGGTTGTGTCCTTGTGGGAGACGGTGAGGTGGAGACAGGCATGCAGCTTTATACGGATTTACCGACCCACACCTTTACCTTGAGACAAACAATCTCTCAGGTTTTTGTCCTTTCCTCTAATTACTGTGTTCTTGCAACTTTCCTTCTTGTCTTATCTGAGATTGGACTCTTAAATTCAGCAATGAAATTTAGATGGGAAAGAAGGCGGAAGATTAGTTGGGTGGTGTTTCTATTAAATCCTGTAATGAGTTAACATTATGGAATACTGTTTTGTCTTCTTTCCCCTGAGGCTGTAAAATATTGTCATTTCCAAGATAAGAAAAATTCACAGGCTGCTGTCTTTCCTTTTTCTGAATTCATATATAATCTCTCACTTTTAACCCTTTGCAGCTCTTTTGGATGCCAGTGTATGTCTGCTATGGGAAATTTTAAATACAGCCAGCTGTGTTAAATATTCATAGAATCGACTTGCACTTGTTTAAAGTCTTCGGTGATTTATCTTCAGAGAGTGTTAATACGGCAGTAATTCTGTGTTACATTTCTTGCACCAACATTTAATTGATACTATATTTCACGAGGATTATTATAAGTTTATTGCTGTAGTATTTAGAGTTGTGGTTCTGTGCTGGTAATTCAGAGGAATAGAATTCCTGAATCTCTTGTTTCCATTTTAATTGTGTGTGCTTTTGAGCTGATGAGTCTGAGAAGGACCGTTAACTGTGTAACAGACGTTATGGACAAAAACCATTTTGGTGGAGTAGACCTGAGGGTACTTGGCTTGTGGATGTCGTTGTATGAGTATTTTTCTTTAAAATGATGGTAAATTAATTTAATCTATATTCTTTTTCAAAATGATATAGAAATTGATAAAATCTATTTAGTGGGAATTAGCAGTAACTTTTCTTTTTAACTAAGGTACCTGGGATATCTCAGGCTGGGTGGCAGCTATTGTATTGCTTTTTAAAGCATGTTGATTTACATTGTTATTCTCTTCTAGAAACTTCAGTGGTTTTTCTAACCACTAGGACAGCAGTGTCCTAACTGTGCAGTTCTCATTGGAATTTCACACAGTCGAACACTTAGTAGGTGCTCAGTATTATATTGAAATGTCTGTACAATTGAAAAATATTTTGGTGAGTAAATACACAGATGTCCATGCACTAGCAGTGAAACATGTATGACACCTGAGGGAAGGTGGAGCATTTGCCCATCAGTCACTGTCTAGTACTCTTGCCTGGAAAATCCATGGACGGAGGAGCGTAGTGGGCTGGAGTCCATGGGGTCGCTAAGAGTCAGACACAACTGAGCGACTTCACTTTCACTTTTCTCTTTCATGCGTTGGAGAAGGAAATGGCAACCCACTCCAGTATTCTTGCCTGGATAATCCCAGGGACAGCAGAGCCTGGTGGGCTGCCGTCTAAGGGGTCGCACAGAGTAGGACACGACTGGAGTGACTTAGCAGCAGCCACAGCGGCAGCAGCAGCACTGTCCTTAAAGAATGAAAATCAGGAAAGGAGGCAGGAGAAGTTTTAGATGGGTAGAAGGGAAGACTAAAAACCATAGATGCTGAAAAGTACAAGGAGAGGTCAAAACCTTAGTATGATTTATTGGATTTAACTCGGGAGAATGTTCTGGAAGGAACTTCAGACTAGGGGTTAGCACACTGAATGTGACCTTCGGTGACTCTGAATTCTGGGGCCTCTGCCTTCCCTAAAGGCTTATTGTGAGATTCAGGTGAGAAAATTTATGTGAGGGTGTTTTGCAAACCGTAAAGGTCATACCAATGGGGTGTTTTGTGAGCCTTTATGGATGGTGAGGGTCATCCATCACATACATAATGGCACTTGCAGCAGGCCGTGCCTGTGACGGACAGGGATGGGTAAAATGCAGGCCTTACCTCCTGGGCTGTCAGTCATTTTAGTGACGAGAAATGTATTAACCAAACACTCAAGTATATAATTATAACCTGTTACAAACTAGTAGATATTGTGAAGTACAGGGTGCTAACGGCTCATTTAGTCTGGCTCTGGGGTTTACCCTGTACTGTGTGGAGTCTTTGAGGTTCTTGGAGGGACTGATGTAAGCCCAACATTGCTTTCAGAAGTTTCATCTAGTGTAGGATGAATTGATGAAGGATTGGAGCCTGGGAAAATACTTAAATGAAGGTACTGTCACATAATAGCATACACTTGTCATAGGACATTATATGTGTCATTATATTTTTGGAATTATTGTAATGTTTTAAGTGTTTAACGTTAATATTTTTATGTGAGGTTTTCTAGGGTCTTGACGTTTGTTTGGTTTTCGTTTGGTGTGTTAGTGAGCATCTGTTTTCAGTTAAACATGAAAAAGTCACCATAAAATATTAGTGAACGCTTGTATAGGTTCTTGTGTGTGCAGAAATGCTGTGCTGAGTGCTGTACATATATTAACTCCTGTTAATTCCCAGCAACCATGTGAGATGATGAGACCATGTTTTCCTCACTTTGCAGATGAGGAAACTGAAACTTACTCAAGGATGTACAGCTGGTAAGTGGGACTTGGATCCTGGCCACCTAGCTCTGAGTGTATGTTCCTAATTACTTCATTATCACCTTTTCACTTAAAAAGAAAAAATTAATTTAACGTTCTGTGAGAGCAGATAACGATGCCAGTAAAGCAGTCTTTAAATAACCACTGTGAATCCCTAGTCTCAATATACTTCCTTCTTGTTTTTTTAAAAAAATTTTTTTGCTAATTACAAAATAAGGAAGAAAACCTATCTGAATGCAAACAAAATTTTTTTTTAGAAGTTATATTGTGGTTTTGTTCATTTTCCCAGAAGGGATTATAAAACTTTGATTGTTCTGGACATTGCTATCTGGGCTACATGTCTCCCCGTGTTTCCTTTCTTTTCATAACCAAGGCGGTGAGTGTCCAGATCTGTCACTCTATTGGAGTTTATGTTTACCTCTTGCCTTTCATTGCCCATAAGAGCTTCATTCCATTTCACTGTTGTGTTTAGTTCCACAGTAATAGTAGCTTAGCATGGGTAGCACCTGTGGTGTACACATAAGCTGACTCCCTGAAATCTCAAATGGGGACCCCAAAAGTAAGGGTCATGGTGCTAATTATTGGTAGAGCCACAGTTGGAGGGCAGGGCCTGGAACATGCAGCTGGTGTCCACCCCCCATAGCCTGAGCTTTGCGTGTGGAGGGTAGTAGCATATGCTGCCCCAAATATGACTGGAGGAGTTTAGGACGTGCCCTCTCCGAAGATGCCACTTTGATATATTGATTATTTTGAATTGTAGGCCCTTGAAAAGTGAAAGTCACTCAGTCATGTCTGACTCTGTGACCCCTGAACTGTACAGTCCATGGAATTCTCCAGACCAGAATACTGGGGTTGGTAGCCTTTCCCTTCTCGAGGGGATCTTTACAACCCAGGGATTGAACCCAGGTCTCCCACAATGCAGGCAGATTCTTTACCAGCTGAGCCACAAGGGAAGCTCTGAGCCACATAAATGCAGGGAGAGGCTTTGTCTGCCTCATGTCCTGGTTGTCTCCTTATCTGCCTGAAAACAGATCCTCCAAAAGGAACTCAGTTGTCATAGAGCCCCACCCCAGGAGTTTCATCACCCAGAAGGGATTGACCCTTATCATGGGAAAGGAGACTAGGAGTCAACACCAGGCCCAGACAGACTTTGTCACAAACTATCATTCGTCCCTCCTCTTCTAAAGACCTATTCATCTTTCCGCTAAGATGCTAACTGCCCCCTCCCCTTTCCCTATTATGATGGTATTTAAGTCTGAATTCTAAGCCACCTCTTCAAGTTATTCATTTTCCTCTGGATATCTCCCATATATACAAAGTATACATGTTAATGAGTTTCTATTTGTTTTTTCTTTCTTGTTAATCTGTCTTTTATTACAAGAGTTTCAGCTAAGAACTCAGAAATGTGGAGGGAAAATGATTTTTTCCTCCCCTGCATTTATTCCATGGATAAACTCCAAAAAGTTTGATTCAGAATTAAGCTAAACCTGTGGCCCTGGATTAGTTTGGTTTATGGTTCAAAACAATTTTCTGTATTGATAGTAAGAGGAAAATGTTTTGCAGTATCTCGTAAAGGACTTTTATATATTACTTTTTTGATTCTGCATTTGTTTCTTGACCTTTGGAAAAAAGTCCCCCAAGGGCTCTGCTTTTGTTTGGTTAATGCTGTTAACTGCTAAAAAGCACATTCTCTGCAGGAATGCAGTATGGATAGAGTGTTACTAAAAAAGAGACATATGCTTTGCAATTTCACAAGTTGTTTCATTTTCTTTAAATGGTTAGAATCTCTCTTTGGACTCCTTATGCTTTTTGTGACTGGTGTGTCTTTCTATACATTGTATTTTGTCCCTGTTTTGTCATCTACCAGTCATGTCTCAGTAATAAAGCCAGGAGGTCAGAATCTCTTGAATATTCAGTGCAGAATTTTGTGTTTATAGGATAAGCTGTTTTATCTGGGACTGTTATGCCCAGCAGCTGCTCAGTTGAAGTGGAGAAGTGTAAAAAATATTACATCTATTTATATCTTATATTTTAAATTTAGACATACAAATGTACAACCATGTTGCTAATTTCTGAAGTAGGGCCTGATAAATGGTTTCTGTGTGTTTTTTGGCACATGAACCATAACCTGTAATGCCTGGTCTACCTGGTTTTCAGTTCGGCTTGCTTTAGAGTGTTTGGATACTTGTGAGCTATGAGTTTAGAATTCTTCCAGGTTCTTCCGATTTGCCTCCCCATCCTTTGCCACTTTTCCATGCCTAATTTGACAGCAGTTATCTTAGTGTTACTCTTTCATTGAATTACTCCCCAGTATTCAGATGTTCAACTTCATTTTCATAGAAATATTTTTCTGACCTTATATTTTATGTGTTTTTTACAGTTTATCATGTGTTTACATACAATTAAACAACTAGCATAGATAGACGTGAACACATCTGACCCTAGAGAAAGGTACAGCTTTACTGGGGAGCTGACCTCTGCTTCTCAACCTATATGTGGTGAAGGTCTAGTCTTTTTATTTTCAATCTTACATGGATCTGTTCTTTCATTAACAAAAAAAGGAGGAAAGAAATAAAGTTATGCAAGCCTTAGCGTTTTTTAAAAAATATTTTAGAAACAACATAAATAAAATTACATTTTGTTAAATATAAACACAAATATCGGAAAGAAAATTACAAAATCTGTGCATCTCCTTCAAAAGCATGAATATAGGTAATTCACATAACAACTCACTATAGCTTGTTGACTATGCCAAAGCCTTTGACTGTGTGGATCACAAAAAACTGTGGAAAATTCTTAAAGAGATGGGAATACCAGACCACCTGACTTACCTCTTGAGAAATCTGTATGCAGGTCAGGAAGCAACAGTTCGAACTGGACATGGAACAACAGACTGGTTCCAAATAGAAAAAGGAGTATGTCAAAGCTGTATATTGTCACCCTGCTTATTTAACTTCTATGCAGAGTACATCATGAGAAATGCTGGACTGGAAGAAACACANCAGGAAGCAACAGTTCGAACTGGACATGGAACAACAGACTGGTTCCAAATAGGAAAAGGAGTATGTCAAGGCTGTATATTGTCACCCTGCTTATTTAACTTCTATGCAGAGTACATCATGAGAAACACTGGACTGGAAGAAACACAAGCTGGAATCAAGATTGCCGGGAGAAATATCAATAACCTCAGATATGCAGATGACACCACCCTTATGGCAGAAAGTGAAGAGGAACTCAAAAGCCTCTTGATGAAAGTGAAAGAGGAGAGTGAAAAAGTTGGCTTAAAGCTCAACATTCAGAAAATGAAGATCATGGCATCTGGTCCCATCATTTCATGGGAAATAGATGGGGAAACAGTGGAAACAGTGGCAGACTTTATTTTGGGGGCTCCAAAATCACTGCAGATGGTGACTGCAGCCATGAAATTAAAAGACGCTTACTCCTTGGAAGAAAAGTTATGACCAACCTAGATAGCATATTCAAAGCAGAGACATTACTTTGCCAACTAAGGTCCGTCTAGTCAAGGCTATGGTTTTTCCTGTGGTCATGTATGGATGTGAGAGTTGGACTGTGAAGAAGGCTGAGCGCCGAAGAATTGACGCTTTTTAACTGTGGTGTTGGAGGAGACTCTTGAGAGTCCCTTGGACTGCAAGGAGATCCAAACAATACATTCTGAAGGAGATCAGCCCTGGGATTTCTTTGGAAGGAATGATGCTAAAGTTTAAGCTCCAGTACCTTGGCCACTTCATGCGAAGAGTTGACTCATTGGAAAAGACTTTGATGCTCGGAGGGCTTGGGGGTAGGAGGAGAAGGGGATGACAGAGGATGAGATGGCTGGATGGCATCACTGACTCTATGGACATGAGTCTGAGTGAACTCTGGAAGTTCGTGATGGACAGGGAGGCCTGGCGTGCTGCGATTCATGGGGTTGCAAAGAGCCGGACATGACTGAGTGACTGAACTGAACTGTGTGATCCTTAAGCTCTACACAAGAAGACTAATGTAGGAGTTCTTGTGACAGCTTTTCAGGAATCTTCAGTAAGAAACAATTGATATTAACCCTATTCTGCTGTTGGAATACAAATTTCAGTGGTCAGATCTCCATCTAGACTATGAGCATAGAAACATGCCCTCTAATTGGTGGAACAAAAGCCTAGAGTCTCACACCTGAAGACTTTGTGGAGTGGAGCTGACATACCTGCGCTTGATGGCTGGATTCATTTCCTAGGGCTGCCATCACACAACAGACATGCATGCATTCTTAGTTCTGGAGGCTAGAAGTCCAAATCCTATAGGTCAGCAGAGCCATGCTCTCTTCAGAGCCTCTGGGAAGCAACTCTTCCTTGCCTCTTCCTAGCTTCTGATGCTTGCCAATAAAAATATAGTTAAAGGTAAAATCTCCCAAGCCAGAAACATCTCTATAAATCAGAAGAGAAAGAAGCAGTGCTACTGTTGAATAAGCCTTAAGCCACAATGTGATGCTCATTACAGGCAATCCACAAAGAAACTGCAAAGCCAGAAAGAAATCTCACCTTTAACAAAGCCAAGCAGATACAACCCATTCCATACGTGTTCTCAAGATCAACAGTGACTGGTCCTCAAGTAAAAGGATTTAAAAACTCCTGTCACACGCAGTTCATCCTAGATTCACCTGATGTACTGGAGTGGCCAGCTCTATTTGTTAATTGGCTTAATTGGAAAGAAAAATTAAGCTCATGTCATTATGGCAGGAGTGAGGGGCCTACAGAAGTGAAACTCCCCAAGGAACTGGGAGGCAGGGACATTATCTTCCTTAATGATCACACTTCAAGTCCTTAAGAAAGACATTTCTGAAGGTAAAGGGGTGGGGGTATTTATTTAGCTTTTAGAAAGATTCACATATGTTTGGAAGAGATAGAAAAACAATTTATGCTTAATAACTTTCTAAAGTAAGTAAGAAAAGGATAGAGTGAGGGGGTTTCTTCCCTTATTTTCAAGTGAAGCTTTATTTCTAATCCGCATATCCATTATACTGGGCAACCCTTGGCATTCCTTGGCTTGTAGACACCTCATTTCCGTCTCTGACTCCATTATTTTGTGGTATTCTCCTTGTGTGTCTTTGTCACTGTTGTTTAGTCAGTCATGTCTGACTCTTTGTGACATCATGGACTGTAGCCCAGCAGGCTCCTCTGTTCATGGAATTTTCCAAGCAAGATTACTGGAGTGGGTTTCCATTGTGTGACTTTAAATCCAAAATTCCCATTTAGGGCACATCCTAAAACAATATGACATCATCTTAACTTAATAATGTATGAAAAAGTGAAAGTCACTTGGTCGAGTTTGACTCTTTGTGACTCCAGGGACTGTATACAGTCCATGGAATTCTCCAGGTCAGAATAATGGAGTAGGTAGCCTTTCCCTTCTCCAGGAAATCTTCACAACCCAGGGATCGAACCCAGGTCTCTTGCAGGGAGATTCTTTACCAGCTGAACCATCAGGGAAGCCCAAGAATACTGGAGTGGATAACCTATCCCTTCTTCAGGGAATCTTCCCAACTCAGGAATCAAACCAGGGTTTCCTGCATTGCAGGCATATTCTTTACCAACTGAGCTACTAGGGAAGCCCTGCTAATGTATGCAAAGACCCTATTTCCAAATAAATTTGTAGTCAAAGTTGCTAGGGAAAGGGGATTAGGACTTCAACACATCTTTGGAAGAAGAGTTTATACAATTTGATCAACAAAAATGGTGTACCTGAAAAATTCACGTTGGAGAAAAAAATTCTAACTTGAGGTTTTTGCTACTTACAGTCAACAGTTCTCAGTTCTGGAAGAATTGGTGACAAATTAAAGGCTCCCAACATCCTCCACTGAATCAGTGACTCTTCTCACATAGGGTGTAGGGGGCACACTAGGAGATTCCCTGGCCAACTCCTTTGTCACTTACTCACCTCAACCCCACCCTTCAAGCACCAAATTGATTGCAGCCTTGAGGTGGTGTCTACATTTTATCTCTTCATCTGATACTTAAAATTGTTTAAGAGGAAAAATAAAACCTTTTAATTTTTTAATTAGAAAGTCCCAGCAGACATATGCCAACTGTGGTAATTCTTTGAAGTAAATGAGCTTCAAAATGCAATCAAACTATCAATCAACAGAAAAAAATTACTAACATGAAATCCTTGGCTCTTTTTTCTAGGGAGAAGCAAGTATTGAGAGCAGGAAAGTTTTTTAAAGGTCATATCTAGAATAATATGATTAAAGTAAAATTAATTTGAAAAGATAAAATGGGAAACAGACTTAGACTTCTAAAATATTTAAATATTTAGAATTTATTACTAGACCAACTAGTGAAATCCTGAACATGCCATAACAACAAAACAAAAAACCCCTTTGCTTTGGCCCTGTGGTGATTCCAAATTGCCCGAGGCAGACGTATTCTTCTCTGTTGCTGTAACATTATAGAACAAAAATGCATGCCAGGACAGAAAAGTAAAAACTCAGAATGAAAGCAGATCTGCAGAGGTAAAAGTGTGTAAGTTGTCCACATGGAGGTCATCCATAGGAAGAATGGAGAGAGAGAGCATCTGAGCTGAGCTTAGGAAATTCTTTTTAAAGCCCCAAAGTTTTCAGAAAAAAGAATCTCAGAAATCTACCTTTTCACTGAATTAAATATCACCCATGTACGGTCCAAAAAGATACAAGTAATCAAATTTGACAGTTCTCTATCTCAAATCCACAGGGATGCTAGAAAGCAGATGGCAGGTCAACAACCCATGAGCAGTACCACAAAACATGCTGTGGCAGAGATGTTGAACCTAGATGCACCCTGGGCAATGTTAACAAGTCTACTGAATGCATTATGAATGCTTTCCATATATTTCATATTGAAGCAAATACTACAAACGACAACAAAAGCAACCATATTTATAAGTAGCTAGGTTAGTCTGGTGTTACTACCAACACTTTATAACTGAAATATCAATGAGATCTTCATAATAAAGTAAGTGAAGCCCCTCAGGGATCTGTTCAGATCCTCCTCTCACCTTATCCTCACCGTTACCATCCCCAAAGGATAAATATATATATATATTAGTCGCTCAGTTGTGTCCAACTTTTTGCGACCCCATGGACTGTAGCCCAACTGGCTCCTCTGTCCATAGGATTCTCTAGGCAAAAATACTTGAGTGGGTTGCCATTTCCTCCTCCAGGGGACCTTCCCAACTGTACATAAAGGAGACTTCATTAATGTGCATTAGAGGATACCCCAGGTTAACTGTCATAGAAAACTGTCTCTTGAGCCTTTAAATTCTATACCAATTCTACACCTCTGGTTGGCCAACTGTTTGTTTCTTTACTTAGGTTTTAAGGTGAATGACCTGGGGCTATTTGTTCCCATCAACCTGATTGAGAATCTAAAGGTGCAGTTGAGATGTCTATTTTTCTTGCCATCCTCAGAAGAAGACTGCTGCAGATCTACTCTATGATTCTCATTCTTTTCAGCTTACAATACAAATAGCTTATTATTTTTTGCAACCTATGTCTTATAATAAAGCAAGGCTGAAAAGTTAAATAGAAGAACGTTCAGTTGCCATATAGGCTACAAAAATGATTTGCTGGTGGTGATTTTTAAGCTTGATTCTAAATAGATTTATGAAGAATGGCACTTGGAAGATGTGATTCAAATTTTGCTATTTAAGGTATCTTGAAATTAATAGGCTCACTCTCCCTAAAATTTCAAAAAGCGTAGAGCTGAGGCTCTTAAGGGTATAGCAGTGATAAAAGCTTTCATAGTCATTTCTAAAAAGCAACACTTCGTAGTTTTCTGTCTCCAATGGTTCTCTTATATATTTGTAGAAGGAAAGCAACAGAAAACCAAGAATAAAAATAGCTGAGCTCTCCACAATTGGGCTTCCTGCTTACTTTCCCTGTTCAAAGAAAAGAAGAGGCACCATCTTGCAACAGAGGCTTCATAGACAACTGGGCTTCTCCAGTGACAGTCGGCATTTGATGCCCCATATCTCTTGGTTCTTCTTGTTGCCAATGGTCAGCCTGGCGATGGTGGTGAAATGGGAGCAATTAATCTGTAGATGAGGGGGGGCTTCCTTTAACAGTTGAAGGGTACCGTCTGATATGATTCCAAAGACTTGTAGTGTTTTTAATGTGGGAATTTCTCCAAGTTCAAGTAAAGTTTCAGGTATTATGTCATAGCACCAACTGAGTGATAGGTGTTGGAGGTAGTTGAGTTGGTAAAATTCTGGAAAGCAGTCATTTTTCAGCATGACACTATCGCTTAAGTCTAGGTGGACAAGATTGGGACATCTTCCAACTAAGGAAGGATAGGGCATTGGAAATAAATTTGCCAGAAAGAATGAGCCAAATGTCAAGAACTGAAAAAAGGAGCCAGAGAAATTAAATCTTAGAAGAATTGAGCCAAGGCAAGAAAAAAAAAATGGCGCCAGGAGGAAAAGTAACAAAGGAAGTAAAATCAAGACTGGCGATGAAGCCTGGGTGGCAGTGATGCTATGAATGCCGCTGGGTGGCTACCCTGTGTGGGTCAGCAACCTGTGATGCAATCAAGCTTGACTGACAAGTTGAATGTGCCCGTTTTCTACCACCATCCAACCTGTCATATGACATCAGGGAAAGGCTGATGTTTTCTCAGGTCCATCTTTGGAAAAACTGCCTACAGTCCAGGGCTCATTTAAGTTCAGCAAGAGGCTTCTTCAGTGTGCATCTCTGAAGGCCCACTAGTCCACCTGGATCAGTTCTCTTTAAAAGACACTCCCAGTTCATCTCCTCTCTCTCTCTGGAATCTCATGGCCAAGAGTCCATTTCTGGCAATTCTTATTCTAGCTTCTCTGCCCTGGTGACTAGGAGTGGATGTGAGATTGGAAAGCAATAGACAGGGAAGCTGAAGATCAGAAGGCACAGGACTGACTCTTTGCTCTATGGAACTCCATGCAGGAATGCTTTTTTTGACCACAGAAAAAGACCCTAACTTCATTCTGTTTCCAATTACTGCCCTGTGTTTCCAGATCTTGATGGCCAAGGCCACAGAAGCATTTCATGGAAAATAGGAATTTTGCACAGGTTGACCTGGTTTACCATCTTTCTTTTTCTAAATTTAGGTACAGAAATCCTCAATGGTGACAATCACAAATATTTCAGCCAGGGTCACTCATACCTTCTGCAAATTCTAAGCAAATTCTAAGCTTCACTTACCTTTTAATCTATTTTTTTATTGAAGGATAACTGCTTTACAGAATTTTGTTTTCTGTCAAACCTCAACATGAATCAGCCATGCTATTGTTAAATCACTTCAGTCGTGTTCGACTCTGTGCAACCCTATAGACAGCAGCCCACCAGGCTCCCCCATCCCTGGGATTCTCCAGGCAAGAACACTGGAGTGGGTTGCCATTTTCTTCTCCAATGCATGAAAGTGAAAAGTGAAAGTGAAGTCGCTCAGTCATGTCCAACTCTTAGCGACCCCATGGACTGCAGCCTACCAGGCTCCTCCGTCCATCGGATTTTCCAGGCAAGAGTACTGGAGTGGGGTGTCATTGCCTTCTCCATAGGTATACATATATCCCTCCCTTTTGAACTTCTCTCCTATCTCCCTCCCCATCCCACCCCTCTAGGTTGATGCAGAGCCCCTGTTTGAGTTTCCTGGGCCATACGGCAAATTCCTGTTGGCTATCTATTTTACACATGGTAATGTAAGTTTCCATGTTACTCTTTTCAATCCTTTCTGGAAGTGAAGTGAAGAGAAGTGAAGTGAAAGTTGCTCAGTCATGTCCAACTCTTTGCAACCCCATGGACTATACAGTCCATGGAATTCTCCAGGCCAGAATACTGGAGTGGTAGCCTTTCCCTTCTCCAGGGGATCTTCCCAACCAGGGCTCAAACCCAGGTCTTCCGCATATCAGACAGATTCTTTACCAGCTGAGCCAAAAAGAAAGCCCTAAGAATACCAGTCTGGTATTCCCTTCTCTAGCAGATCTTCTCAACCCAGGAATTGAACTAGGATCTCCTCCTTTGCAGACGGATTCTTTACCAACTGAGCTACCAGGGAATCCTTTCTTGGGTGGAAAAACAGAGGAAGACCATTTACTTTGTCTCATATGAAAAATAACTGGATTGAAAGAACATAAGCTTTCCTATCACCTCTAGATCATTTATTCATTCAACAAATATTTATTGAGCATTAACAACGTCCCAGGCATTGTGCTGTTCAACTGGAGATTCTAGACATGAATAAGAGACAACGTATGCTTTATTTGTGCATACTTCAAGAACAGCTATCTTCATTTCTTGGGCAAGAAGCAAGGCTATGTGGCATCCTGGTGGTCATTTTCCTGGATTAGTTCAGTACTTAAATGGCCTCCAAGATCTCTGTTCCCTGACCTCTTTTTCTTTTTTCATAACTTTCATTTCTACCTTCCTTCCCCCATTTCTTCCAGTGGCCCTGCCTGGCTCCCTAACCTCACCTAGCCCTTCTCCAGCCCTGAGATGTTACATTTCAGGGAACTGCACTCTTGTCTACCTTGCTTTCTCAATCCCTTTTTCATGCTAAGCTTCTTCTTCAGCCTAAATGTGTCTTCCAATGAAGCTTATTCCTTCACTTTCTATTTTCTTCCTGTTCACTCTCTCATTTAAAATACATTTTTGCTAAATCCAAACTCTCTTCCTATTTTGCCTTTCTAGAAATACTCCAGCTCTGGATCAATCTAGCCATTCCTTTTCTTGGCTCCATATACAAGTTGCTAAGTGCCATTGGAAAGAATTCATTCATACTTAGACACTCGGTTGTGTCTGATTCTTTGCAACCCCATGGACTGTAACCCACCAGACTCCTGTGTTCATGGGATTTCCAAGGTAAGAATACTGGAATGGGTTGCCATTTCCTCCTCCAGGGTATCTTTCTAACCAAGGGATTGAATCCGTGTCTCTTATGTCTCTTGCATTGTCAGGGGGGTTCTTTATGACCAGTGCCACCTGGGCAGCACCGTTGGATAGAAAGATTTCACAAATGAACTACAAGATGAAAGAATTTGAACATCTACTTATTTCTGGCCTAGGACCCAGTTGGATTTTTAAAGCTGACAGACAGTTCACTGTCCTTGAGAGCATTCTTCCCATATTCCGTTCTGAGGCCATACCATGTCATCATCAGTCTTTTCAAGTATTCAGCCGTGCTGCCTCTCCCCCACTTGTGGGTTGACAGCCTCAACTACTTCACAAGGAAAATGAGTCACTGACACAAGATGCCATGAGTGGCTTTTCTGACTCTGTCTGAGTTGACACCTACACACAGGCAGGAGCAGATTGGAATAATATCCTAGTCCCTAACCTTGCTCTGCCTGGTCAGTGTTTAGAGTAAGAAACTTAACTCTCTGCGTTGATCTTCCCATTTTTCTCTCTCAGTTCAGTTCAGTTCAGTTGCTCAGTCATGTCCGACTCTTTGCAACTCCTTGGACTGCAGCATACCAGGCCTCCCTGTCCATACCAGCTCCCGGAGTTTACTCAAACTCATGTCCATTGAGTATGTGATGCCATCCAACCATCTCATCCTCTGTTGTCCCCTTTTCCTCCTGCCTTCAATCTTTCCCAGCATCAGGGTCTTTTCCATTGATTCAACTCTTCTCATCAGCTGGCCAAAGTATTGGAGTTTCAGCTTCAGCATCAGTCCTTCCAATGAACACCCAGGACTCATCTCCTTTAGGATGGACTGGTTGGCTCTCTTTGCATTCCAAGGGACTCTCAAGAGTCTTATCCAACACCACAGTTCAAAAGGATCAATTCTTCGGTGCTCAGCTTTCTTTATTTCTTCATTTCTCTCTCATTTCCATACAATTGTCTTTCTTCCTGTTTGCAGTCAATGTCTCTGCCCTGTTCTGTACCCTGACCCCTTATTCCCCTTTAGGAACCTAGGACATTTCAATAATTTTATGCTTCTTTCTCACTGCTGCATTCTTTTTCTTAGCCAGTACACATGACCGTATTAAAGACCCTCATTTGACCCCAAAACTCCCTTTAACTATAGTCCATCTGTTCATTCCCTCACTTCGACAAATTTTTTATAATAACTAGGAAAAAAATGTTACTGTATTTTTATCCTAATAGTAAAAGTAATGTCTTCATTTTAGAAACTCTGAAAAACAGAGGAAAATAAAAATCAGTTTTCATATTATGGTAGAGTCCTTATCAGTATTCTTTACCTCTACACCCCAGACACCCAGCAGTCCTCTGCCAGGTACTTAATACATATTTGATGGACAAATTAATAAATGAATGAATAAACAAGTAGATAAATAAACTCTTCTTATCATTAAAATCAAGTATTGTGAGTGTTTATTATTCAAAATTCCCAGCATTTTCTCACTACCAGAGTTTGTCATTCCTATCCAGTGTAGAATGAATGTCCCAAAAAAACACAGCCAAGACCAGCGATTGGCCCAATGCTGCCAGAATAAATCCTTCTCCAACATCAATGAACAATCGGGACTGATTTCGTTTAGGATGGACTAGTTGGATCTCCTTGCAATCCCAGGGACTCTCAAGAGTCTTCTCCAACACCACAGTTCAAAAGCATCAATTCTATGGCACTCAGCTTTCTTTATAGTCCAAATCTAACGACCATACATGACTACTAGGAAAGCCATAGCTTTGACTAGACAGACCTTTGCTGGTAAAGTAATGTCTCTGCTTTTTAATATGCTGTCTATGTTGGTCATAGCTTTTCTTTCAAGTAGCAAGTATCTTTTAATTTCATGGCTGCAGTCACCATCTGCAGTGATTTTGCAACCCAAAACAATAGTCTGTCATTGTTTCCATTGTTTCCCTATCTATTTGCCATAAAGTGATGGGACAAGATGCCATGATCTTAGTTTTCAGAATGTTGAATTTTGAGCCAACTGTTTTACTCTCCTCTTTCACTTTCATCATGAGGCTCTTTAGTTCTTCTTCACTTTCTTCCATAAGGTTGATGTCATCTGTATATCTGAGGTTATTGATATTTCTCCCAACAATCTTGATTCCAGCTTGTGCTTCATCCAGCCTCACATTTCCCATGATGTACTCTGCATAAAAGTTAAATAATAAGGGTGAAAATATACAACCTTGATGTACTCCTTTCACAATTTGGAACCAGTCTGTTGTTTCATGCTGGTTCTAACTGTTGCTTCCTGATCTGCATACAGATTTCTCGAGACAGTAAGGTGGTCTGGTATTCCCATCTCTTGAAGAATTTTCCACAGTTTGTTGGGATCTATACAGTCAAAGGCTTTGGTATAATCAATAAAGCAGAAGTAGAAATTTTTCTGGAACTCTTGCCTTTTCTATGATCCAATGGAGGTTGGCAATCTGATCTCTGATTCCTCTGCCTTTTCTAAATCCAACTTGAACATCTGGAATTTCTCAGTTCACATAATGTTGAAGACTGGCTTGGAGAATTTTGAGCATTACTTTACTAGCATGTGAGATGAGTGCAGTTGTGGAAGAGTTTGAACCTTCTTAGGCATTGCCTTTCTTTGGGATTGGAATGAAAACTTACCTTTTCCAGTACTGTGGCCACTGCTGAGTTTTCCAGATTTGCTGGCATATTGAGTGCTGCACTTTCACAGCATCATCTTTTAGGATGAAATAGCTCAACTGGAATTCCATCACCTCCACTAACTTTGTTCATAGCCATGCTTCCTAAGGCTCACTTGACTTCACATTCCAGGATGTCTGGCTCTAGGTGAATGATCACACCACTGTGGTTATCTGGGTAATGAAGATCTTTTTTGCATAGTTCTTCTGTGTATTCCTGCCACCTCTTCTTAACATCTCTGCTTCTGTTAGGTCCATAACACTTCTGTCCTTTATTGAGCCCATCTTTGCATGAAATGTTCCCTTGGTATCTCTAATTTTCTTGAAGAGATCTGTAGTCTTT
>SJYT01012929.1:29530-43126 GCA_006410635.1 Cephalophus harveyi
GAGGAAGGCTTTCTTATCTCTCCTTGCTATTCTTTGGAACTCTGCATTCCAAAGGAATTCCAGAAAAGGAACTCCTTTGTCTTTTGCTTCTCTTCTTTTCACAGCTATTTGTAAGGCCTCCTCAAACAGCCATTTTGCTTTTTTGCATTTCTTTCTCTTAAGGATGGTCTTGATCCCTGTCTTGTGTACAATGTCATGAACCTCCATCCATAGTTCATTAGGCACTCTATCAGATCTAGTGCCTTAAATCTATTTTTCACTTCCACTGTATAATCATAAGGGATTTGATTTAGGTCATACCTGAATGGTCTAATGGTTTTCCCTACTCTCTTCAATTTAAGTCTGAATTTGGCAATAAGGAGTTCATGATCTGAGCCACAGTCAGCTCCTGGTCTTGTTTTTGCTGACTGTGTAGAGTTTCTCCATCTTTGGCTGCAAAGATTATGATCAATCTGATTTCTGTGTTAGCCATCTGGTGATGTCCATGTATAGAGTCTTCTCTTGTGTTGTAGGGAGAGGATGTTTGCTATGACCAGTGCGTTCTCTTGGCAAAGCTCTGTCAGCCTTTGACCTGGTTCATTCTGTACTCCAAGGCCAAATTTGCCTGTTATTCCAGGTAGCTCTTGACTTCCTACTTTTGCATTCCAGTCCCCTGTACTGAAAAGGACATGTTTTTTGGGTGCTAGTTCTAGAAGGTCTTGTAGGTCTTGATAGGACTGTTCAACTTCAGCTTCTTCAACATTACTGGTTGGGGCATAGACATGGATTACTGTGATACTGAATGGTTTGCCTTGGAAATGAACAGAGATCATTCTGTCATTTTTGAGATTGCATCCAAGTACTGTATTTTGGACTCATTTGTTGACTCTGATGGCTACTCCATTTCTTCTAAGGGATTATTGCCCACAGTAGTAGATATAATGGTCATCTGAGTTAAATTCACCCATTCCAGTCCCTTTTAGTTCACTGATTCCTAAAATATCAATGTTCACTCTTGCCATCTCCTATTTGACCACTTCCAATTTACTATGATTCATGGACTTAACATTCTAGTTCTATGCAATATTGCTCTTTACAGCATTGGACTTTACCTCCATCACTAGTCAAACCCACAACTGATTGCTGTTTTTGCTTTGTCTCCATCTCTTCATTTTTTCTAGAATTATTTCTCCACTGATCTCCAGAAGCATATTAGGCACCTACCAACCTGGGGAGTTCATCTTTCAGTTCCATACCTTTTTGCCTTTTCATAGTGTTCATGGGGTTCTCAAGACAAGAATAATGAAGCAATTTGCCATTCTGTTCTCCAGTTGACCACATTTTTTTCAGAACTCTCATCTATGACCCGTCCATCTTGGGTGGCCCTACACAGTATGGCTCATAGTTTCATTGAGCTAGACAAGGCTGTGGTCCATGTGATCAGATTGGCTAGTTTTCTGTGATTGCGGTTTTCAGTCTGTCTGCCCTCTGATGGAGAAGGATAAGAGGCTTATGTAAGCTTCCTGATGGGAGAGACTAACTGAGTGGGAAAGCTGTTCTGATGGGCAGGGCCGTGTTCAACAAACCTTTAATCCAATTTTCTTTTGATGGGTAGGGCACTGTTCCCTCCCTATTGTTGACATGAGGCCAAACTATGGTGGAGGTAATGAAGATAATGGTGACCTCCTTCAAAAGGTCCCATGCACACACTGCTACTCTCATTGCCTCCGACCCTGCAGCAGGCCACTGCCAACCCACAACTCCACAAGAGACTCCTGGAGTCTCATGGGCATGTCTGGGTCAGTCTGTTTGCGGGGTCACTGCTCCTTTCTCCTGGGTCCTGGTGTGCACAAGGTTTTGTTTGTGCCCTCCAAGAGTCTGTTTCCCCAGTCCTGTGTAAGTTCTGGTGGTTCTATGGTGGGGTTAATGGCTGCCTCCTCCAAGAGGGCTTATGCCATACCCAAGTCTGCTGCACCCAGAGCCCCTGCCCCTGTGGCAGGCCACTGCTGGCTCTTACTTCCACAGGAGACACTCAGACACAGTTCTGGCTCAGTCTCTGTAGGTTGGCCATACATTTTGTGCCCTTTCCAGTTCTGAGCACTCAGGCGACCAGGTGCTTGGCAAATGCACTGTCCCAGGTGGACCGTGTGTCTTAATCATCTCCCTAGTCCCAGTCACTCCTCTCCCTCAGACCCTAAAGATGGTAGAAGAGCATGTAACCTGGAGTCTGAGAGCAGCTGGGGCCTCTTCATATAGAAGACAGAAGGACTGTTTGGGGATAGTACAGCATTCATTTCCACAAGATCTCCCAGAAGAGAAGAGCCCCTTAGACCCACTTGAGTTATGTTCTTATTTGTGATGCCCTTAAGAAGTAGAGAATGGAAGTCATCAGACAATGAAGAGGTAGGACTCCATGAAACCACCTTTCTTTTCAGAAAGCTTGATTGTCACAGAATAGTGTTCACTCCACAGAGGAGAATCCCTTGTCTTATATCTCTTGCCCTGCACTGCTCAGAGAGACCGACCAGACACATGTTAAAAAATAAGCATTATAAAACTCCAATAAAATAGGACACACAAAAGGTTACCTTTAGCACACTAAATTTGACACCTCCAATGACATCTTCAATTCAAGCCACCACCCTGCATAAGCTGCTAAAGTGAAGATTAAATTCTAAAATACTGATTTCCTAGGACAATGACAACTGTGAGGCAGGGTAAAACAACTGGAGGACCATGTAAACCCTTACTGTCAGAGAAGAGGGTATAAAACAGATGGGAGGAGAAGAGTGTCAGAGAAAGTGTGAAGGGCTTTTCCCTGTCACTGCTAATCACATCTGCTCCCCACCTGCGGGGTTGGGTGGGAGGTCTGGTCTTCAAAGAAGTAGGTACAAGTGTCTCCTATGAATTCTGGGCTCCAAGCAACCTGGGAAAGTATATTCTAAAATACATCCCAAAAGTTTTCCCTACAGTCAAGCTTAAAGTGAGAAGTCTATGCACTTCTTGTGACCCAGAATTAACTGGGAAAATGAGCCACCTCACCAGCAATCCCCTCAGGAGTGGGGGCGATGGCCTCTCTGTGAATGTTGAGGTGGGGAATGAGGAACGCTGCCTCTCTGGGAGTTAACCCATATCAGGAAACTATGCAGAGGTCCCAGAGGAAACTCCAGGTCTCCTAATGGCTCCTTGATGGAGCCTGCATTGAACACCATCATCAACATGGGGGAATCTTAGCAGATGGTGACAATCCTAGCAGAAAAGGCACCACACAGATGTGAGCCAGTGAGATTAAACAAAACAAGCCCTCTGCACTCCTAGTATGTGGCCACTCGCAGAAGAGGGTTTTTCTCCAACACACACACATGCCCACACAAATACACACATACCCACACCAACAAAAACACACACCTATACACCTAAACACACACCTACACAAATACACACCTAAACACACCCACATACAAACACACACCTACACATAAATATCTATACACACCTACAAACACCTAACACACACACATACAAATACACACATATACACAAACACCTATACATGCCTACACAGAAACACACACCTATGCACACCAACACACACCTACACACACCTAAACATATACCTACAGACACAATATGTACACACATACACAAACACTTTTCTCCATGAGAGAGCAAGCAAGCACGAACAGCCTAATAGAGCTGGTAAATTGAAATATAAGAGCATAATCCTTAATTTCAACAAAAAAGAAAATAACTGAATGGAACTGCATTTTCCTGGAAGAGTCTGAATAAGCTTTCTACAATTAGTGGAAATTTAACTCAGCAGCTGGTTAATTGCGTTCTGCTATTTTTGTATTCAAGTTTACTATGTACCTAGTTCAATTTATATCTAATAATAAGAAAGTCATATGCCAAATTTAAAATTTCTCACAGAGAAACTGAAGAGAGCAATCAAAATCTTTAGGTTTACTAGACAACATTCCAAACCATGGAGTCACAGCACCTCAAGTATTTTACTAGAAATCTAAGTGTATCAAATTAGATGAACAAGAAGATTATTACAGTTTTTTTAAGCCAGTCACAACAACATGATCTAACTATAAGAAAAAAAATATAAGAAAATGGAATTTTTAAGTTCATTCCCATACCTAGCAGTACGTCTGTGTTGGCTTACTATCAATGAGCTCACTGACAGAGGTGGAAGAGACCAAGTTCCTAAGTTACAGCAAGTTATCTTCCACTTTATGGCACAAATATGTATGGGAATTATGAATAACACAAACCCACCAGAGTCAGGGCCTGGGAACAATCCCAGAAATGCAGACAAAGGAGAGAGTAATAAGGTCTGAATAGCAAGGGAAAGGGCTTCCCAGGTGGCGCTAGTAGTAAAGAACCTGCTTGCCAATGGAGTAGACATGTAAGAGATGCCGGTTCGACCCCTAAGTCAGAAAGATCCTTGGAGGAGGGTATAGCAACCTACGCCAGTATTCTTGCCTGGAGAATCTCATGGACAAAAAAGCCTGGTGGGCTGCAGTCCATGGGCTCACAGTCAGCCACAACTGAAGCAACTGAGCACACACGCACACAAAGTATGTTTATAATGGAAAAGGAAACATTTTCCTACATGAGGCCTCTTGCTCTGTGTATAACACCCCAAGGGAAAATTGTAAATGCTAGTGCTTAAAACTTTCTAAATGAACCAAGATTATTGTTTGCAAATACATTATGGAGACAACTCTGGTAGGAGGAGGCAGGAAGATGAAACCAAATAATCTAATGGTGAGTCTTCTCCTTTTTCAAAACGCTGGGTCTGTAAAGTGAGTGAATCATTTTTAAATACACTTTCTTAAAAAAAGTGGAGACAAGAAGAATGAAAGTAGACGTTATGCTATGAGAATGCAGCTGAATTCGAGAGATACACAAGGGACAATCACACTCCAATAAAAGGCAAGAAGCCATAACCATGTATATATTTCTTTTTTGCTTGGGAAAGAAAAGAATGAAGATATCTAAAAGCAGTTCTGGTTTACTTGCTGTCTCCAAACGTCTCAGCTTGTGTAGTGACCAGCAGGATGCAAGTTTGGGGGAAGTAAAACAATGAAGAACATAGGAGACAAAAACAATTCAGTGAGGTTTCTGTTGTCAATAACTGCTCAGGTAAATGGAGTCAACAGAAATTTAAATTTCTAAAGCTTGTGGTGAAAATGAATACAATACAATAAATGAAACTTAGCCTTTTGTATTTGAGCTTGGTCCATGTGAGTATTCATGGTTGGACTATTCTAAAGATAGAATTCTAGCAACAGAAGAAGTCCCAAGACTGACTGGAAAGAGGCTCGGTGGATACTGCAGCAATTATCATCTGGAAATGACTCAAAAACAAGGGTGTTTTATTTGTTTGGTTTGAATTTCCTCTACTTGTCTCTTTCTCAGAAGGATAGTATAAAGTATGTTCAGCAACATGATTTTTGAAGCATGATTTGCTGGAAACTTGAAGGCAATGGCACCCCACTCCAGTACTCTTGCCTGAAAAATCCCATGGACGGAGCCTGGTGGGCTGCAGTCCATGGGGTCACTAAGAGTTGGACATGACTGAGTGACTCCACTTTTACTTTTCACTTTTATGCATTGGAGAAGAAAATGGCAACCCACTCCAGTGTTCTTGCCTGGAGAATCCCAGGGATGGGGGAGCCTGGTGGGCTGCCATCTATGGGGTCGCACAGAGTCAGACACAACTGAAGCGACTTAGCAGCAGCAGCAGTCTATCACAGAAGATAGTTGATTATTTTATTGTGTGACCCTGAGTCAGCTTCACCTCTAACCACTCCCTCACTTGAGAATTTAAAATCCAGGTAGAGCTAGCTGCTGGCAGAAGTAGCTTGCCTCTTAGGTCTAAGGAGACTAATCCTTTCTTGCTTGAAATTCAAGTAATGCCTCTCTTGGGGCAGATGTCCTACAAAGGGTCTCCATTCTTATCATGATCCATTGTAACGATATCTTGTTGCCATTAGGCCCATAGAGTCATAACTTGTCATGTTCCAGAAAGAGAAAGATAGAGTCTAAGCCTAGAAGGAAATTACTTATATACCAAAAAATTGCAAAATTTTACTAATGTGCATAGATATACTAGTATACCTATCTATATATAATCATATATATTAGTAATTATATTATATAGTTAGCAATATTACATAGTTATGTATATAATATAGTATATTTTATAAAATATATCATATTTTTTTATAATTATATATAATATAGTAATAATATATTAGTAATATATAATAATAGACAATATAAGTAATGTATATCCATATATATTATTTTTTATTAATATGTATATGTATAGGCTTCCCTGGTGGCTCAGAAGTATAGAATCTGCCTGCAATGCAGAAGCCACAGGAGACTCAGGTTTGATTCCTGGGTCAGGAAGATCTCTTGGAGGAGGACATGGCAAGCCACTCCAGTATTCTTGCCTAGAGAATCTCAATGACAGAAGAGCCTGGTGAGGTGCAGTCCATAGGGTCACAAAGAGTCAGACACAACTGTAGTGACTTAGCATGCATACGCACGCACACACACACACACACACACATATATATACATGTGTAGATATGAACCCGAAACCAGACTATAATCTTGAATCAGGCTAAACTTATTGATATGAGTATACTTACCTGAGAACTGGGGTTCAGTGCTGTAACTTATATGGCTGGAAGTGTCTTCAACAGTTTACTTAGTTCTTGACTAAATCTCTTTTTTCTAGCTACCACAATCACAATGTCAATCATTACAGTTAAGGTTTGGGTCAAAGGCTTATCCATAGACTATATGTCTAATGAATCTTCTAAACTATTTCTGACCATCACAGTTTGTCAACCCAGAGAAGGCTCCTAGTTGATTTCTCCTGACTTTGTCAAAGTAACTTCCTGCCACTCCCTCAATAGATTATTTTACCAATTGATGAACAAGACTTTAAGAATAAATCATGAGTGGCATATTATACCATTCTTTTATAATAATTTTATGTGGGTGAGGAGTCATTAAATTAGCAGTCTTTACCTGAATGTTGCTTTACATCTGGCATTTGATTCCTTGACGTGTCACTAGATCTGTGTTCTATCAACACACTTCAAACTTCAAATCCCTTAGAATATGCTCCTCCCCAAAAAATATCCTACCACACAAAATAAACTGGCTTTGCGCAGTCTTCTCTTGAGTTCTTTTCAGTAGTCTGCATAAACTCTGATTCCAAACAAGCCCTTTAAATTTGGGAACCATGTCTAATTCATTTTCTAGTTTCATCTCTGAACAGAATACTTATCACATAGGGGAATTCAGTGGAATTAAGCAGCATTATAGCAACTTTTAACTTATATGAGTTTCAAAAATATGGTCTCTGGAAAAAGAGAAAGAATGAAAGGAAGGATGATGAGGCAATTAGCAATTCTGTAGTACAGACAAGTCTCCCATCCATTCTGCTGCATGCATACATCTACCGAGGGAGACAGCAAGAGAGGACAATTGAGATTTCTGAGTGAGTGTGAAGTGTCAGGTGTGTTTTTCTTCTCAGTTTCTACAAACTCAAGTCATGTCACTGAGCTGAATGATTTCTACCTTAAAATATTCATATTTTTCATATAGGATGACCACAGATCAAAGTCAAATATGCCACTTATTGCTCAATCAAAAAAATAATAATTTTCTGTTCTAACACCAGAGGTAAACTAGATGTGCTAAACTTTAGAAGGGATGTGAGCTCATCTCCAAAGTGGCATTTTCCTAAGGGCATTAGTCTCTTTATAACCTAGCTTTTCCTGTTAGTTTTAGATTCCTTTTTTCTCCCAGGTCTGTCTTAGCCCCATCTTCTACTGTGTTCTGTATATTGAGGGATAGGATCTCCTCCCCTCTGCCTTCCAATAGGAGGCCAATAGGAGGCTCTGGCAGAAGATTGGAGTGCTGGTGGAGAGAAGGCAAAGACTTCATTCATCCTTCACTCTCCTGCCCCCTGTCCTTGGTGGTATTACTAGCTATGGCTGTGTCTCCTCTGTGGTGGAATCTCCCACTGGACAGCCCCCACCATGACTCTAAATCCTTCCAGAAAGCCTCAATTTTAGGATCTGGAAACATCACTTCTCCCCACCAAACTTCTGACACAACAATGGGAACAGTATCCTGTGTTGTTATTCTCTGGATGCCTCCCTTCCTCTGTTTGGTGGCTGAGCTCTTTCATCACCTATGTGACTGATTCCCTTTATTAAATCCCCTCTGCTGAAAAGCCTGTAGTGTTTATATTATTTCCTGCTGGATTCAGACTGGTACAGAACCTAAGCCACAATACAAAATGAGACTGAAAGTGAAAGTTGCTAAGTCTTGTCTGACTCTTTGCAACCCCATGGACTATACAGTCCATGGAATTCTCCAGGCCAGAATACTGGAGTGGGTATCCTTTCCCTTCTCCAGGGGATCTTCCCAACTCAGGGATCGAACCCAGGTCTCCCACATTGCAGGGGGATTTTTACCAGCTGAGCCACAAGGGAAGCCCAAGAATAGTCGACTGGGTAGCCTATCCCTTCTCCAGTGGATCTTCTTGACCCAGGAATTGAACCGGGATCTCCTGCATTGCAGGTGTATTCTTTACCAACTGAGCTATCAGGGAAGCAATTTTCATTTCTCATGATAATTATTTTTAAGTAAGTAGGGGAAAATAGATGCTTCACAGAAGAGTACAGGAAAGAATATGAACAAAAATATAGCAGAGGGAGTAACTCTATCTTTTCACTTTTCACTTATGTACTGTGCTGTGCTGTGATCAGTCACTCAGTCATGTATGATTTTTTCCAATCCCACTAGGCTCCTCTGTCTATGGGATTCTCAAAGCAAGAATATTGGAGTGGGTCGCCATGTCCTACCCCAGGGGATCTTCCCCACCCAGGGATCAAAGGTATATCTCATGCATCTCCTGCATTGGCAGGCAGATTCCTTACCACTGTGCCATATTTCACTTATGAATATCTTACAATTATTGAGAATCTCATCTGAGCATAGGAAATCCCATGTAGAACCCAGATTCTCTTAAAAATAAATAAATAAATAAATAGACACACTAAGAAAAAAATTTTTTAATGCCCACATACTAAGAATTTTTTTTTTAAGTCTTTCATCTAATGCTTGATGGTTCACTTGAATTGAACTAAAAAAGCCTAACTTACTTGAATTGGACTGAAAGAGCCTACAAACCTAACTGCCCATAAAAACTGTATGATTTTGTTAGTAAAGGCATTCCCCATCTTTCAGACTCAGTTTCCTCCACCCTCTAAGCTAGGAGGTTAGGCTACATCAGTGGCTCTTAAACTTTCGGGGGGATGTCAAGTTATCTGAGAATCTAATCAAAGCTATAAACATTGCCCAGAAAAATGAACTTGGCAGAAAGTTTTGTATACCACTTCAGGGATTCTGATTCTTTGAAGTTCATGCATGGGCCTTCAGATGGTCTATGGACTGATGGTTTTAAGCCCATAAACTAGATACTAGACCTCTCCAAAGGTCCATTTAATCTTTCACTTTTATGGGTTTTCCTATATCAGGTCAGGAAGATAAGACAGGAGGGAAATGATTTGAGAAGACTACCATGGTTATCTGTGATCTTTCCCAAAGGACTGAGCTGACAAAGATTTTCCCAGTCCTAGGACACATACTCTTTCTCAAGTGCCTGAGATGAGATCAGCTTCTTGAAGTTATCAACTTGCTGGCAGGCACACAGAGCATGAGGACTGGAGGTGCAGGCTTGCTGGGACTGACAGGAAGCAAGGCTGCTCGCCATTGCCTGCCTTGTCTGTGAAAAAGCTGGGGCAACCCCAAGGGGAAGGCAGAATGCTAATATTTCCAAATTTCAGCTCAGAAACAGGAAACCTTAATAAAGCTCAGGTTTGACTCAGCTGTTCCTACAGCATTCATTTGGAAGGCTCTTTCTCTATCTTCCACTCCCTCACTCTCCTGACTCCCATTTGTAGACCTCTGGTCCCCATCTGTTCCTGAATTGCATTCTGCGTGGACAGACAATGCTAAAATCTAATGGTAACACTTTCCTCTCATGAAAAGCAGGCATAGTTCTGATCAAAAAGGAAATGCCAACAACTCTAGAGAGTGTTATTTGGATAACAGAAAGAGCATCAGGTTGGCTTTTTTTAACTATGAAGTCAGTATTTTATTAAATGCAATAGTATTAGTAACACTTGAAAAATAACAGTATACAAAGGAGCTGGAACTATAATTTAATCAGGCTGCAGAAAATGTTTGTACACATGTGATTTAAAAATTAGGCTGCTCACGAGATGGGTACTTACAAGAATTTGACTAATAGGTTATGGACTAGAAAAGCATCAGTTTTCTATTTATTTGAACTTAAAAACTGCTGGCTTAATTCTTTTGCTTTGCCATAGTAAATGTATGTAATTTTAAGAATTTTATTTTCAAGTGTTCAGTTCAGTTCAGTTGCTCAGTCGTGTCCAACTCTTTGCGACCCCATGAATCGCAGCACGCCAGGCCTCCCTGTTCATTACCATCTCTCAGAAAGAGTCAGACATGACAGTGACTGACATATAAACACACAGCCTTCGGTATGTTCCTTCAAAAAAAAAATGTATTGACTTTGGGTAATCTTATAAACCTTTTCCCATCTTCATCTTATCCCTTAAAGATTCCTTATACATAGTGAACATATTAAAAGTCATGAGAGGGGAGGCGGTCCTAAGATGGTGGAGGAATAGGATGGGGAGACCAGTTTCTCCCCCCACAAATTCATCAAAAGAACATTTAAACGCTGAGTAAATGCCACAAAACAACTTCTGTATGCTGGCAGAGGACATCAGGTACCCAGAAAAGCAGCCCATTGTCTTTGAAAAGAGGTAGGAAAAAATATAAAAGACAAAAAAAGAGACAAAAGAGGTAGGGACGGAGCTCCGTCCTGGGGAGGGAGTCTTAAAAAGAGAGAAGTTTCCAAACACCAGGAAACACTCTCACTGCCAAGTCTGTGGAGAGGCTTGGAAGCACAGAGGGCAACATAACAGGGAGGAAAATAAGTAAATAATTAAAACCCACAGATTACAAGCCCAGCGGTAATTCCCCCAGTGGAGAAGCAGCCCAGACGCCTGCATCTGCCACTAGCAAGCAGGGGCTGGGCAGGGAGGCGCAGGCTGCATTGCTTAGAGTAAGGATCAGGCCCAAATGCCCCGAGTGTAATCAGAGCGAACTAACTTGGGCTAGCAAACCAGACTGTGGGATAGCTACCACGTGAAAAGCGCTAACATAAGACACCGCCAAGACCACGCACAGAACAAAGGACGGAACAGAATTAGCCGGCTGCAGACCATCCCCCTCCGGTGACAGGCAGCCAGAGCCAGAAGGGCCGGAAGAGGGCAATCGCAGTCCCCGAGAGACATTAACTACCAAACTGGAAGCAAGCTTCTTTGCTAACTAAGACTTCTTGGGGTTCTGGACAGTCATCATCCACCTGAGAAGGTGCACCAGTTGTACACCCAGAAAACTGAGCAGCAGGGATGGGAGAGGCAATAAGTCGCAGCCACCACGCACGCCCAACACCTGAGCTACTCAGACCTGGGAAGGGCACAAAACGCAGGCCCAACTGAGTCTGCGCCTCTGAGGACTACCTGAGTGCCTGAACCTGAGCAGCTTAGACCTGGGAGGTGCATGCAGCCCAGGGCCAGCCTCGGACGGTTTCTGGCAGAACAACCTAGAGCCTGAGCTGTGTGCACCGTGACGGGGGCAGGCCCAGTGTGGCTGAGACACTGCGAGCACACTCCAGTGTTATTTGTTTACAGCGTCCCTCCCTCCCCACAGCGCGACTGAACAAGTGAGCCTAAAAAAGGTGTCCATCATCGCCCACCTTGCGTCAGGGTGGAAATCAGACACTGAAGAGATAAGCAAATAGAAGAAGCTAAAACAGAGGGAACCGTCTTGGAAGTGACAGGTGCAATAGATTAAAACCCTGTCGTTAGTACCGACTATATAGGAAGGAGCCTATAGATCTTGAGAAATATAAGCCAGACCAAGGAACTATCCGAAAATGAACTGACCCCACATTGTCCACAGCAACACCAAAGAAAGTCCTAGATATATCTTTACTATTTTTATGATCATTCTTTTTTTTTCTTCTTTTAACTTTTTTTAATTTTTAAGTCCTCTATTGCTCCTTTAATTTTCATTTTTACAACCTACTTTACTTTTCAAAAAAAGACCCTATTTTTAAAGAAAACTTCATAGATTTGTTTTTAAAATGTCTTTTGACTTGGTTTCCATACAAATAGAGTTAGGTTTCTTTTACTAAGGATAAAGAGGAAAATAGATGTTGAGTGGCAACTGGTGTCTATACCACACTGTCTTTCAATTCTAGCTCAAGTCATGTGGTTCTTTTTCTGAAACACACTGTCTCTTGCAGATTCTCTCACCTGAAATAGAATTTTTTCAGGATTAATTTTTTTTTTTTAATCACATTCCACCTTCCTTGCCTTCTTGTCCTGTCTCTTATACACATCTTTTTAAAATTTTTGTGACTTTGTTTTTTTTCTTCTTCTTCTTCTTTTCTTTAATATTGTATTTTTGAAAATCCAACCTCTACTCTAGATTTTTAATCTTTGCTTTTTGGTAGTTGTTATCAATTTTGTACCTTTAAAAATCCAATCTTCAGTACCCATTTTTACTTGGGAGTGAGATTACTGGCTCGACTGCTCTCTCCTTCTTTGGACTCTCCTTTTTCTCCACCAGGTCGCCTCTGTCTCCTCCATCCCCCTTCTCTTCTCTACCCAACTCAGTGAAACTCTGTGTGTTCCAGACGGTGGAGAACTCTTAGGGAACTGATTACTGTGGCTGGATCTGTCTCTCTCCTTTTCATTTCCCCCTTTTACCCTCCTGGCCACCTCTGTCTCCTTCCTCCCTCTTCTCTTCTCTGTATAACTCCATGAACATCTCTGAGCAGTACAGACTGTGGAGCACACATAAGGAAATGATTACTGGCTAGCTTGCTCTCTCCTCTTTTGATTCCACCTCATCTCATTTGGATCACCTCTTAGTCCCTCCACCTTCTTCTCTTCTCCATGTAACTCTGTGAAACTCTGGGTGTCCCTCACTGTGGAGAAACTTTTCATCTTTAACCTAGATGTTTTATCAATGGTGCTATATAGAAGGAGAAGTCTTGAGACTACTGTAAAAATAAGACTTAAAACCAGAAGCAGGAGGCTTAAGTCCAAATCGTGAGAACATCAGAGAACTCCTGACTCCAGGGAACATTAATTGATAGGAGCTCATCAAATGCCTCCATACCTACACTGAAACCAAGCACCACCCAAGGGCCAACAAGTTCCAGAGAAAGACATACCACACAAATTCTCCAGCAACACAGGAACACAGCCCTGAACTTCAATGTACAGGCTGCCCAAAGTTACCCCAAAACCACTGACATCTCATAACTCATTACTGGACACTTCATTCCACTCCAGAGAGAAGAAATCCAGCTCCACCCACCAGAACACTGACACAAGCTTCCCTAACCAAGAAACCTTGACAAGCCACTGATACAACCCCACCCACAGCGAGGAAACTCCA
>SJYT01012929.1:57897-186213 GCA_006410635.1 Cephalophus harveyi
AGTCCATTCTGAAGGAGATCAACCCTGGGATTTCTTTGGAAGGAATGATGCTAAAGCTGAAACTCCAGTACTTTGGCCACCTCATGCGAAGAGTTGACTCATTGGAAAAGACTCTGATGCTGGGAGGGTTGGGGGCAGGAGGAGAAGGGGACGACCGAGGATGAGATGGGTGGATGGCATCACGGACCTGATGGACATGAGTCTGAGTGAACTCCGAGAGATGGTGATGGACAGGGAGGCCTGGCGTGCTGCGATTCATGGGGTCGCAAAGAGTCGGACATGACTGAGCGATTGAACTGAACTTAGCATTGTCTTTCTTTGGTATTGGAATGAAAACTGAGCTTTTCCAGTCCTGTGGCCACTGCTGTTTTCCAAATTTGCTGGCACACTGAGTGTAGCACTTTCACAGCATCATCTTTCAGGATTTGAAATAGCTCAACTGGAATTCCATCACCTCCACTAGCTTTGTTCGTAGTGATGCTTCCTAAGGCCCACTTGACTTCACATTCCAAGATGTCTTGCTCTAGGTGAGTCATCACACCATCGTGATTATCTGGGTCGTGAAGATCTTTTTTTGTACAGTTCTTCTGTGTATTCTTGCCACCTCTTCTTAATATCTTCTGCTTCCATTAGGTCCCTACCATTTCTATTCTTTATTGAGCACATCTTTGCATGAAATGTTCCCCTGATATCTCTAATTTTCTTGAAGAGATCTCTAGTCTTTCCCATTCTGTTCTTTTCCTCTATTTCTTTGCATTGATCGTTGAAGATGGCTTTCTTATGTCTCCTCTCTAGTCTTTGGAACTCTGCATTCAAATGGGTATATCTTTCCTTTTCTCCTTTTCTTTTCACTTCTCTTCTTTTCACAGCTATTTGTAAGGCCTCCTACAACAGCCATTTTGCTTTTTTGCATTTACTTTTCTTGGGATGGTCTTGATTCCTGTCTCCTGTACAATGTCACGAACCTCCGTCCATAGTTCATCAGGCACTTTGTCTCTCAGAACTAGTCCCTTAAATCTATTTTTCACTTCCACTGTATAGTCATAAGGGATTTGATTTAGGTCATATATGAATGGTCTAGTGGTTTTCTCCACTTTCTTCAATTTAAATCTGAATTTGGCAATAAGGAGTTCATGATCTGAGCCACAGTCAGCTCCCACTTTTGTTTTTGTTGACTGTATAGAGCTCCTCCATCTTTGGCTGCAAAGAATATAATCAGTATGATTTCGGTGCTGACCATCTGGTGATGTCCATATGTAGAGTCTCCTCTTGTGTTGTTGGAAGAGGGTGTTTGCTATGACCAGTGCACTCTCTTGACAGAACTCTCTTAGCCTTTGTCCTGCTTCATTCTGTACTCCAAGCCCAAACTTGCCTGTTACTCCAGGTAGCTCTTGACTTCCTACTTTTGCATTCCAGTCCCCTGTAATGAAAAGGACATCTTTTTTGGGTGTTAGTTCTAGAAGGTCTTGCATGGCTTAGTTTCATTGAGTTAGACAAGGCTGTGGTCCATGTGATCAGATTGGCCTGTTGTCTGTGATTGTGGTTTCTGTCTGTTGCCCTCTGATACCCTCTCTCAGTGCCTACTGTCTTACTGGGGTTTCTCTTACCTTGGACGTGGGGCATCTCTTCATGGCTGCTCCAGCAAAGCAGCTGCCACTTCTGACCTTGGATGTGGGGTAGCTCCTCTTGGCCACACTTCTGTGCCGTTGCAGCCACCACACTGAATTCCATATATATGCATTAATATTTTGTATTGGTGTTTCTCTCTCTGGCTTACTTCACTCGGTATAATAGACTCCAGTTTCATCCACCTCATTAGAACTGACTCAAAAGCATTCATTTTTATAGCTTAGTAATATTCCATTGAGTATATGTACCACAACTTCCTTATCCATTCATCTTCCAGTGAACATTTAGGTTGCTTCCATGTCCTGGGTATTGTAAACAGTGCTGCAATGAACATTAGGGTACATGTGTCTCTTTCAGTTCTGTTTTCCTCAGTGTGTATGCCCAGTAGTGGGATTTCTGGGTCATATGGCAGTTCTATTTCCAGTTTTTTAAGGAATCTCAACACTGTTCTCCACAGTGGCTTTATCAGTTTGCATTCCCACCAACAGTGTAAGAGGGTTCCCTTTTCTCCACACCCTCTCCAGTATTTATTAATAGACATTTTGATGGCAGCCATTCTGATTGGTGTGAGATGATACCTCATTGTGGTTTTGATTTGCATTTCTCTGATAATGGATGAAGTTGAGCATCTTTTCATGTTTTTATTAGCCATCTGTATGTCTTCTTTGGAGAAATATCTGCTTAGTTCTTTGGCCCACTTTTTGATTGGGTTGTTCATTTTTCTAGTATTGAACTGCATGAGCTTCTCATATATTTTGGAGATTAATTCTTTGTCAATTGTTTCATTTTATGTATGATGTTAGAAAGTGTTCTAGTTTCATTCTTTTACATGTGGTTGACCAGTTTCCTCAGCACCATCTGTTAAAGAGGTTGTCTTTTCTCCATTGTATATTTTGCCTCCCTTGTCAAAGATAAGGTATCCATAGGTGCATGGATTTATCTCTGGGGTTTCTATTTTTTTCCAATGATTTATATTTCTGTCTTTGTGCCAATACCATACTGTCTTGATGACTGTAGCTTTGTAGTATAGTCTGAAGTCAGGAAGGTTGATTGCTCCAGTTCCATTCTTTTTTCTCAAGATTTCTTTGGCTATTCAAGGATTTTTGTGTTTCCATACAAATTATGAACTTATTTGTTCTAGTTCTGTGAAAAATACCGTTGGTAGCATGACAGGGATTGCAATGAATCTATAGATTATTTTGGGTAGTATACTCGTTTTCACTATATTTATTTTTCTAATCCACAAACATGGTATATATATCCATCTATTTGTTTGATCTTTGATTTCTTTCAGCAGTGTTTTATAGTTTTCTATACAGAGGTCTTTTCAACAACTAAATTTTTATAGTATCTGAAAACTGGGGAGACTCTTTGTTTTTACCAATGGTAAAAGATGTTTGTCAATTTTCGCAAACAATACTCAGACAAAAAAGATAATTACAATTGCAAGCCATAATGGAAACATGATTAACCTAACAATATATAATAATTACATACAATTTGGGAGGTCAAGCAGAGTCATGTGGTAAGTAGAAGTGCATACATGCACGTTTTCATCCACCCAGCCAGTTTGTATGTTTTGGTTCGTGCATTTAATTCATTTACATTTAAGGTAATTATTGATGTGTATGATCCTACTATCATTTTCTTAATTGTTTTGGGTTTATTTTTTGTAGGTCTTTTCCTTAAAACTGGGGAGACTCTTGATGGCAAAAATGTATAATTTATCTCCTCTCCCACCTCCTGCAGGAAGCAGGATGAGGGCAGACAGCACCTTGTAGGCAGGATGGCTTGGCCCTCCTCCCTTCATCCCTTCTGGAAGTCTTGGGCCCCAGTCAAGAGCTGGCCTTGGGCAAATAAAAGACTTGGTTATTTATTGGCAAAAAAAAAAAAAAATCAAAAGCTAGAAAAGATTAAGCTTAGTGAGGAAAGCATATCAAAAGCTGAGACAGGTAGAAAGCTAGGCTTCTCATGCCAAACAGCCAACTTGTGAAGGCAAATGAACAGTTAGTTCTTGAAGGAAATTTAAAGTTTTACTCGAGTGAACTCATGAATAATAAGAAAGGAAAATAGCCTTCTGCTGATATGGAGAAAGTTTCAGAAGTCTGGATAGATCGAACCAGCCACAACATTCCCTTAAGCTAAAGCTGAAACTAGTTCAAGCTCAAATTCTCTCCAATTCTCTCTCTAGACTGAGAGAGGTTCGGAAATTGCAGAAGAAAACTCTGAGGCAAACAGGTTGATTCATGGGGTTTAAGGAAGGAAGCTGTCTCCATAAAACAAAAGTGCAGGGTGAAGCAGCAAATGCGGATGTAGAAGCTGCAGCAAGTTATCCAGATCTAGCTAAGATAGTTCATGAAGGCGGCTATACTAAACAACAGATTTTCAATGCAAATGAAATAGCCTTCTATTGGAAGAAGATGCCATCTAAGACTTTCATAGTTAGAGAGGAGAAGTCAATGCTTGACTTCAAAGCTTCAAAGGACAATCTTACTCCCTGATTAGAGGGTTAATGCAGCTCATGACTTTGAGTTGAAGCCAATGCTCATTTACCATTTCAAAAATCCTAGGGCCCTTAACAATTGTGCTAAATCTACTCTGCCTGTGCTCTATAAATGAACAACAAAGACTGGATGACAGCACATCTGTTTACAACATGGTTTACTGAATATTTTAAGCCCACTGTTGAAACCTACTTCTCAGAAAAGAAAAAAAAGATTCCTTTAAAAATATTACTGTTCATTGACAATGCACTTGGCCCCAAGAACTCTAATGGAGATATACAGTGAGAGTAATGTTGTTTTCATGCCTGTTAACATAGCACCCATTCTACAGCCCATAAATCAAGAAGTAATTTCCATGTACAAGTCTTATTATTTGAGAAATATATTTCATAAGACTATAGCTGCCAAAGACAGTGATTCCTCTGATGGATCTGAGCCAAGTCAACTGAAAACCTTCTGGAAATATTCACCATTGTAGATGCCATTAAAACAGTCATGATTCATGAGAAAAAGGTACAAATATCAATATTAACTAGGAGTTTGGAAGAAGTTGATTTCTCATAGATGATTTTGATTCAAGATTTCATTGGAGGAAGTAACTGTAGATGTGGTGAAAATAGCAAGAGAACTGGAATTAGGAGTGACTGAAGATGTGTGCAATCTCAGCATTAAACTTTAATGTGTGAGGAGTTGCCTCTTTTAGACAAATGAAGGAAGTAGTTTCTTGAGATAAAATCTATTTCTGTTGAAGATGCTATGAAGATTATTGAAATTACAATGAAGGATTTAGACTATGACATAAACTTAGTTGATAAAGTGGCACAAGGGTTTGAGAGGATTGACTCCAATTTTGAAAGAATTTCTTCTATGGGTAAAATGCTTATTAAACAGCACTGCATGCTACAGAGAAATCATTCATGAAAGAAAGGATCAATCAATGCAGAAATTTTCATTGTTTTCTTATTTTAAGATATCATTTTGAATCATTGTGTTGTGTGACTGAAACTAATATAATATGGTAAATAAGCTATACTTCAATTAAAAAAAAAAAAACAGAAATTATCACAGCGCCACACCCCCCCCAACCTTCAGCTACCACCACCCTGATCAGTCAGCAACCATTAACACTGAGGCAAGACTCTCCACCAGCAAAAAGATTATAACTCACTGAAGTTTCAGAAGATGGCTAGCACTGTTAAGCAATAAAGTATTAATATTTTGTATTAAGGTATGTACATTGCATTTTAAACATAATACTATTTCACACCTAATAGACCGAAGTATAGGGCTTCCCAGATGGCGCAGTGGTATAGATTCTGCCTGCCAATTCATGAGCCACAGGAGACACAGGTTCAATTCCTGGGTCAGGAAGATCCCTTGGAGTAGGAAATGGTAACCCACTCCAGCATTCTTGCCTAGAAAATTCCATGGATGGAGGAGTCAGGCAGGCTACAGTCCATGGAGTCACAAAGAGTCAGACAAGAGTGAGTGACTGAGCGTGCATGCATTGCTCTTTCTAGGATCTTTTTTTAAGATGAAAGTATAATATATACATAATCCTGGCACAGAAAAATCAAAAAAATCATGTGACTCACTTTAATGCAGTATTTACTTTATTATGGTGGTCTGGTCCTGAACCTGCAATACCTCGAGGATATGCCTGTACCAAAGGAATTATCTCGCTGTCAAGAAAGTTTTATTACACACAACAGATTTCCCAACCTGGAGATCTAGGAAAGGGACTGAGAACTCACAGAGAATTTAACTTTGGAGGACAGTGGGATGTGATTACAGAACTTGCACAGGACTGGGGAAACAGACTCACAGGGCACAATCAAAACCTTGTGTGCACCAGGACCTAAGAGAAAAGAGCAGTGACCCAAGAGACTGACTCGGACTTGCCTGTGAGTGTCCAGGAGTCTCCAGTGGAGGCATGGGTCGGTAGTGCTCTGCTGCAGGTCAGGGGCACTGAGTGCAGCTGCATGGACAGGAACTTTTGAAGGACGTTTTCAATATCTTCATTAGTTGAAAGTGAAGTGAAGTTGCTCAGTCGTGTCCGACTCTTTGCGACCCCATGGACTGTAGCCCACCAAGCTCCTCTGTCCATGGGATTCTCTAGGCAAGCGTACTAGAGTGGGTTGCCATTTCCTTCTCCAGGGGATCTTCCTGACCCAGGGATCAAACCCAGGTCTCCCACATTTCAGGCAGACACTTTAACCTCTGAGCCACCTCCACCATAATTTGATCTCAGGTCAAATAAAAGGGAGGGAACACAGCCCTACCCATCAACAGAAAATTGGATTAAAGATTTACTGAGCATGGCCCTGCCCATCAGAATAAGACCCAGTTTCCCATTCAGTCAGTCTCTCCCATCAGGAAGCTTCCATAAGCCTATTATCCTTATCCATCAGAGTGCAAGCAAGCAAGCAAGCAATCGCTCAGTCATGTCCAACTCTTTGTGATCCCATGGACTGTAGTCTACCAGGCTTCTCTGTCCATGGGATTTTTCAGCCAAGAGTACTGGAGTGGGTTGCCATTTCCTTCTCCAGAGGATCTTCCTGACCCAGGGATCAAACCCATGTCTCCTACATTGCAGGCAGATGCCTTAGCCTCTGAGCCACCAGGGAAGCAGATAGGATAAAAACCACAATCACAGAAAACTAATCAAACTGATCACAAGGACCACAGCCTTGTCTTATTCAGTGAAACTATTAGCCATGTCATGTAGGGCCACCCAAGATGAATGGGTCAGGGTGGAGAGTTCTGACAAACTGTAGTCCACTGGAGAAGGGAATGGCAAACCACTTCAGTATTCTTGCTTTGAGAACCCCATGAACAGTATGAAAAGGCAAAAAGATATGACACTAAAAGATGAACTCCCCAGGTAGGTAGGTGCCCAATATGCTACTGGAAAAACAGTGGAAAGATAACTCCAGAAAGAATGAAGAGATGGAGCCAAAGCAAAAATAACACCCAGTTGTCGGTTTGACTGGTGATGGAAGTAAAGTCCAATGAGTAGAGACCAATACTGCATAGGAACCTAGAATGTTAGGTCCATGAATCAAGGCAAATTGGAAGTGGTCAAACAGGAGATGGCAAGAGTGAACGTTGACATTTTAGCAATCAGTGAACTAAAATGGACTGGAATGGGTGAGCTTAGCTCAGATGATCTTTATATCTACTACTGTGGGCAAGAATCCCTTAGAAGAAATGGAGTAGCCCTCATAGTCAACAAAAGAGTCTGAAATACAGTACTTGGGTGCAATCTCAAAAACAATAGAATGATCTCTGTTGTTTCCAAGG
Source organism: Cephalophus harveyi (assembly GCA_006410635.1). NCBI lineage: Eukaryota > Metazoa > Chordata > Mammalia > Artiodactyla > Bovidae > Cephalophus > Cephalophus harveyi. The sequence goes on from SJYT01012929.1 coordinate 65,334, forward strand.
CAAACCATTCAATATCACAGTAATCCAAGTCTATGCCCCAACCAGTAACACTGAAGAAGCTGAAGTTGAATGGTTCTATGAAGACCTACAAGACCTTCTAGAACTAACACCCAAAAAAGATGTCCTTATCATCATAGGGGACTGGAACACAAAAGTCCTGGAATTCAAGAGATATCTGAAGAAACAGGCAAGTTTGGGCTTGGAGTGCAGAACAGGACAAAAGCTAATAGTGTTCTGCCAAAAGAACACACTGGTCATAGCAAACACCCTCTCCCAACACAAGAGAAGAGTCTACACGTAGACATCAGATGGTCAATACTGATATCAGACTGATCATATTCTTTGCAGCCAAAGATGGAGGAGCTCTATCAGTCAGCAAAAACAAGACTGGGAGCTGACTGTGGCTCAGATCTTGAACTCCTTATTGCCAAATTCAGACTTCAGTTGAAGAAAGTATGGAAAACCACTAGACCATTCATATATGACCTAAATATAATCCCTATGATTATACAGTGGAACTGAGAAATAGATTCAAGGGATTAGCTCTGATAGAGTGCCTGAAGCACTATGGACAGAAGTTTGTGACATTGTACAGGAGGCAGGATCAAAACCATTACCAAGAAAAAGAAATGTGAAAAGGCAAAATGGTTATCTGAGGAGGGCTTATAATAGCTGTGAAAAGAAGAGACATGAAAGGCAAAAGAGAAAAGTAAAGATAAACCCATTTGAATGCAGAGTTCCAAAGAATAGCAACACCTTCCTCAGTGATCAATGCAAAGAAATAGAGGGAAGCAATAGGGTGGGAAATACTAGAGATCTCTTCAAGAAAATTAGAGATACCAAGGGAACATTTCATGCAAAGATGGACACAATAAAGGACAGAAGCAGATGTTAAGAAGATGTTAAGAAGATGTGGCAAGAATACAGAGAACTATACAAAAACTATCTTCATGATCCAGATAACCATGATGGTGTGATCACTCACCTAGAGGCAGACATCCTGGAATGTGAAGTCAAATGGGCCTTAGGAAGCATGACTATGAACAAAGCTAGTGGAGGTGATGGAATTCCACTTGACCTATTTCAAATCCTGAAAGATGATGCTGTGAAAGTGCTGCACTCAATATGCCAGCAAATTTGGAGAACTCAGCAGTGGCCAGAGGACTGGAAAAAGCCAGTTTTCATTCCAATCCCAAAGAAGGGAAATGCCAAGGAATGTTCAAACTCTCCCACAACTGCATTCACCTCACATGCTAGTAAAGCAATGCTAAAAATTCTCCAAGCCAGGCTTCAACATTATGTGAACTGTGAACTGCCAGATGTTAAAGCTGGATTTAGAAAAGGCAGAGATCAAATTGCCAACACCCTTTGGATCATAGAAAAGGCAAGAATTCCAGGAAAACTTCTACTTCTGCTTTATTGATTACACCAAAGCTTTTTACTGTATAGATCCCAATAAACTTTGGAAAATTCTGCAAGAGATGGGAATACCAGACCACCTTACCTGTCTCCTGAGAAATCTGCATACAGGTCAAGAAGCAATAGTTAGAACCAGAATGGAACAACAGACTGGTTCCAAATTGGGAAAGGAGTATGTCGAGGTTGTATATTGTCACCCTGATTATTTAACTTATATGCAGAATACATCATGCAAAATGCCAGGCTGGATGAAACACAAGCTGAAATCAAGATTGCCAGGGGAAATATCAATAACCTCAGATACCCAGATGACATCACCCTTAAGGCAGAAAGTGAAGAAGAACTAAAGAGCCTCTTGATGAAAGTGAAAGAAGAGAATGAAAAAGTTGGCTCAAAACTCAACATTCAGAAAACTAAGATCATGGCATCTGGTCCCATCACTTCATGGCAAAAGATGGGGAAACAGTGGACACACTGGCTGACTTTATTTTTCTGGGCTCCAAAATCACTGCAGTTGGTGACTGTAGCCAGGAAATTAAAAGATACTTGCTCCTTGAAAGAAAAACTATGGCAAACCTAAACAGCATATTAAAAAGCTGAGACATTACTTTGCCTACAAAGGTCTATCTAGTCAAAGCTATGGTTTTTCCAGTAATCATGTATGGATATGAGAGTTGGACTATAAAGAAAGCTGAGCACGAAACAATTGATGCTTTTGAACTGTGATGTTGGAGAAGACTCTTGAGAGTCCCTTGGACTGCAAGGAGATCCAACCTGTCAATCCTAAAGGAAATCAGTACTGAATATTCATTGGAAGGACTTTTGCTGGAGCTGAAACTCTAATACTTTGGTCACCTGCTGCAAAGAACTGACTCATTGGAAAAGACCCTGATGCTGGGAAAGATTGAAGGTGGGAGGAGAAGGGGATGACAGAGGATGAAATGGTTGGATGGCATCACAGTTTCGATGGACATGAGTTTGAGGAAGCTCCAGAAGTTGGTGATGAACAGGGAAGCCTGGCGTGCTACAGTCGATGGGGTCACAAGGAGTCAGACATGACCAGGCAACTGAACTGAACTGATGCCTGTACACGAGTAAGGGGCGTCATGGCAGGGGGCAGGGCAGGGTGATCATCTTAGAATTCTGCCTACCATGTCACTCAGAGAGTGTAAGCCCTGGTGGCTCAGATGGTAAAAAAAAAAAAAAAAAAGTCCACCCAAAATGCTGGAGACATGGGTTCAATCCCTGGGTTGGGAAGATCTCCTGGAGGAGGACATGGCAACCTACTCCAGTATTCTTGCCTGGAGAATCCCCATGGACAGAGGAGCCTGGTAGGCTACAGTCCATGGGGTTTCAAAGAGTCAGATAGGACTGAGCAACTAAACACTGCACATAGTATGTCACTCAAGGTTTCTTTCTGGTGTATCTTGGACAGTGGTACTTTATTTTAGATATATAAACAATGAAGAAAAGGTATCAGAAGCCATAAATTCATCACCAAAGAAGTGTGCAAAATGTTTCTAAAAACTAACATGTTTCAGTTGTTCAAACTTATCTAGAAATCTATCATTAGGTTGGTATTCGGATGGGTTTTGTCTAAAATATAACTTGGAGAGGGAATATTTTCAGAGAAATAAGTTATATTAAGTTACAAAACCCAGGAAAAATAAGAGTATGAGACTAGGGAGAATGTTGTTGTTGTTGTTTTTCACTAAAAAAAGCCTGAGAACATTTGCATAAATTTAAATAGAAGAGAAAGTCAATCATCATGAGACTAAGAACATCTAGAGTAACTTATAAAGAGCTTACTATGACAGGAAACAATCTCTTATGAATTCACACATTATCTATGATAAATTTCTTACATATGCCAATAAATATTTGTTATTCACAGTGAGTTTCTATACGATCTCTTGATCCATGAAATCCCACATCAAAGTTCTCAGTTAAATAGAATTTTCCTCCTGCTGGTTCAAAATTCCATCTTCCAGATTCTTCCCACCCAACGCCCCAACATACTCAGAATTCGAAAGTAGAGACTTAGCTGTCTTGGGGTTCAAAACCAATAAGTACAAGTCCTGTAATTTAAATTTTGAAACAAGCATCTTACATCAGAGTGAGAAAAAGTATAAGATGCTGCAAATGACAAATGTTGGCAAAGATGTGGAGGAAAGGGAACCCTTTATACACTCTTGGTGGGAATGTAAATTGGCACAACCACTGTGAAAAATAGTACAGAGGTTTCTTTAAACACTAAAAATAGAACTACTATTGCTGTCATTGTTAGTTCAGTAATTCTTTTCTGATTCTTTGTGACCCCACAAACTGCAGCAGTCCAGACTTCCCCACCCTTCACTGTCTCCCGCAGTTTGCTCAAACTCATGTCCATTGAGTCAAGGATGCCATACGACCTAGAACTACAATATGACCTAGCAATTCCACTCCTGGGTATTTATCTAGAAAAAAACCCACTCAAAAGTTAATTCCAAAAGATACATGCACTCCAGCATTCATGGCAGCATTATTATAATACACAAGATGCAGAAGCAATCTAGTGGTCCACTGGCATATGAATGAATAAAGAAAATGTGGTATATATAAGGAGAGAATATTACTCAGTCATAAAAAAGATGAAATTTTGCCATTTGCAACAACACGAATGGACTTGGAGGGCATTACACTAAGTGAAATAAGTCATGTAGACAAAGACATACAATGTATGATATCATTTATATATGAAATCTAAAATATATAACAAACCAGTGAATGTAACAAAAAATAAACAGACTCACAGATATGTTGAAAACAAATTCACATTTACCAGTGAAGAGAGGAAATGGAGGAGGGCCAAGGTGTGGGAGGGAATTAAGAGGTACAAGCTATTATGTATAAAATAAGTAAGCTACAAGGATATATAGTGCAACACAGGGAATATATTCAATATTTTATACTAACTGTTGAGGGAATATAACCTTTAAAACTTTGAATCACTCTATTGTATCCCAGAAAGTTATACAATGTTAAAATCAACCAGACCCCAGTGAAGAAAAGCATTAGATGCTGCATACCAACTTCTGAAAACATGTCAGAGGAAAATACAATTCCTCTTATTAATAAAGATAATGATACAAATAAATATGTTTTATTATGTATTTTACCACTATATTTTTTTATGTCAGCAATTTCAGTGTGATTAAAACAAGGTTTTGAAACACCATTCTGACTTGCATTGTTCTGAGACTGAAGTACTAGAATATTGCCCAAAATATTTTCCCACAAAACCAGTCCTGCCTACAGCAAAATGGAGTATCCAAAGGAAAAATGAAAATATTGCGAAAAGGTAAAAGTTCATGTATTTGGACTTCTGATGACCAGCTGACATTTTATTTGTGATAAAAACTTACTAAACATATTAAATCAAGATGGGGATTTAAGGAAACATGCTTTAATTTACTTATTAAATAGACTTGGTTTCATTAGGAATCTATCTGACTGCAGTTAATAGAATACACAATTGATGATGTCTTAAACTGTAAGAATGGGTTTGGGTGGACTCCGCGAGTTGGTGATGGACAGGGAGGCCTGGCGTGCTGAGATTCATGGGGTCGCAAAGAGTCGGACACGACTGAGTGACTGAACTGAACTGAATCCTACACTTCATTGACTAAAAGTGGCTCTCATCACAACAGAGCTGCTTAACTTTCATCCATTTTTAAATGTATTATTTCCCAGATGTCTTTTAGGAAAATTTTAAAAGGATGGAGGTTTTTCTACTAAATGCCACTGTCAAATTGAGGTCCCTGGTCCCTACTAAGAGAATGAACAGGATTTCCCAGCTGCCTGAATGATTTGCTTTTCACAAAATGAACACAGGTTGGTTTCTTGAATTTGCTCCCAAACATTTGCCTCCTCTCTGAACAGCTTTTAATGGAGGCAGGGCTATGGCAGAAGAAATTGCAAGACAGACCTGGTCTCTGTCAAGAATTAATATAGGACAAGCTGCTGGCTCCATCCTCCAAAATCAGCCCTAGAAAAACTACAGATGCTTGAGGAGAACACAGATTGCATGAATCAATAACATAAAAAAAACATAAGATAAACCCAGAGTCTGATGTCCACCATAAACAGACTTGAGTGAGAGTTGGGTAGCTGAAGCCCAGGAATGAGACGTGAGAGAATACATACATTAGTTGCTAAGTCCTGTCCGATTCTTTGCAATCCCATGAACCGTAGCCCAACAGACTTCTCTGTCCATGGAATTCTCCAGGCAGGATAATTTGATTTACTTGATTTACTGGAGTGGGTTGCTATTCCCTTCTCCAGAGGATCTTCCCAACCCAGGGATCAAACCCAGGTCTCCTGCACTGCAGGCAGATTCTTTACCATCTGATCCACCTAGGATGTATTGAGGATAGGCTGTAGGAAAGCCTTTTAAATTCTGTTCTTGCCTCAGCTCAATTTGTCTTTAGAGACTCTTTTCTTGACTGTATATCACAGTTATCAGTAGCAATCACTGAGGCGATTTGTGATCACCAAGAGGAAATGTCAGAGCAGCGTACGAACCCAGCTAGGGTAGAGAAATTTGGAAAAGAGATAGTACCACCCATCCTCAACTCTTCAAAGCACAGGTCTGTGGATTATAATCCTGGAGGCTGTCTTCTCTTATGCTACAAGGGATTCAAGATAGTGGATAACAGGGTGAAGCATGAACTTCCAGATGTTCAGTCTGGATTTAGAAAAGGCAAAGGAACCAGATCAAATTATCAACATCTGCTGGATCATAGAAAAAGCAAGAGAGTTCCAGAAAAACATCTATTTCTGCTTTATTGACTACGCCAAAGCTTTTGACTGTGTGGATCAAAACAAACTGGAAAATTCATAAAGAGATGGGAATACCAGACCACCTGACCTGCCTTCTGAGGAATCTGTATGCAGGTCAAGAACTGGACATGGAAAAACAGACTGGTTCCAAATTGGGAACGGAATATGTCAAGATTGTATATTGTCACCCTGCTTACTTCACATATATGCAGAGTACATCATGAGAAACGCTGGGCTGGAGGAAGCACAAGCTGGAATCAAGACTGTCAGGAGAAATATCAGTAACCTCAGATATGCAGATGACTCTACCCTTATGGAGAAAAATGAAGAAGAACTAAAGAGTCTCTTGATGAAAATGAAAGTGGAAAGTGAAAAAGTTGGCTTAAAACTCAACATTCAGGAAACTAAGATCATGGCATCTGGTCCCATCACTTCATGGCAAATAGATGGGGAAACAATGGAAACAGTGACAGACTTTATTTTGGGGGGGGCTCCAAAATCACTGTAGATGGTGACTGCAACTATGAAATTAAAAGAAATTTAATTTCATAAATTCATGCTTGCTCCTTGAAAGAAAAGCTATGATCAACCTAGACAGCATATTAAAAAACTGAGACATTACTTTGTCAACAGATGTCCATCTAGTCAAAGCTATGGTTTTTCCAGTAATCATGTATGGATGTGAGAGTTGGACAATAAAGAAAGCTGAGCACCGAAGAATCAATGCTTTTGAACCATGGTGTTGTAGAAGACTCTTGAGAATCTCTTGGACTACAAGGAGATCCAACCAGTCAATCCTAAAGGAAATCAGTCCTGAATATTCATTTGAAGGACTGATGCTGAAGCTGAAACTCCAATACTTTGGCCACCTGCTGGGAAGAACTGACTCAGCTGGAAAGACCCTGATGCTGGGAAAGATTGAAGGCAGGAGGAAGAGGGGATGACAGAGCATGAGATGGTTGGAGGGCATCACTGACTCGATGGACAAGAGTTTGAGTAAGCTCTGGGAGTTGGCGATAGACAGGGAGGCCTGGCATGCTGCAGTCCATGTAGTTGCAAAGACTCGGACATGACTGAGCTACTGAACTGAACTGACTGAAACCACCCACCTTGGCCAGGCAAGATAATAACCCCTTGCATAAGATGTTTCAAAACACGAAGTGTATGGAAGCATCAGTCGCTCAGTGTCCTCCTCTCTGTGACCCTGTGGACTGTAGCCCACCAGGCTCCTCTGTCCTTGGATCTCTCCAGGCAAGAATACTAGAGTGGGTTGCCAGTCCCTTCTCCGGGGGATCGCCCAGATTTGAACCCAGGTCTCCTGCACTGCAGGCAGATTCTTTACCATCTCAGTCACCAAGGCAGTCCCAGAGGATGGAGCAAGCAGGAATTACTGGTAAGGGCTCTATGGTTCCTGGGCTCCTCCCCTCTCCCCTCCTAGTCTACTGCTACTGGCACTGACCAGGGATTGGCCTTCATCCCCCCTCCAATGTTCACTAGCATAAAGAGCAGCTGGTAACCCCAGAGGAGCAAGAACACACAAGCTCAAAGAGATAAACAAGGCATCTGAGGAGTATAACATCTGTTTTTTGGGTTTTTTTTAAGTGAACAAACTGGAAAACATACACCATTTGAAGAATTATTATTGGAACAACTAAAATGTTTTAAATTAGGCATGATAGATATTCTTTAGGAGATAAGGAATAAAGTGAAACAAGAACAGAAAAAAATTTTAAATAACCCAATGGAAATATGGGGTGGGAGGTGGGAGGGGGGTTCAGGATTGGGAACTCATGTACACCCATGGCTGATTCATGTCAATGTATGGCAAAACCAACACAGTACTGTAAACCAAAATAAAGTAAAAATAAACATTTTTTTAAATAAAAAAAGAAAAATAAATAAATAAATAACCCAATGGAAATATTAGACATGAAGATAAAGCAGTCAAAAAAAAGAACATAGTGGATCAGGATAGTAACAGGCAGATACTTTAAAGATGAATTGCAAGAAAACTGAGATAAGGTGATTCCCCAAAAAGCAACAAGCAAAAAGGATAAAACGTGAAAAGCCTAGAGCTATGAAGACTAAAGTAGAATTAGTAATATCCACATAAAGAGTCTTGAAAGGAGATGCAGGAAAAGCTTTAGACAAAAGTCAACACCCAGTGCTGGCTCTGGCAGCACATATAGTAAAATTGAAATGAAACAGAGAAGATTAGCATGGCCCCACGTGCAAGGTTGCCATGCACTTTTGTGAAGCATTCCATATTAAAACAAAAAAATTCAACACCCCTTGATGAAAAAAGCTTTCCAAAAAGTGGGCATAGAGAGAACATACCTCAACATAATAAAGGTCGTATATAACAAACCCACAGCAAACATTATTCTCAGTGGTGAAAAGCTGAAAACATTTCCTCTAAGATCAGGAACAAGAAAAGGGTGCCCATTCTCACCACTATTTGATATAGTTTTGAAAGTCCTAGTCATGGAAATGAGAGAAGAAAAAGAAGTAAAAAGAATCTAGATTGGAAAAGAAGTGAAACTTTCACTGTTTGCAGATGACATGATACTATACATTAGCATTACTTTGCTAACGTGAGAGATGAGTGCAATTGTGCGGTAGTTTGAGCATTCTTTGGCATTGCCTTTCTTTGGAATTGGAGTGAAAACTGACCTTTTGCAGTCCTGTGCCCACTGCTGAGTTTTCTAAATTTGATGGCATATTGAGTGCAGCACTTTCACAGCATCATCTTTTAGGATTTGAAATAGCTCAACTGGAATTCCATCACCTCCACTAGCTTTGTTCATAGTCATGCTTCCTAAGGCCCATTTGACTTCACATTCCAGGATGTCTGCCTCTAGGTGAGTGATCACACCATCATGATTATCTGGGTCATGAAGATCTTTGCACAGTTCTGTGTATTCTTGCCACGTCTTCTTAATATCTTCTGCTTCTGTTAGGTCCATACCAATTCTGTCCTTTATTGTGTCCATCTTTGCATGAAATGTTCCCTTGGTATCTCTAATTTTCTTGAAGAGATCTCTAGTCTTTCTCATTCTGTTGTTTTCCTCTATTTTTTTGAATTGATCACTGAGGAAGGCTTTCTTATCTCTTTTTGCTATTCTTTGGAACTCTGCATTCAAATGGGTATATCTTTCCTTTTCTCCTTTGCTTTTTGCTTCTCTTCTTTTCACAGCTATTTGTAAGGCCTCCTCAGACCGCCATTTTGCTTTTTCACATTTCTTTTTCTTGGAGATGGTGTTGATCCCTGTCTCTTGTACAATGTCACAAACCTCCGTCCATAGTTCATCAGGCACTCTATCAGATCTAGTCCCTCAAATCTATTTCTCACTTCCACTGTATGGAAGAAAGTATGGTACTGCACAAAAACAGAAATATAGATCAATGGAAAAAAATATAAATCCCAGAGATAAATACATGCACCTATGGGCACCTCATCTTTGACAAAGCAGGCAAGAATATACAATAGAGCAAAGAGAGCCTCTTCAATAAATGGTACTGGAAAACCAGACAGTGACATGCAAAAAAAAATAAAATCACAGCACTTTCTAATACCGTATACACAAATAAATTCAAAATGCATTAAAAACCTAAATGCAAGGCCAGGAACAATAAGACTCTTGGAGGGAAACATAGGCAGATTACTCTCTGACGTGAATTGAAGCAAGATTCTTTTTGACCCACCTCCTAAAGTAATGGAAATAGAAACAAAAATAAATAAATGGGACCGAATTTTAAACTTAAAAGCCTTTGCACAGCAAAGGAAACTATAAACAAGATGAAAGACAACCCTCAGAATGGGAGAAAATAATTGTAAATGAAGCACTATATACAAGAAATCCATGCAGCTCAATATCAGAAAAACAAACAACCTGATTAAAAAAAAAAAAAATGAGTGGAAAACCTAAACAGACATTTCTGCAAAGAAGACTTACAGATGGCCAACAAACATATGAAAACATACTCAACATCTCTCCCTATTAGACAAATGTAAATCAAAATTACAATGAGGTATTACCTCACACCAGTCAGAATGGCCATCATTTAAAAATCTACAAACAATAAGTACTGGAGGGGATGTGGAGAAAAGGGAACCCTCTGCACTCTTCATAGGGATGGAAACAGACAGCTACTATGGAAAACAGTATGGAGATTCCTTAAAAAACTAGGAATAGAACTACCACATGACCCAGCAAATCCACTACTGGGCATATACCCTGAGGAAACCATAATTCAAAAAGATACATGTACTCCAGTGTTCATTGCAGCACTATTTGCAATGGCCAGGACACAGAAGCAAGCTAAATATCCACTGACAGATGAATGGATAAAGAAGTCGTAGTATTAATATATACATGCAATGGAATATTAGCCATAAATGATATGAATTTGAGTCAGTTGTAGTGAGGTGGATGAACCTAGAGCCTGTTATACAGAGTAGACTAAGTCAGAAAGAGAAAAACAGATATCATATATAGACGAATACATGCATACTAATGAACCTATTTGCAGGGCAGGAATAGAGACACAGACCTAGGGAACAGACTTGTGGGTGGGGCTGCACCTCTGAACAAAAATAACAAATGCTGAGGGCCATGCTCAGAAGTTGGAAAGGGCTGCTGACTTGCATCTTTCTTCAGGTGAGAGCATAGAATGTGCTCCACAGCCAGTATGGCTCATTGTCTGGGAGACAAAAATGGGCAGAACTGCTGATCAAGCTCCTTGATGGCCCCCATCTCAGCTCTACAGATGGACAAAGCCACTGACAGTGATCGATGCTCAGGCATCACTGCCAGCAGGAATGAAATTCACCACAATCTATAGGCTGATTGCTAGAGGCCCCTCCTTGCTGTTGTTTTTCTTCGTAGGGGTCCAGCCCCACCAGTTCCCCGGTGGTCCCTATGAGGCCAGACCAAAATGGGTTTCCTAGGAAGCACAGGGGAAACTGGATGTCCATAGGATCCTTGTAGCCCCTGAGAAACCATGGGCCCATGGGGGGCAGGGGGTGGGGCTTCTCCATGTGGAGCTGTGCCATCCTGCAGGAGGAAAAGGTACTCAAGGTGAAAAATGTTCCTATTGCTCTTCTAATGCAGGCCTTTGTTTCTGTGGTCCATCATACTTAAGTCTCATCCCTGGGCTGTGAGATTTTCATGAAAGATTCTTGTCCATGGACTGTTGCTAGTTCATCTTTCTATGAAGGCAACTCAAGTTGAAGGTCATCTATTCTACCCTTTTGCTGATGGTCTATGTTTCATTAAGAATATCATAAAATTATTGAAAATACCAACAGCCATTCTTACCTGTAGGCAAATCATACAGCTATACTGCTTTAATTTGATGGATATTTTAATTGCTTTATAGAAAAACTAGTTCTTCAACACAGTCAGCAAAAACAAGACCAGGAGCTGACTGTGGCTCAGATTATAAACTCCTTATTGCAAAATAAAGACTCAATTTGAAGAAAGTGGGGAAAACCACTAGACCATTCAGGTATGACCGAAATCAAATCCTTTATGATTTTACAGTGGAACTGAGAAATAGATTCAAGGGACTAGATCTGATAGACAGAGTGCCTGATGAACTATGGACAGAGGTTCATAACATTGTACAGGAGACAGGGAGCAAGACCATCCCCAAGAAAAAGAAATGTGAAAAAGCCAAATGGCTGTCTGAGGAGGCCTTACAAATATCTGTGAAAAGAAGAGAAGCAAAAAACAAAGGAGAAAAGGAAAGATATACCCATTTGAATGCAGAGTTCCCAAGAATAGCAAGAAGAGATAAGAAAGCCTTCCTCAGTAATCAATGCAAAGAAATAGAGGAAAACAATAAAATGGGAAAGACTAGAGATCTCTTCAAGAAAATTGGAGATACCAAGGGAACATTTCATGCAAAGATGGGCACAATAAAGGACAGAAATGGTATGGATCTAACAGAAGCAAAAGATATAAGAAGAGGTGGCAGGAATACACAGAGAACTATGAAAAAAAATCTTCATGACCCAGATAATCACAATGGTGTGATCACTCACCTGGAGCCAGACATCCTGGAATGTGAAGTCAAATGGGCCTTAGGAAGCATGACTATGAACAAAGCTAGTGGAGGTGATGGAATTCCAGTTGAGCTATTTCAAATCCTAAAAGATGATGCTGTGAAAGTGCTGCACTCAATATGCCAGCAAATTTAGAAAACTCAGCAGTAGGCACAGGACTGCAAAAGGTCAGTTTTCACTCCAATTCCAAAGAAAGGCAATGCCAAAGAATGCTCAAACTACCGCACAATTGCACTCATCTCTCACGTTAGCAAAGTAATGCTCAAAATTCTCCAAGCCAGGCTTCAGAAATATGTGAACCGTGAACTTCCAGATGTTCAAATTAGATTTAGAAAAGGCAGAGGAACCAGAGATCAAATTGCCAAAATCTGCTGGACCATCGAAAAAGCAAGAGAGTTCAAGAAAAACATCTATTTTTGCTTTACTGACTATGACAAAGCCTTTGATTGTGTGGACCACAATAAACTGTGGAAAATTCTGAAAGAGATGGCAATACCAGATCACCTGACCTGCCTCTTGAGAAATCTGTATGCAGGTCAGGAAGCAACAGACTGGACATGGAACAACAGACTGGTTCCAAATAGGAAAAGGAGTATGTCAAGGCTGTATATTATCACCCTGCTTATTTAACTTATATGCAGAGTACATCATGAGAAACGCTGGGCTGGAGGAAGCACAAGTTGGAATCAAGATTGCCAGGAGAAATATCAATAACCTTAGATACGCAGATAACACCACCCTTATGGCAGAAAGGGAAGAAGAACTAAACAGCCTTTTGATGAAGATGAAAGAGGAGAGTGAAAAGTTGGCTTAAAGCTCAACATTCAGAAAACTAAGATCATGACATCTGGTCCCATCACTTCATGGCAAATAGGTGGGGAAACAGTGGAAACATGAGCGACTTTTTTTGGGGGGGCTCCAAAATCACTGCAGATGGTGATTGAAGCCACAAAATTAACAGACACTTATGCCTTGGAAGGAAAGTTATGACCAACCTAGACAGCATATTAAAAAGCAGAGACATTCCATCAGTAGATGAATGAATAAGAAAGCTGTGTACGTGTACACAATGGAGTATTACTCAGCCATTAAAAAAAAGAATACATTTGAATCAGTTCTAATGAGGTGGATGAAACTGGAACCAATTATACAGAGTGAAGTAAGCCAGAAAGAAAAACACTAATACAGTAGTATGCTGCTAAGTCACTTCAGTCGTGTCCGACTCTGTGCGACCCCATAGACGGCAGCCCACCAGGCTCCCCCGTCCCTGGGATTCTCCAGGCAAGAACACTGGAGCAGGTTGCCATTTCTTTCTCCATAATACAGTAGTATACTAACACATATATATGGAATTTAGAAAGATGGTAACGATAACCCTGTATGCAAGACAGCAAAAGAGACACAGATGTATAGAACAGTCTTTTGGACTCTGTGGGAGAGGGAGAGGGTGGGATGATTTGGGAGAATGGCATTGAAACATGTATAATATCATATAAGAAATGAATCGCCAGTCTAGGTTCGATGCAGGATACAGGATACTTAGGGCTGGTGCACTGGGATGACCCAGAGAGATGGAATGGGGAGGGAAGTGGGAGGGGGGTTCAGGATTGGGAACACGTGTACACCCGTGGTGGATTCATGTTGATGTGTGGTAAAACCAATACAACATTGTAAAGTAATTAGCCTCCAATTAAAATAAATAAATTTAAATTTAAAAAACATTTTTTTAAAAAGCAGAGACATTACTTTGCCAACAAAGGTCCATCTAGCCAAGGCTATGGTTTTTCCATTAGTCATGTATAGATGTGAGAGTTGGACTGTGAAGAAAGCTGAGTGCCGAAGAACTGATGCTTTTGAACTGTGGTGTTGGAGAAGACTCTTTAGAGTCCCTTGGACTACAAGGAGATCCAACTAGTCCATCCTAAAGGCGATCAGTCCTGGGTGTTCATTGGAAGGACTGATGTTGAAGCTGAAACTCTAATACTTTGGCCACCAGATGGGAAGAACTGACTTATTTGCAAAGACCCTCATACTGGGAAAGATTGAGGGCAGAAGGAGAAGGGGATGACAGAGGATGAGATTCTTGGATGGTATCACTGACTCAATGGACATTTTTCTGGGTAAACTCCAGAAGTTGGTGATGGACAGGGAGGCCTGGCATGCTACAGTCCATGGGTTCACAAAGAGTCGGACACAACTGAGTGACTGAACTGAACTGATCTCTTGAACAACTGTGCAATTCTTGTTCAGTCACTCACTCATGTTCGACTCTTTGTGACCCCGTGGACCAGGACTGCCAGGCTCCCCTGTCCTTCACCATCTACCAGAGCTTGTTCAAACTCAGATCCATTAAGTCAGTGATGCCATCCAACCACCTCATCCTCTGTTGTCCCTTTCTGTTCCTGCCGTCAACCTTTCCCAGCATCAGGGTCTTTCCCAATGAGTCTGCTGTTTGCATCAGGTGACCAAAGTATTGGAGCTTCAGCATCAGTCCTTCCAATGAATATTCAGGATTGATTTCCTTTAGTATTGACCGGTTTCATCTCCTTGTAGTCCAAGGGACTCTCAAGAGTTTTCCCCAGCACCACAGTTCAAAATCATCGGTTCTTCAGCACTCAGCCTTCTCTATGGTCCAACTCTCACATCCATACATGACTACTGGAAAAAACATAGCTTTAACTAGACGAACCTTTGCCAGCAAAGTAATATCTCTGCTTTTTAATCTACTGCCTAGGTTTGTCAGTGGAGAAGGCAATGGCAACCCACTCCAGTGTTCTTGCCTGGAGAATCCCAGGGACAGGGGAGCCTGGAGGGCTGCAGTCTATGAGGTCGCACAGAGCTGGACACGACTGAAGTGATGCAGCAGCAGGTATGTCAGAACTTTCTTTCCAAGGAGCTAGCGTCTTTTAATTTCATGGCTGCAGTCACCATCTGCAGTGATTTTGGAGTCCAAGAAAATAAAGTCTGTCACTGTTTCCATCATTTCTCCATCTATTTGCCATCTAAGTGATGTGTAATTCTAAGTAAGTGCAATTACTAACTTTAGACATTTTATTATATAGAACGGTAGCATACAGCTAACATAGATAACTGAAAAGATTGGCTTGTTATGCTCATTCTACTTATTCCAACTCCACCCACTTTCCATAGGGTAAGATCCAAGGACATGAAATATGGAAGGGCAATTGAGAGGTGCAGGCTTTGTTTCCAGGCTGAATGTTATAGAGAGGTCAGCAGTCCTGACTAGGTCCCTGGAGTGACAATCCAGCTCACTCTGCTGTGGACTGACCCTGCTCACATTCCAGAAATATTAATCCACTAAAACGCATTCATCACCTCCTACCAAAATGGCTGTGGGAAGCCAAGAATTGTTTCCAGGCTGAATGTTATAGAGAGGTCAGCAGTCCTGACTAGGTCCCTGGAGTGACAATCCAGCTCACTCTGCTGTGGACTGACCCTGCTCACATTCCAGAAATATTAATCCACTAAAACGCATTCATCACCTCCTACCAAAATGGTTGTGGGAAGCCAAGAAGTGTATAATGTCTGGATTTTTTTCTTTTTATCCTGGTAATTTGGTTTCTAAGTAAAAGAGAAGGCAGTTTGCTAAGAAGTCATTCCATAACAAAGAAGCTTTATAAGTTCATTCACTTTACCCAGAAAAAAAAAGTGGAGTCTGTACTTAGATTAAATATCAGACCACATCCTGTGTCACATGGATGGAGTAATGCTTGATCACTGGCACCAGATGATAACTCTTTGGAAAAGAGTCATTCATTTATACGTTTAGGGGGAGTAATTAAAAAACCTAGTGAAGCTAATTCTTCAAGAAAAAAGGCCAAAACCAATATATCCTGCCAGGCATACAAAGATGAATTCCTGATCCACCCTCTACCCACCCTTTACAGACACACACCCACATACACAAACACACACACACACACCAATCCATTAAGAAGGCTGTACCAGAACATGCTCCTGGCACAGTCCCCAAGCCGCACAGCACAGAGTCCGGAAGGCACCAGGGTTTGGGAATGCCAAACCCCATCCCAGGATTTTCTAGTTTATTCTCGTTTCTTTCTGCCTTTCCGTTGGAGGCCAAAAGAAGAGCACTATTTAGCTGGATGATGTTTCTCACTATCACTACCCGGACAAATCAACTCTATCCCTCACCTGGGTGGGGAAAAAAAAAAATACATTTTTCCCTAAAGCTTATAGGGAGTTTGTGCTCCCTTGTAGAAAAGATGAGGCAAAAATTAGGAAATCCTACTGAGTCAATGGAAATCTTAAGAGCAACTTCATTCTTATCTCCTCAAATTTGTTTTTACAAAAACCAATACAATTTTAACATAAATCTTAAAACCCATACATTTATTTGGCAGGAAGAAATCCAAATCAGGCAATTTTACAAATAAGAAGTTCCCATTTTGAGGGGCATGGCCAGGACTTGAACCCACATGTTCTGACTACCAGTTAAAAATTTTTTCCACTCTACTATGTTGCTTTTCTAATAATGATGCATACAAATATTGAGAAGACAATTTTTAAAGGAAATCTCATTAAAATCATCATGCTTTAATTCACAACCAAATAATTTTGCTGAGCAATTATTTAATAGAACACATCTGTGTCTCCCTGTAAAACCATCAGTGGTATTTACAGCTTTACTTAAATAAACACCGCAGGAATAAATGAAATTAACTAATCAGAATTTTCTGCCTTGGATTTGCACCGTATAAGTNTTTAATTCACAACCAAATAATTTTGCTGAGCAATTATTTAATAGAACACATCTGTGTCTCCCTGTAAAACCATCAGTGGTATTTACAGCTTTACTTAAATAAACACCGCAGGAATAAATGAAATTAACTAATCAGAATTTTCTGCCTTGGATTTGCACCGTATAAGTCAATTGTTTCCATGTATTTAGAAAAAAACAGTTTAATGCTTATTAACAATGAGAAGCTAAAAAAGGTGAAAATTTATTTTCTTAAATACTGAAGGTATATGTTATAGAGAAAGTAGAAAAGACCTGTTATCTAATAAACATAATTACCTATGTCCAGGGACCCTCCATCTGAATTAGACATCATATCCCATCCTCACTTGTCACGCTGCTATCACAGTTCACAATGATGCCACTGTAAATGTTTTGACAGCAACTTTGTTCACTAAGCATTGCCATTGTTCTGTTTATTCATTGTGGTGGTTTTAAAAAAGAAAAGGAAGGTTAAACTGACTGCATCTACAAATGAAGCATTAGCTTTCCACTATCTTCTATTGCAAATTCTTCTGTGAGCCCACTTACCAAACCTAGTGTCTGTGCCAAGATAATAAACAGATAAAAAGGAAAACAATGGCCTGCAGCTGGGAAGAAGAGCAGAATCAATGTATTATTTGACTTAGAAACATGAGTTTTGATTAAAACAAATGATTAAAGAAATCTTCAAGTTTGGCCACAAATTTCCCAGTATGCTTGGATTTGCCAACTTATGTCATCAACGAGGGTCTAAATTGAAGGAAAAATCCTGTATTGACTAGACAGCTGTCTTTTCAATAATGAAAGCTGTTGGAAATTATCTCCTATCTCATATTCCCTGTAAGCTTTTCCTGTAAATGACTGAGCCATAATCAGCTCATCAATTGACATGCTTCACAATGGCTTAAAAGGATGCCCTATTTGTCTAAAGAAATTTTTTAACATGTATGTTTACTTGCACATACTATATTCTCTCTGTTTTTTCTTGTTTCCTCTTACAAAGAGCTCACAGAATTACATAGGCCCCTTGAGACCATCAGTCATCCAATTATGCCACTTGACTGTTAAGAAAACTGAGATAGAGTCTTACACTTGGTCCATTTTTTGTTTCCTCACATTATATTGCTGTTGCCCATTCTCATTACTAACCACAATAAGTTGTAATCATCCAGCAGTAATGTAATAGGTACCATAATAAAAACAGCTCAAGTTTCATTACCCTACAAGAAATTATACTTAAGAAGTTCCAGATCTTAAGCAAATGGTCCAATTCTAAAGAAATATTTAATAACAAAATTTTAACTCAACAAAATATTTGACTGTCTCCTTACAGCTAATTGCGATTGCATGTAATTCATTTGTTTATTTATTCAACCCACCACTTTTTGAGTACCAGGTAGTGTTCTAGGAACTGGAAACCTTACCATGAACAAGAAAGTAGATCACTGAGATAAGTAAATTAACAGAGGAATTTGTATCTTTTCAACTAATGGCAAAGACCACCTAAGCAACAATGCAACAGAAAGTGGTTGCTTCAGAGATGTGGAGGATGGGACAACTTTAGGTCGAATGGACAGGGAAAGGCTTTCAGAGAAATTACCTAGTCTTGAATGACAAAATGCAGGCAGAATGAACATTCCAGCAAGGGAAACAAAGTGGAGTGACCTATGAGATGGTACACATGCCCTTCTTTCTATGTAGCTCTTCTCCAAAGAGCTGGATGTGAAGCAAACTCTTTGCCTCCAGACCTGCTTCTGGGCAAAATTGGATGTAGGTAAAATTTGTCATTGGAGTCTAATGTCCATTTACCCACCCTTCTGAATTCCTTCTACCTACCCTTTATTGCACACTAGTAAAGATGCTTACTCCTTGGAAGGAAAGTTATGACCAACCTAGATAGCATATTCAAAAGCAGAGACATTACTTTGCCAACAAAGGTCATCTAGTCAAGGCTATGGTTTTTCCTGTGGTCATGTATGGATGTGAGAGTTGGACTGTGAAGAAAGCTGAGTGCCAAAGAACTGATGCTTTCGAACTGTGGTGTTGGAGAAGACTCTTGAGAGTCCCTTGGACTACAAGGAGATCCAACCAGTCCATTCTAAAGGTCAGTCCTGGGTGTTCTTTGGAAGGATTGATGCTAAAGCTGAAACTCCAGTACTTTGGCCACCTCATGCAAAGAGTTGACTCATTGGAAAAGACTCTGATGCTGGGAGGGATTGGGGGCAGGAGGAGAAGGGGACGACCGAGGATGAGATGGCTGGATGGCATCACGGACTCGGTGGACGTGAGTCTGAGTGAACTCCGGGAGTTGGTGATGGACAGGGAGGCCTGGCATGCTACAATTCATGGGGTCACAATCAGATATGACTGAATGACTGAATTGAACTGAAAGTGATGCTTAAAATTCTCCAAGCTAGGCTTCAGCAATACATGAACCGTGAACTTCCAGATGTTCAAGCTGGTTTCAGAAAAGGCAGAGGAACCAGAGATCAAATTGCCAACACAAGCTGGATCATCAAAAAAGCAAGAGAGTTCCAAGAAAATATCTATTTGTGCTTTATTGACTATGCCAAAGCCTTTGACTGTGTGGATCACAATAAACTGTGGAAAATTCTGAGAGAGATGGCAATACCAGACCACCTGACCTGCCTCTTGAGAAACCTGTATGCAGGTCAGAAAGCAACAGTTAGAACTGGACATGGAACAACAGATGGGTTCCAAATAGGAGAAGGAGTCCGTCAAGGCTGTATATTGTCACCCTGCTTATTTAACTTATATGCAGAGTACATCATGAGAAACGCTGGACTGGAAGAATCACAAGCTGGAATCAAGATTGCCGGGAGAAATATCAGTAACCTCAGATATGCAGGTGACACCACCCTTATGGCAGAAAGTGAAGAGGAGCTAAAAAGCCTCTTGATGAAAGTGAAAGAGGAGAGTGAAAAAGTTGGCTTAAAGCTCAACATTCAGAAAACTAAGATCATGGCATCTGGTCCTATCACTTCATGGCAAATAGATGGGGAAACAGTGGAAACAGTATCAGACTTTATTTTTCTGGGCTCCAAAAATCACTGCAAATGGTGATTGCAGCCATGAAATTAAAAGATGCTTACTCCTTGGAAGGAAAGTTATGATCAACCTAGACAGCATATTAAAAAGCAGAGACATTACTTTGCCAACAAGAGTCCGTCTAGTCAAGGCTATGGTTTCTCCAGTGGTCATGTGTGGATGTAAGAGTTGAACTTAAAGAAAGCTGAGTGCCAAAGAATTGATGCTTTTGAACTGTGGTGTTGGAGAAGACTCTTGAGAGTCCCTTGGACTGCAAGGAGATCCAACCAGTCCATCCTAAAGGAGATCAGTCCTGGGTGTTCATTGGAAGGACTGATGTTGAAGCTGAAACACCAAGACTTTGGCCAACTGATGTGAAGAGCTGACTCATTTGAAAAGACCCTGCTGCTGGGAAAGATTGAGGGCAGGAGGAGAAGAAGACGACAGAGGATGAGATGCTTGGATGGCATCACCGACTCAATGGACATGGGTTTGGGTGGACTCCAGGAGTTGGTGATGGACAGGGAGGCCTGGCGTGCTGCAGTTCATGGGGTCGCAAAGAGTCGGACACGACTGAGTGACTGAACTGAACTAAACATTTTATTGATGCCTAAGGCTGTATCCCCAAATCACTTCTCATCACCTTTCTCTTCCCACCAACCAGCAAGTCCTGCAGGTAAAGTTACACTGAAATGCAGGGCTTTTCAAACTCCTCCGGTGAAAACCCCACTGCTGAGTGGCGTGAACCCACTCACGGGGCTCAGCACATGCCTGGTCTGTGCCGTGTCCTTCAAGGCTCTCCAGAAATGTAGAGTCTAACCAGAAAGCCTCTATGTACAGACAGCCATCAGAGAATCTCAGGATGATATTCCTTAACCATGTGATAATGACCCACACCATGGTTAAGTCACATTAATAGGACCTCCTTAAAAAGGAAGCATCATCACAGGTAGATAGTGGCTATATTAACTTAGACATATTATTTTGATCATGTATTTTTCAGTTTTGCCTTCCTTCCTCAAAGATTAGAATCACATCTAATATTTCTCTATAATTACCCACTCCAGTACTCTTGCCTGGAGAATCCCATGGAGGGAGGAGCCTGGTGGGCTACAGTCCATGGGGTCGCAAAGAGTCGGACACGACTGAACAACAAACTACTACTACTACTACTACTTACCATGTTAAATATCCTGCTGGCTATTTCTTACTAACTAGATAATTTTGAGAAAAACTCTAACCTGCTATCATAATCAGGTTATACAAGAACTTCATCAGTTTCATGTAAGAGCCATACTTGACCTTCTTATCTCATTATCATTATATCCCATTTTAAAGAGACTGGAACTAAGACTTAGAGAAATCCCATGATGCCCTAAGATTAAGGCAGACTTGGATTTTGTTTTTTTGAGTTTGTTTTTTACACCAAACTGAAGCAGGACTGTTTGCAATTTATTTTTCTAGGTATAATATATGCAATGTTGGCATAACATCAGATAACCTTAGAAAACAGTTGTTAAGGGTGAGTAGGGACAAATGCTTTATAAGATATAACAAAGGAGAATTAGAATGAGACTTCAAAGGCAGAGAGTCCGAGCTATGAAGACTGGGAGACAGCTCATAACAGTTCATAACATAAACTGAAGTGGCTGATTTTATCATTTTCCAACTTATTTTCAAGCATCATTGTAATTATCACCTATAAACCAAAAGGCTACCAAACATGGCTGAAGCAGGTAGCGTAACCACTAGCAAGACACTTAACTACCTGCAGAGCTTCACTATAGGATGTGTGAGATGGACTGTCTGATCGATTAACTCAATTCTAGCTCCATAACCGTATGGTCAGTCAGTTTAGCACGACTGAATGCAACAAAGTTCCACTGAAAAGAAAAGGAGAGGGGCTTCCCTGAGGGTTCCGTGGTAAAGAAACTGCCTGCCAGTGCAGGAGACACTGGTTCGAGCCCAAGTCGGATTACTGGTCCAGGAGGATCCCACATGCAACTGGGTCCACACACCCAAACTGCTGAGTCCTCACTCTAGAATCCACGAGCCACAACTCCTGAAGCCCGTACGCTCTAGACCCTGTGCTCTGCAGCAAGACGGGCCTTGGGAATGAGAAACCTGCACAGCAACGAAGACCCAACACAGCCAAGAATAAATAAAAGTATAAGAAAAGAAAGGTCTAAAATAAATGGAGCTGTGTTTTTCAAATGCATTAAATGTACCAGAAATCAATACACCAATAAGTGAGTCATAAACACTTGAGATGCTAGGAGTATGCATGGTCTACTTTTCCTTCTCCTTATTCTTTCTCTTCGTAATTTTCTTTATTTTCTATGTTTTAATAATAGCCACATTACTTTTATAATACAAACATGTTTTTAAAAAAGAAAGAGTTGATGAGAACTTATGACAATAATAAGATCCCCAAGTTCAGCTGAGACTCATGAAAGCCCAGAATCATGGGAGGTGCCCTTTTTTACCAGGAAGGCTGTTTGTATCAAGTCCATGTCCACTCTGGCCTTTAAGACAAGATATTTGCTCAAAGCTATCTGAGATATTTTGGTTATATATATATGAAAATGCAACAATTAATAAACTGGTACATGTTTGCTAAGTCACTTCAGTCATGCCCAACTCTTTGCAACCCTTTGGACTGCAGCCCACAAGGCTCCTCTGTCCTTGGGGTTCTCCAGGCAAGAACACTGGAGTGACTCGCCATGCCCTCCTCCAAGGGATCTTCCCAACCCAGGGATCGAACCTGAGTCTCTTATGTCTCCTGCACTGGCAGGCAGGTTCTTTACCACTAGCGCCACCTGGTAAGTCCAAACTGGTAATAAACTGTTCATGTGGAGAGCATTAAGTGAAACTATTGAATCTGGCTGTTTGGGGAAGAGGCTGAGGAAGAAGAGACGCTGATAATGTAGCCAGCCGCTTTCCCTGCAAGAGGTCAAGGACTCTAAACAGCCCAAGGTGAACCATGTGAACTATGCACTCCGAGCAGAGAATTGAAACTTGTTTACAAGTACCTGGTAAGGAATTGGACTTTGCAAGAGCCTTTGATGAAACTTGGCTTGACTTTCTCAGGTCTGAGAGCATGGCATCTGGGGTTTGTTTACACAGATTGGGATAAGGAGCAGTTTACATCTCAAATACATATTTGCTTTCAAAAGAATCAACTTCAGATGGTTTGGAGGTTTTATTTGAAGCCCCCGCCAAGGAAGCACTCACATCCTTTAGTTCTGACTGTCACAAGGCAGTGGTGTTTCCATAGGTGTTCCAGGGTCCTAGTATCCCAGGGTCGCACAAGGAGCCAAATATCATGCAGGGGATAGTTGCACACAACCAAGAATTGCTCTGCCCAAAATGCCAATGTCCTGAGTAAAATAAACCAGCCACAAAAAGACAAATACTTATGAGTCCACTTACACGAGATGCCGAGAGTAGTTAAATCCATGGCGACAGAAAGCAGAATGGCGGTTGCCAGGGAGTAACAACAGGAGAACAAGGAGTTATCAGTGAAAGGTACAGGGTTTCAGTTTTGCAGAATGAAGAGTTCGGGAGGTGGGCAGTGGTGACAGGTGCACACCCATGTGAGTGTATTTACTACCACTAGCTGTAAACTTGTAAATAGTTAACAGTAAATTTATGCTACCTATATTTCACTGCAATTAAAAATAATTGTTAAAATTGCAGTGGCATCTCCAGCTAAGACACATTAAATCTCAGCCTACTCCTGAATCTATCAAATTGAACCTCAGAGCCAAAGAACAGGCTCCATTGTCTTGATCACTCAGCACTGACCAGGGGTATAGTTCTAGCAGCTCATCCCATGCAGGGCCCAGGGCCAAAGAGGTTAGCATCTCATGAAATATAAACAATAACAATCTGTTGCAGCTCACATTCTTGTGAGATATATGAAGAGACTTCATTCCTTTTGACTTAAGAACTCAGAGAACACCTCATTTGGTTCCAAATATGATTGTCTGCATAAAAATCTTTTTAAATTGTAAAACAGTATATAAATAAGTTATTGTAGTTCTTACTCAATACAGACTCTCCATCCAATTCCTGGCAATTAAGACATTCTACCATGACCAGAATTGGAAGGGCTTTATCTGGCAGGGCCTAAGTTTCTCAGGACACAGTAGTTATTATACGTTAAGGAGGAAGACACATTCACCTTGCATGATGGTATGCACTANTACAGACTCTCCATCCAATTCCTGGCAATTAAGACATTCTACCATGACCAGAATTGGAAGGGCTTTATCTGGCAGGGCCTAAGTTTCTCAGGACACAGTAGTTATTATACGTTAAGGAGGAAGACACATTCACCTTGCATGATGGTATGCACTATCAAAAATGTAGACTTTTACACATCATGAGGGAAAATATGATGCCTATAGGAAAATGAGAAGATACTCAAACAGCAATTTCTAAAGAAGTACAGCTGGGCAGACAAATGTATGGGAATGTGTTCAACTTCATTAGCAATCCAAAGAATGCTAATTAAATAATAAAGATATTTAGGTTCATTGACAAGATTAGAAATAATGTCCCTGGACTAGTAGCCCTCTTCTTCCCTTCCTCAGTTTATTCTCCAAACTTGTTGACCAAGAAAAGTCTTTTTTGAAACTGTCATCTCACAGATTGCCTTAGTATTTGCAAAGAAAGAAACAGAAAAGAGCATGTACTTTCCTATTCCTTCAGCCCCTAAAGTATATTGATCTGGAAACAGGAATAAAAATAATTCTATCCTGCACACAAAGACAAAACAGCCTGCATATTCTAAAACAAAATAATAATAATAATTTTGGTTTTTTTTAGAAGTTTAGACTATCCAGTGCCCAAGAATTAAAACTTAACCTTGGGAGATTCCTGAGTACTTGCTGGGTTTCACAGGAGTAATGGGGAGAATAATCAGCCCACTGCCTACCCATCACCCATCGCAAAGGACCCAAGGCTAGAAAAGGGGGCTCCCCACTCACTCTCAGCCGGCTGAGAGAGACTCATGCTCCAAACCTTCAGGGGAAGAAGACCTTAACTACTTTCTAACTACTTGCCTTTTGAACTCCAAGAAAATCAGATGGTAAAGAATCTGCCTACAATGTAGGAGACCCAGGTTCAATCCCTTGGTTGGAAAGATCCCCTTGGAGAAGGAAATGGCAACCCACTCCAGTGTTCTTGCCTACAGAATTCCATGGACAGATGAGTCTGGCGAGCTACATGGGGTCAGAGAGTCGGACATGACTGAGCAGCTACACTTTCACTAAGTACATTATTCTATTTCCCCCTTCCTTTGTTTGATTCCCTTTTTCATATTTCCTGGACCCGTTAATAAGGTTGCAGAAAGCTAGTTTCATGGGTCTTGGGGAGACTGAGGCACAGGATATATGGAAAGGGTCTCCACTGAAGTCTGAGGGGGTAGGTATGGGGGTAGGCAGCCAGTCGAGGGGATCGCATCCTAAAGTTTCAGCCAATGGCAAGTACCAGCGATTCTGCAAATATCCTTTGGGCAGGAACTAGATCCTGTTCATGCCTGTATTGTGTTCAGCATTAGACCCAATGCCTTATCTGTAAGCATGGCTCAGATCCACTTTCGTGGTAACTATCAAGTGACACTTTCCTTTAAATTATGTAGTCAACAAATTGACTCTTGTTTTCCTCCAGATATTCCCCTTCTAACGAGGAACTTAGTAAATCATGATATTAACTAAAATACTCCGTGATGGGTTACAAATGGCCCTGGGGACAGAAGTGGGAAAATCTCTGGAGACAAAAACATCCCATCCCCACTTCTCTCGGGGTGAACTACGCATGGCTCAGTTTTAGTCGAGATACTTCACATCGCTTATGGATTGTAAGGCTGCATTTCATTAGGAGATGGCTGGGAATTTATGTCAATCTGGATTCTGGTCAGGTTCTCAAAGCCAAGTGCTGACAGTGGGTGAGACACTTCATGCCCAGCTCTCCTGGAATGAAAGAAAACAGCCTGTGTCTGTAGAAACAGGTGGACCTCATTAACATGAGAGCCAAATATTCATTGGATAAAAAGTAACTTTTCTCCCTTCACAGGAGGCAGAAGATGAGCCTGTCAGGAAATGCCCTTTAAATCAGGGCTTAGAAAGTTGGAGAAGTTGCAAAATTCTCTTCAGTACTATCACCTCCCTGGAGTCCACAAATCCATTTAACAATGGCACAGCTAGTGACTTTGGTGCCATTTGGTTTTGAGAAATAAGTGGAATCCCCTGATGTAATATTTTCCTTTATTTAAAACATTAGCTATTTGTCAAGAGCGCTGTCGTAGCACCAGATGTCTAGAACTACCTTCAGGATGGATCAGATCTCAGGCCAGAAGGGCATCTTTCAACTACCGAGAGGGAAATCAGACATGCATTCCAGGGCTCTGTGTCAGAACAGCTCAGGCATGCTAACAATCTTCCACGACATCTGCTATAACCACTCCACTGGCACCTAATAAATGTTTGTCCTTTGACCCCACAGGCTACGTGCCCTCTCCCATCAGCAACCTTAATGAGGAGAGAAGGAGATGAAGAGTATTCCTACGTCTACAATCACAAATTAGAATGGATAGACAGCAGGGTCAGTGGGATGCAAAAATCCCGCAATGCGTTTGTGATTGTGTGTGTATGCTAAGTGGCTTCAGTTGTGTCCAATTCTGTGCGACCCTATGGGCGATAGCCCACCAGGTTCCTCTGTCCACAGGATTCTCCAGGCATGAAAACTGGAGTGGATTGCCATCCCCTTCTCCAGGGGATCTTTCCAATGCAGGGATCGAAACTGTGTCTCTTACCTCTACTGCTCTGTGGGATTTTTGCATGCCACTGGCCCTAGCGCCTATTAATTTTAATTATTGGAAATGTCTCAAAAACATGTTCTTTGTCCTGCTACCTCCTTGGCCAGGATTATTGGAAGAGCCTCCCAAAAGTTCTATATCCACTCCAAATCAACTCACACACCACTTGTACCTTTATCTATAAAAAGAAAAATGTTTACACAGTTTACTTCAACACTCTCCAGCTCAATAATAAATAAGGTATTAACTAATTAAATAGATAGCAACGATAAAAACACTACCTGTAAAGTCCGAATGCCTCACCACAATGCCCAGTCAAGCCCCACTCTGTCTCCAAATGCCTGCCCACAAGATGCTATGACTCGTACAGAATTCACCTTGATGCAGCTGAACACAGACACAGTGGGACTGGCATTGGGTCTCTTTAGGCAAATGGGACTGCCTGGACCACCTGAAGTGGGATTGGGTCTCTTTAGGCATTGGTGGGCTATTGCCTCAGCGAAGGTGAGGGTCTTCAGCAAGCCCAGCCTTGAGGAAAATGAGAGGCAAATAGGGAGCAGCCTGAGAAAGGCTATGAGCTGTCCAGGCAGGAATGTGGGGCTTCCACTTTGAATTAAAGGATGAATGAGATATAGGGATGGGCTGACCCAAACAAGAGGCCTCAAGGCACAGAGACAGCCTCAAGGCACAGCTGCAGAGCTGAACCTTAAACTTACCCATCTGAGGGAAGTTGCAGCGGAAAGAGGTGGTTGGTGCTCCAGCAGAAGCTCATGAGCCTCCAAGGCAGAATGGGGTGAGGAGTCAGTCGTAGGTTCGAACAGATTATCACACGCTAATTTAGCCTGCTGTGTCTCAGCCAGGTCTGCAAGGCTGCAGGGTTTTACGAGTGCTGCTGAGAATTCTCAAGTTCTAGATCTAATTCTTTAGTGCCAGAACTAGGTAAGCAGCACAGGACAGGCTGCACAGAAAGTCATTATGCGATTCAAAGAAGGGAGCTGGGGCAAAACCAACCAGTTTGTCAATGTGTCTGCAGTCACCCACTAGCAAGGGCTGGCAGGCGGATTTTAAATGCAATCAATCACACATTAGAGTTTTTCCCGGTGCCTCAGCGGTAAAGGAATCCACCCGCAATGCTGGAGACATGGATTTGATCCCTGGGTTGGGAAGATTCCCTCAGAGAAGGCAATGGCACCCCGCTCCAGTACTCTTGCCTGGAAAATCCCATGGATGAAGGAGCTTGGTAGGCTGCAGTCCGTGCTAAGGGTCGGACACGACTGAGTGACTTCCCTTTCACTTTTCACTTTCATGCATTGGAGAAGGAAATGGCAGCCCACTCCAGTGTTCTTGCCTGGAGAATCCCAGGGACAGGGGAGCCTGGTAGGCTGCCATCTATGGGGTCGCACAGAGTCGGACACGGCTGAAGTGACTTAGCAGCAGCAGCAGCGGGAAGTTTCCCTGGAGGAGGGCATGGCAACCCACTCCAGTATTCTTGCTCAGTATTCAACCCACTTCAGTATTCAACCCACTCNAGGGACAGGGGAGCCTGGTAGGCTGCCATCTATGGGGTCGCACAGAGTCGGACACGGCTGAAGTGACTTAGCAGCAGCAGCAGCGGGAAGTTTCCCTGGAGGAGGGCATGGCAACCCACTCCAGTATTCTTGCTCAGTATTCAACCCACTTCAGTATTCAACCCACTCACATGAAGAGAGCAGCCCAGCAGGCTACGGTCCATAGGGTCCCAAAGAGTCAGACAGAGCTGAAGCCACTGAGCACACACACGCACATGGGAGAGAAGCCTTCCCCGGGAGGGGGTTTTACAGGTCTAAGCAATTCCACATGAAGAGGTAGGGAAATAGCCACTGGGGCACAGAACCAAAATGTCTGCACACAAGAGAGAGTGGAAGGGCTGCCATCACTGCAAATTTCTAAACTTTGCAAGAAGACAGAAATGTCTCCGGTACCACTTTCTATGAGTAGAAACAAGGTGAATTTTGCCTCCAAACAACATGAGTGAGCAATTTCTACCAGTTGACCTTAAGTTCATTCATTGCTGTTTCTGGACAACTGGTATTAATGGTATCCTGGAGAATGGAAGAGCCTCCCAAAAGTTCTATATCCACTCCAAATCAACTCACACACCACTTGTACCTTTATCTATAAAAAGAAAAAAGTTTACATAGCTTACTTCAACACTCTCCAGCTCAATAATAAATAAGGTATTAACTAATAGATAGCAACAATAAAAACACTACCTGTAAAGTCTGAATGCCTCACCACAATGCCCAGTCAAGCCCCACTCTGTCTCCAAATGCCTGCCCACAAGATGCTATGACTCGCACAGAATTCACCTTGATGCAGCTGAACACAGACACAGTAAACTTCAACACTCTCCAGCTCAATAATAAATAAGGTATTAACTAATAGATAGCAACAATAAAAACACTACCTGTAAAGTCTGAATGCCTCACCACAATGCCCAGTCAAGCCCCACTCTGTCTCCAAATGCCTGCCCACAAGATGCTATGACTCGCACAGAATTCACCTTGATGCAGCTGAACACAGACACAGTAGGACTGGCATTGGGTCTCTTTAGGCAAATGGGACTGCCTGGACCACCTGAAGTGGGATTGGGTCTCTTTAGGCATTGGTGGGCTATTGCCTCAGCCAAGGTGAGGGTCTAAAGCAAGCCCAGCCTTGAGGAAAATGAGAGGCAAATAGGGAGCAGCCTGAGAAAGGCCATGAGCTGTCCAGGCAGGAATGTGGGGCTTCCACTTTGAATTAAAGGATGAATGAGATATAGGGATGGGCTGACCCAAACAAGAGGCCTCAAGGCACAGAGACAGCCTCAAGGCACAGCTGCAGAGCTGAACCTGAAACTCACCCATCTGAGGGAAGTTGCAGCGGAAAGAGGTGGTTGGTGCTCCAGCAGAAGTTCATGAGCCTCCAAGGCAGAATGGGGAGAGGAGTCAGTCGTAGGTTCGAACAGATTCTCACACACTCCTTTAGCCTGCTGTGTCTCAGCCAGGTCTGCAAGGCTGCAGGGTTCTACGAGTGCTGCTGAGAATTCTCAAGTTCTAGATCTAATTCTTTAGTGCCAGAACTAGGTAAGCAGCACGGGACAGGCTGCACAGAAAGTCATTATGCGATTCAAAGAAGGGAGCTGGGGCAAAACCAACCAGTTTGTCAATGTGTCTGCAGTCACCTACTAGCAAGGGCTGGCAGACGGATTTTAAATGTAATCGATCACACATGAGAGTTTTTCCCGGTGCCTCAGCAGTAAAGGAATCCACCTGCAATGCAGGAGACATGGATTTGATCCCTGGGTTGGGAAGATTCCCTCGGAGAAGGCAATGGCACCCCGCTCCAGTACTCTTACCTGGAAAATCCCATGGATGAAGGAGCTTGGTAGGCTGCAGTCCATGCTAAGGGTCGGACACGACTGAGTGACTTCCTTTTCACTTTTCACTTTCATGCATTGGAGAAGGAAATGGCAACCCACTCCAGTGTTCTTGCCTGGAGAATCCCAGGGACGGGGGAGCCTGGTGGGCTGCCATCTATGGGGTTGCACAGAGTCGGACACGGCTGAAGTGACTTAGCAGCAGCAGCAGTGGGAAGATTCCCTGGAGGAGGGCATGGCAACCCACTCCAGTATTCTTGCCCAGTATTCAACCCACTTCAGTATTCAATCCACTCACATGAAGAG
Organism: Cephalophus harveyi; assembly: GCA_006410635.1. Taxonomy (NCBI): domain Eukaryota; kingdom Metazoa; phylum Chordata; class Mammalia; order Artiodactyla; family Bovidae; genus Cephalophus; species Cephalophus harveyi. Next base: position 95,977 of record SJYT01012929.1, read on the forward strand.
AGCAGCCCAGCAGGCTACGGTCCATAGGGTCGCAAAGAGTCAGACACAGCTGAAGCCACTGAGCACACACACGCACATGAGAGAGAAGCCTTCCCCGGGAGGGGGATTTTACAGGTCTAAGCAATTCCACATGAAGAGGTAGGGAAATAGCCACTGGGGCACAGAACCAAAATATCTGCACACAAGAGAGAGTGGAAGGGCTGCCATCACTACAAATTTCTAAACTTTGCAAGAAGACAGAAATGTCTCAGGTACCACTTTCTATGAGTAGAAACAAGGTGGATTTTTCCTCCAAACAACATGGGTGAGCAATTTCTACCAGTTGACCTTAAGTTCATTCATTGCTGTTTCTGGACAACTGGTATTAATGGTATCCTGGAGAAAGTAAAGCCAAGTTTTTGTTACTGTGTTTTGGTTGGTTGGTTAGCTGGTATTGTTTTGTTCCATCTAGTCTCCTTGCGTCAGATACTATTGGGTTTCTTCCATATTGGGAGCAGTGCTGTGGGGCTCTATTGACCCGTTGGACTTGTTTCTAAAAGGAGGTTTGTCAGAGTTGGCATCAGAGTTTCTGAAGCTTGAACCAATTGTACTCATTCATGTGAGTGACACATAGGTCTAGGTGTCTACACAGGAGCCAAGAACTTCTGAGATGGAGTCAATGAGAAATGGGAAGGACTGTAGTTTCTTTATACTTATAACTCACAAAGCCAGCATAATCTAATTTGGGACCTTAATATCGTGCAATATGAGTCTTTAATTTCAGGGATTTTTATAATTGCATGAAGTTAAATTCAGATTTTGGACATCTCTATATTTGTTATAGAAAGAACAAAATTAAGACCTGCTTTAGAAGCAAAGGATCTCTGCTGGGTTTTATTATTGGATTTATTTAAAAGTCCTATTTAATTTCTCTGAAACATCAATAGATGATGACACACAGCTGGATAAAAGTTAGAATGGGAGTAAGAGAAAATGATTTTCACTCTTGGACACAAAGTTTCTTTTTATTTAGTTAATATATTTTTTAACCGACTTCTGTATCTTCTGGGTCTTTATTATTGGATTTATTTAAAAGTCCTATTTAATTTCTCTGAAACATCAATAGATGATGACACACAGCTGGATAAAAGTTAGAATGGGAGTAAGAGAAAATGATTTTCACTCTTGGACACAAAGTTTCTTTTTATTTAGTTAATATATTTTTTAACCGACTTCTGTATCTTCTGGGTCCCATTTCCATATTGCCCACCACCAGCCCCAGAATAAAGCCTTAAAGAGCAACAGTTGGTTGTAAGGGGTGGCTATGTGAGAGTGGGTTGAAGACTGTCTTGAAAGAGAGCAGATAGTCTCAGTTAAGGGGGATAGCTATGCCCCCAGTGGACCCTGAGCTTACTGTTAAACGTACTGATCAGGGGAACATAAAGAAGAGGAATATTAGAAGGAATATTTCTCTACACTCTTGTTTTCTCCTAAGTGAAGGGAACACCACTGGGCTGGCACTTCTGACCCTCTGCTGCCCCTTCCCTCTCTCCGTAAGGGAGATGCAGTGACTTAGGGCAATGCGGGGGAGCATGCCCACTTCAGTCCTTTCCTCTTCCTAAAAAGTAAGCCGCCTGTGGACATCACCCACTGTGCTACTCCTACAGGGATAGGTTAGCGGAGCTTTAGGCTCTCACACCGAGACAGAATCTCGGGTCCAGTCATTACTGGGAATGAAGATGATGCCTTGGTTTCTCCTCTGTTACTCTTTGGTTTATTTCCATTTGTTCAGCACTAAGGGAGAGTGGTGAAAGCACTGTTTGCTAAGACCTCGCAACTGCTCTAACGTACCCTGTCTGCTAAAGTCAGGCCTGGTGTTGAGTCCCCTCTCATTCTCCAGTTCAAGACTCAGCAACTCCACAGATCCCTTCCTAAACATCCCTACCCCCAGCACCACCCCCCAATGGCCACTCCAGCATTCCTATTAATGCAGACCTGTTATTTCACATGGCTTTATCTTATTTTTGCAGGATGTCTAGTTCCTGAGCAACAGAAATCCTGCTTATATTTATCTGTAATTCCTCCATCTTTGTGGCACCCAACATAATGTATGCATGTTGGAAGCACTTGATAAATTATTTTTTAATAGATGAGTACTTTCTCTGCAATTCTCTGACATCTAAAAAAGGCTGAAAGGTTTCCTTTCTGTTTTAAGAGAATGCAATCATTTCAGAAATCTGAATGTTTGGGCTGCTGCTGCTAAGTCACTTCAGTCGTGTCCGACTCTGTGTAACCCCATGGATGGCAGCCCACCAGGCTATGACAGGCAAAATTGCTTAAGAGTATATTGCTCTTTGTACTATGTATAAATTGTGTGTGGAAAATCCAATCATATATTTCTACAAACTGAACCTCAGACAAATTTTGGTGTTCATTTAGTACTTGTCAACTGAGCACCTACTAAGTACCTATCCCCGAGTAGAGGGGATACAAAGAAGAAAATTAGAGCCTGGCCCTCAGGGAGATCATCTTTGAGATGAGATCTCACAGTGTAGCCTAAAGGTGTCTCATCAGAATCCTCTGCTGGGACTTCCCTGGTGGTCCAGTGGCTAAGATTTTGAGCTTCCAAGACAAGGGAACTGGGCTCAAACCCCTGGTCAGGAAACTAGATTCCACATGCCGTAACTAAGAGTTCAGAGTCATAACTAAACATCCCGCATGTTGCAACTAAGACCCAGCATAGCCAAATAAATAAATTTTTTTTAAAATCCCTGTTGTAAAACACTCAGACTCTCAGGTATCAGGCTTTGCTGGATCAGGATTTCCTGGAGTGGGCCCAGTAACCTCTTTCTGAGCTCCCCAGATGTTCTCAGGCACCATGAGAACCACTGCCAAAGAGCAAGATGGAGATGAGTAAGCACCGTGATGGGGTTATGAACCCAGGACTGACTTAGACTGCTTTTCAGGAGAAGCAGAGAGTCTTCTGGAGTAAAGTCATATCTGAGAAGAGGTTGATAATGCACAATGAGTTAATTGAATGACAAAAGGGGGAAAGTAGTTCTAGCAATCAATCGAGTTTGGTGTTTGTTTGTTTGTTTGTTTGTTTTTTCTTTTTTTTTAATCTGCAGTTGTTCTTATTTGGAAAAAAAAAAAAAAATCACCTAATAGGATGTTGTTCCTGGGGTTGCTGTGACTGTTTCTAATACCTATTATGAACACATCCTTCCATTTAATTCTCACAACAGCCCATCAAAATAAGCAGAGCTAACATTTTTAAACATATTTTACAGAGAAAGAAACAGAAGTGAATAGTTGGTCTAGTATCACACATCTGAAAATGCCAAAACTGGAATGAGAACTGAAGTACTGATCCCAATACTTGTGACTTGTGTGGTGCTATCCCTTAAAGAATCTATACCAACTTCAAAAACCATATTACCATCCAATCTCCTCTTCTCACTAAGGATTCAAAAGGATTTATACTTGCTAGATTATCTCTGATGTCCACCCAAGTGCTAAAATTCCCCAGATCTGTGAAAAACTTTAACCCTTGTTAAAGTAAGAGTTAAGGTCACCACTAATAGATTCATTCATGAGATACTGCCCTTAGTTTTCAAGCACGTGTTTATTTTCAGGCAAAAGCCATGGTCAAATTAGGAAACACCAGCTGGAGAAAAAAAACATCAAAAATTAATGTTAGATTCAAATCAGAATGCAGAGATAAAAGGAAAAGGCCATCATGACTGAATATTGTGACATGACGTGATGCCATATAAATATTATTCAAATACTAGTAAACTTTTAAAAGGAAACTCATAGAATTAGTTCTGGTTTTGAATCATTGGTTGGAGTTACAACATCTTTTATTATTTTGACCTATTTCAATCTGACAAATGAATAATGTAGAAGACACAACCAGCTTTGTCTTTCAAAGAGCATTGGTATTTGCCTCAGGTGTGAATATTTTAAATTTGTGTTCATTTTTAATTCTTAATAATTTTATTTGTTTCAATAAGGTGGTCTTAAGATTGGGGGGTGGGAGGAAGAAAGCAGGATAAGGCTTTCAATATGCCTTTTGTATCAATATGCTTTCAACTTAACTAAAAACTTTGGCTTAGTTGATTTAATCAATAAGGAATTTATTATCTCACATCGTAAAAAGTCAAAATACAAAACAGTTCCCGGACTGATTGATTTAGCAGCTCACTGGCACCATAAAGATTCAGGCTCCTTACCCTTTTTTGTTCAGCTTCCTTCAGCAGATTCACTTCAGCCACAAGCAAATGGAAACCAGTTACTAGGCGCTATATTTTTATCACAATTGCCAGACATAGACTGGAAACTGCTTCTTCTCATTTTATCAATGTGTTAAACTTTTCCCAGAAGCACTCCCGCAGATTCCCTCTCATCTCACTGGCCAGAATTGCATCCGATCCCCTGCCTTCTGCAATCACTAGCAAGAGGAAAGAGGCCAGTGTGATTGCACTTGACTGATGGTTGTCACATGAGATTACCGGTACCCACCTCGTCATCACACCCTCTTACATATCTCTCCTCCACCCCCTGCTCACAAAGGGCATCTAGAAATATTTGGGAGCATTTTTATGCATCATGGTGATGGGAGGTGATTTAGACAATGAAGATCAGAGATGTTAAATGCCTTGCAATGCATGAAATAGTCCCACAAAATAAAGAATTAACCTACCAAAAATGCCTAATACATCTGCCACCCACCTTTGAAGATCACCAACACTGGACCCTGAGCTGGATATGGGTTCTGCCTTTTCCAAGGTGCATAATCCTGTGGTGGATGGATCTTTCAAGGACATCAGTGTTCTGCTGCGTGAGAAACACCCTTAGTTCCTGCTATGCAGTGAAAGCAAGTGAGATCATTAAGAGAAGAATACTGGAAGCAAATTCTAGGTATTCTTTCTTGATGAGCTCTTACACATCATGTCTTACAGAGATTTCACATGACTTTATATCAATCAGCACTTCAAACATGATACGTGTTAGGAAATTCAATGTTCCAATCACACAAAAGGGTGGAAGGAGCATACTTAAGGCATTTTGGGTAGGCTAATAATTTCGTGGGACTTTCATGTGTTGCAGACCATTTAACAACCCTGGTCTTCATTGTCTAAAATCCAGAGCATCTCTCATCACCGTGACAGCTTGAAAATGCTCCGTCACATTTAGTCCCTCCTGTTCGGTCAAGAATGATCATTTCCAGTGCCCTGCTTAGTTGTGAAATGGTATGTTATGCTCATCCCTGAATTGCCACATGGAAAATATGTATTTTATTTATTCATGAGTGCCAGCTTTATCCCATTAAAAGCAACAAAGCACTGTGAGAGGTTAGCTGTGGAATTTGGAATACATCTGCCCTGGCCTGACTGATGATAGGGGCTGGGCTGCATGGAAGCAGTAGGGTGGGGAACTGACTACACCTGGCTGGCACAACCATCACACCCTGTTCTGACTCACAGTGGGAGAGAACAGATCCTAAATTCTGCCAGTTCCCTTTGTTTTCCTTTTCTACAACTGCTGTGTCCTTTGAGCTGAGTTCTGGGTAACAATGATGAAAGATTCCAGTTGATGAAAATGAAGTCATATTGTCTTTAAATATTTAAAATCTGGTCATGATTAGAGACAAGACATTTCTCTATGGTTCCAATGAATTGGACCAGGATAAAGGTGGGAAAACTATAAGGAGGTCATTTTCTAGCAGTCAAGAGCTTTCTAAAGATGGAAAAATAAGCCTTAAGTAAGGATGAGCATGTACGTTTGGCAATCTTTGTAAGACAGAGATAAATAATTTGGGGCTAGATGATCTTTAAAGTGCCAGAAGCCTTGTAGCCTAGTGATTAAGTGGCTTAATGAAAAACTTATTGCAGGGAACCAATTCCCACTCCCCACTACCTGGTCCCATACTTCACAGTGGATTCCATCAGAGTTCTTCACTCCAAATCCAAAAGAAAATGCTAATTTATACCACTTTAAAACCCAATAAAAAAAAAAAAAAAAAACAGAAATAGACCCACAGACATAGACCATAACCTCTTATGGTTACCAAAGAAGAAAGGGGAGGATAAATTAGAAGTTTGGGATTAACATATACACACTACTATATATAAAATAGACAGTCAATGAGGACTTACTGAATAGCACAGAGAACTGTACTTAATATATCACAATAACCTGTAAGAAAAAAGAATCAGAAAAAGAATGTGTATATATATATATATATATATATAACTGAATCACCATGCTGTAAACTCACAGTAACATGACATTATAAATCAACTATACTTCAATAAAATAAAGAACTTGTACATTGTGGTAGAACTGAAAGTTTTAGCTATATAAAGAGAAAGGGGATGCTTAGAACATCTTGCTCATATTAAACCAGTGTTCAAGCAACTTTCACTATTATGTGATAAATACATAACTGAATAATATGTTCAGAAAACTTTTCACAAATCAAATCCAAATTTGTTCAAACACTCTGCCTAGTGTACACTTTGGGAATTCATCAAAAAATCTTCTGAATCACATGCATTTCCAAATTGTCTGTCTTTTATAGTCTTCAGTAATTTTTGGCATCTCTGGTCAATTATTAAAAGCATCACCTCATATATTTGGAACACTCCCTTAGAAAGTTACATATTTCACACCTCTACATAGCTATGCAGATATATGTGATATTTCTTTTAAAATGATTAAGTGACTTTTTAGAACTGCAGTTAGAAAAATATGACATGAAAATCATGCTTATCTGGGATAGTTTTACCAACTACTTACAAATCCATTTATCATTTTCTATTTTAAGAGAGATAGATTGGAAATAATATTCTCTTTCCTAAGTACTATACATTCATAAGTGTATTTAGGAAAAGTAGATGAGATTCATTAACTACCAAGGCCAAGTATTTATTATTCAGTGAAACTGACAACTATTTTTAGATACCAATTACTTGATCAACACTTAACTATAAAAAATATATCTGAAAGTTTCATCTGTTTCTAAAATGACATTTGTTTAAAAAGTTTGAACTTTAGTAAAAGTCCATTACATAATGCTTCAAAAATACTCATACTGAATTCATGATTTAAAAAGAAATCTAAATTAAAATAAGCCAGTCACAAAAAAACAAAGATATTATGATTCCACTTACATGAGGTACCAAGAGCAGTCGTATTCACAGAAAGAGACTAGAATGGTAATTTTCAGGTGCTAGATGAACAGAGGAATGGGGAGTCTTTATTTAATGTCTACTTGTATTCTCACAAAATGAAAGAGTTCTGGAGATTGCTTGCACAAAAACGTGAATATGCTCAATACTTGAAAATAGTTAAAATGGTAAATATCATATGTATTTGACCACAATTAATAATTTATACATGAAAAAAAAATAGAAATCCATTTCTAACCTTGGCTACTGAAAAGGTTTAGAAGCAAAGTCACCCCAAAAGCAGTGGGCACATCTGACACCCAGATCTTATTTTCCAAAAGCCATTTCTAATTAAAAGGAAAGAGGCTGATTCCAGGGAAAGTGTAATTTGAATCTGAAATATATTATTGTGTCAGCAAGCAAAGTAGGCCTCAAAAACTGATCAGTTAGTCAGACAGTTCAGTCGCTCAGTCGCATCCAACTCTTTGTGACCCAATGGACTATAGCATGCCAGGATTCCCTGTCCATCACCAACTCCCGGAGACTGCTCAATCTCATGTCCATCGAGTCAGTAATGCCACCCAACCATCTCATCCTCTGTTGTCCCCTTCTCCTCCTGCCCTCAATCTTTCCCAGCATAAGGGTCTTTTCAAATGAGTCAGCTCTTCACATCAGGTGGCCAAATTATTGGAGTTACAGCTTCAACATCAGTCCTTCCAATAAATATTCAGGACTGATTTCCTATAGAATGGACTGGTTGGATCTCCTTGCAGTCCAAGGGACTCTCAAGAGTCTTCTGCAACACCACAGCTCAAAAGCATCAGTTCTTCGGTGCTCAGCTTTCTTTATAGTCCAATTCTCACATCCACACATGACTAATGGAAAAATAATATCTTTGACTAGATGGACCCATGTTGACAAAGTAATGTCTCTGCTTTTTAATATGTCTAGGTTGGTCATAGCTTTACTTCCAAGGTGCAAGCGTCTTTTAATTTCATGGCTGCAGTCACCATCTGCAGTGATTTTGGAGCCCCCAAAAAAAGTCTCTCACTGTTTCCATCTATTTGCCATGAAGTGATGGGACTGGACGCCATGATCTTAGTCTTTTTTAGTTTTGAGCCAACTTTTTCACTCTCCTCTTTCATTTTTCATCAAGAGGCTCTTTAGTTCTTCTTCACTTTCTCCCATAAGGGTGGGGTCATCTGCGTATCTGAGGTTATTGATATTTTTCCCAGCAATCTTGATTCCAGCTTGTGCTTCTTCCAGCCTGGCATTTTGCATGATGTACTCTGCATATAAGTTAAATAAGCAGGGTGACAATATACAGCCTTGATGTACTCCTTTCCCAATTTGGAACCAGTCTGTTGTTCCACATCTGGTTCTAACATTGCTTCTTGACCTGCATACAGATTTCTCAGGAGGCAGGTAAGGTGGTCTGGTATTCCCATTTCTTGAATTTTCCACAGTTTGTTGTGATCTCCACAGTCAAAGGCTTTGGCTTAAAAAGAAAAATTTTTTAAAAAGGCTTTGGCATAGTCAATGAAGCAGAAGTACATGTTTTTCTGGAACTCTCTTGCTTTTTCAATGATCCAAAGGATGTTGGCAGTATGATCGCTGGTTCCTCTGCCTTTTCTAAAACCAGTTTGAACCTCTGGAAGTTCACTGTTCATGTGCTGTTGAAGCCTGGCTTGGAGAATTTTGAGCATTACTTTGCTAGCGTGTGAGATGAGTGCAAGTGTGCAGTAGTTTGAATATTCTCTGGTATTGCCTTTCTTTGGGATTGGAATAAAAACTGACTGTTTCCAGTCCTGTGGCCACTGGTGCGTTTTCCAAATTTGTGGAAATATTAAGTGCAGCAAAATAGCTCAGCTCGAATTCTATCACCTCCACTAACTTTGTCCATAGTGATGCTTTGTCAGATCTACTTTACTTCGGACTCCAGGATGTCTGGCTCTAGGTGAGTGATCACACCATTGTGGTTATCTGAGTCATGAAGAATTTTTTTGTATAGTTCTATATATTCTTACCACCTCTTCTTAATATCTCCTGCTTCTGTTACGTCCATACAATTTCTGTCCTTTATTGTGCCCATCTTTGCATAAAATGTTCCCTTGGTATCTCTAATTTTCTTGAAGAGATCCCTAGTCTTTCTCAGTATGAAAAGGCAAAAATATATGACATTGAAAGATGAACTCCCCAGGTCGGTATGTGCCCAATATACTAGTGGAGAAGAAAGAATGAAGAGATGGAGCCAAAGCGAAAACAACAGTCAGTGTGGATGTGACTGGTAAAGTCCAATGCTGTAAAGAACACTATTGCATAGGAACCTGGAGTATTAGGTGCATGAATCAAGGTAAACTGGAAATGGTCAAATAGGAGATGGCAAGAGTGAACATCAGCATTTTAGGAATCAGTGAGCTAAAATGGATGGGAATGGGTGAATTTAACTCAGATGACTATTATTATATCTACTACTGTGGGCAAGAATCCCTTAGAAGAAAGGGAGTAGCCCTCATAGTCAACAAAAGAGTCTGAAATGCAGTACTTGGATGCAGTCTCAAAAACAATAGAATGATCTCTGTTCATTTCCAAGGCGAACCATTCAGTATCAGAGTAACCCAAGTCTATGCCTCAACCAGTAACACTGAAGAAGCTGAAGTAGAATTGTTCTATGAAGACCTACAAGACCTTCTAGAACTAACACCCATAAAAGATGTCCTTTTCATTACAGGGGACTGGAATGCAAAAGTAGGAAGTCAAGAGCTACCTGGAGTAACAGGCAAATTTGGCTTTGGAGTGCAAAATGAAGAAGAGCAAAGGCTAACAGAGTTTTGCCAAGAGAACACACTGGTCATAGCAAACACCCTCTTCCAACAACACAAGAAAAGACTCTACACATGGATATCACCAGATGGTCAATACCAAAAATCAGATTGATTATATTCTTTGCAGCCAAAGATGGAGAAGCTCTATATAGTCAGCAAAAACAAGAGCAGGAGCTGACTGTGGCTCAGATCATAAACTCCTTATTGCCAAATTCAGACTTAAATTGAAGAAATTAGGGAAAAAAACTCTAGACTATTCAGGTATGACCTAAATCAAATCCCTTTCAATTGTACAGTGGAAATGACAAATTGATTCAAGGGATTAGATCTGATAGACAGAGTACCTGAAGAACTATGGACAGAGGTTTGTGACATTGTATAGGAGGCAGTGATCAAGACCATTCTCAAGAAAAAGAAATGCAAAAACTGATGAGAACTTTTAAAAAGGACACAGCAGCCTACCTAACAGTGCTCCCAGTGCCCAAACTTGTGGTGATTGTAGCACCAACATTGAAAACTACAGATTATCCCACGTTGAGTACAAATAATGCATGACCTCATACTTCTACCAAAACAAGCAACAAATAAATTAGGAGAAAATGTTCTTTAAAATAGAAAGTCAACTAATAAATGTACAGGGAATTTTAGAGCTAGAATGTTACTGTTTTCAATCTTTATACCAACAATTGTTTCAAGCAAGAACCATCACTGGATGCTGGGTGCAATTTATTGATTGCAAAAAATGCAATGAAGAAATCTGGAGGAAACCACCCTGGCTTAGTCAAATATCATTAATAATAAAACATAATGGAAAATAATATGAAAAAGAAAATATATTTATTTATAACTGAATCTCTTTGCTGTATACCAGAAGCTAACACATTTTAAATCAATTATACTTCCAAAAATTAAATTAATTAAATTAATTCTAAATTTTATTACTTTTAATTAAAATTAATTAGTTTTTGAATGATTTAATATGTAAAATAATAATATGACAAGCTGACACTAGATACTTCCTGTGTAATTAAGTGAGGACACAGTAACACTTACATAGTACTAAGGCTGCCAAAGATGCATAACCTGAACAAAAATGCAGGTCAGGCAAATCTAGATTGGAGGGTATTCTGCAAAACAACTGGTCTGTCTTCTCCTGAAATGTCAGTCATAAATGACCCCATAAAACAGAAAATATTCCAGATTAAAGAAGATTTGAGAGATATCAGTTCTGTTCAATTCAGTCGCTCAGTCGTGTCCGACTCTGTGACCCCATGAATCGCAGCACGCCAGGCCCCCCTGTCCATCACCAACTCCTGGAGTTCACTTAGGAGTCAGTGATGTCACTCAGTCACTCAGAAGTCAGGACTTCACATCCATTGAGTCAGTGATGCCATCCAGCCATCTCATCCTCTGTCATCCCCTTCTCCTGCCCCCAATCCCTCCCAGCATCAGAGTCTTTTCCAATGAGTCAACTCTTCACATGAAGTGGCCAAAGTACTGGAGTTTCAGCTTGAGCATCATTCCTTCCAAAGAAATCCCAGGGCTGATCTCCTTCAGAATGGACTGGTTGGATCTCCTTATAGCATGCTATAAATGTTAATGCTGGCACAGTGGCAAATTTTGAATAAGGGCTATATTTAGATAATATGATGATTTTAACTCTTCTCAATTTAATTATACTTATTTTTAGAAACTATTGACTTTAGGAGGAAGCACAGAATAAAGCCTCAGCTTTACACAAATGATTCTATGCAAATATATATTGTGTAATAATTACATTATCAAGATAACTAACTTATCCTTCACCTCACACGGTTAGCATGATTTTCTTTGGTGACAACACTTGAGATATACTATCTCTTAGCAAATTTCAAGTCTATATAACATATTCTGTTTTGAAATTTTTAATTAGAATATTTAACAGAAAAATAAAAACAAGAAAATAACAGAATCAACAAACACTTGTTTTCCTTTTTTCTTTATTTCTTTATTACTTTTCTTTTAGTCAATCTACACCATTGGTTCTCATATGGTGACTAAGGTTATGTAAAGAATTCCATGTTCTGGGAATTCTCTGATGGTCCAATAGTGAGGGCTCCAAGTTCCAACTGCCAGGGGCCAGGGATCAATCTCTGGTCAGGAAACTAAGATTCTGTGAGCTGCACAGAGTGACCAAATATATATATATGTATCTTGTTTTTAGGAGCAAAGAAAATAAGTAAACATAACACATGTAGATGCATACACATTGAGAGAAGAAAGAAAGAAAACGGGAGAAGTGTTAAAAAATGATGGATTTAGGTGAACAGTTTGCATGAATTCATTTTTCTACTCTTGCAAGGTTTGAGATTTTTTCAAAATAACCTGGCCCCAAACACTGGAATCTGGGGATAATAGACTGACAGTTTTGTTGTTTGTACAATTATATTCTGCATTGTACACACAAAGGATATGGCTACCTTTTGTTAAATCTGTACTTTCTAAATATCAAGAAAAAAGGCAAGGGGAACTGGGCTATAAATCAATTTTTGTCTAGTCTGTTTGAAACATGAATTTTATTTGCTTAAAATTAGGGCTTTTACCCCTTTTTCTGTAAGTCTTTTGTGAGTCTGTGTAGAAATGGTTCTCTTTAAACCCCAGTGAAGTCCATTCTCTGGTACTAACTACAAATTTGGTTTCATATTCTACCTAGCAATTTAAATAAATTGAAATATCTCTAAAACAGAAAAAAAAAAAAACTTTTAAGTATAAAATCTGACAACAATGTCACAAATCTTAATGCAAGACCAAGCTTCTCATTTCTAAAATATGATTTCAAAATTGGTACATCTTGAGATGGACTTTCTAATAGCGGGATTCCATCATGGCTTAGAAGGTAAAGAGCCTGCCCTGAATGCTGGAGGCCTGAGTTCAATCCCTGGGTCCTGAAGATCCCCTGGAGAAGGAAATGGCAACCCACTCCAGTATTCTTGCCTGGAAAATCCCATGGACTGAAGAACTTGGCGGCTATATGCAGTCAATAGGATCACAAAGAGTCGGACACGAATGAGCAACTACACTTTCTAGCAGCATTTTAAGAATACGATCACCACTTGTTTCTTCTTCTTTATTGAAGTATGATTGATTTACAATGTTGTGCCAATCTCAGCTGTACTGCAAAGTAACTCAGTTATACACATATATACATTCTTTTTAAAATTCTTTTCCATTATGATTTATCACAGGATAGTCAATATGGTTTCCTGTGCTATACATCAGGACCTTGTTGTTTATCCATTCTAAATGTAATAGTTGGCATCTACCAACCCCAAACTCCCCGTCCACCCCTCTCCCTCCCCCAACCTTAGCCGCCACAGTCTGTTCCCTATGCCTATGAATCTGTTTCTGTTTTGTAGATAGGTTCATTTGTGCTATATTTTAAACTCCATATATAAGTGGTATCATGTGACATTTGTCTTTCTCTTTCCAACTTACTTCGTAGGATAATCTCTAGTTGCACTCATGTTGATGCAAATGGACTTATTTTATTCTTTGATGGCTGAATAGTATTCCATTATATATTTCAACCACACTTTCTTTATGTCAATGAACATTTAGGTCGTTTCCAAGTTTGGGCGATTGTGAACAGTACTGCTATGAGCATAGGGCTGCATTATCACTTTTAATTACAGTTTTATCTGGGTATATTCCCAAGAGTGGGATTGCCGGATCATATGGTAATTCTATTTTTAGTTTTCTGAGAAAACTCCATACTGTTTTCCATAATGGCCCTACCAACTTAAATTCTCACCAACAACCTAGGAGGGTTCTGTTTTCTCACATCATCTCCAGCATTTGTTATTTATAGGCTTTTTAATGAAAGCCATTCTGAACAGTGTGAGATGGCCCCTCATTATAGTTTTGATTTGCATTTCTCTAATAATTAGTGATGTTGAGCAACTCTTCATGTGCCTACTGGCTATCTTTATATCTTTTTTTGAAGAAATGTCTATTAAGGTCTTCTGCCCATTTTTCAACTAGTTTATTTGTTTTTATTTTTTTGTATATTTTGGAGATTAATCCTTCATCTGTCACATCATTTGCAAATATTTTCTCCCATTCTGTAGGTTTTCTTTTTGCCTTTTTTTAATGGTTTCCTTTGCTATACAAAAGCTTGTGAGTTTGATTAGGTTCCTTTTTTTATTTTTGTTTTTATTTCTATTGTCTTGAGATACTGATCTAAGAAAACATTGGTGTGATTTATCCTTTGTCTGAAAAGTGATGACTTTGCTTTTGAATATGCTGCCTAGGTCTGTCGAGCTTTCCTTCCAAGGAGCAAGTGTCTTTTAATTTCATGACTTCAGTCACCATCTACAGTGATTTTTAAGCCCAAGAAAAGAAAATTTGTCACTGCTTCCACTTTTTCCCTTTCCATTTGCCATGAAGTAATGGGACCAGATGCCATGATCTTTGTTTCTTGAATGTTGAGTTTTAAGCCAGCTTTTTCACTTTCCTCTTTCACCTTCATCAAGAGGTTCTTTAGTTCCTCTTCACTTTCTGCAATTAGAGTGGTATCATCTGCATATCTGAGGTTATTGATATTTCTCCCAGCAACATTGATTTCAGCTTGTGATTCATCCAGCCCAGTATTTCACATGATGTACTCTGCATAGAAGTTAAATAAGCAGGGTAACAATATACAGCCTTGATGAACTCTTTTCCCAATTTAGAACCAGTGCATTGCTCCACATCCAGTTCTAACTGTTGCTTCTTGACCTGCATATAAATTTCTCAGAAGGCAGGAAGGTGGTCTGGTATTTCCTTCTCTTTAAGAATTTTCCCCAGTTTATTGTGATCCACAGAGTTGAAAACTTTGGCATAGTCAGTGAAGCAGAAGTAGATGTTTTTTCTGGAATTTCCTTGCTTTTTCTATGATCCAACAGATGTTGGCAATTTGATCTCTGCTCCCTCTGCTATCTCAATCCAGCTTGTACTTTCAAAAGCTCTCAATTCATGTACTGTTGAAGCCTAGCTTGAAGGATTTTGAGCATTCCTTTACTATCATGTGAAATGGATGCAATTGTGTGGTAGTTTGAACACTCTTTGACATTGCCTTTCTTTGGGATTGGAATGAAAACTGACCTTTCCAGTCTTGTGAGCACTCCTGAGTTTTCCAAATTTGCTGGCATATTGAGTGCAGCACTTTCACAGCATCATCTTTTAGGATTTGAAATAGCTCAGTGAGAATTCCATCACCTCCTCTAGCCTTGTTCATGGTAATGCTTCCTAAGGCCCACTTGGCTTCGGACTCCAAAATGTCAGCCTCTAGGTGAGTGACCACACCATCATGGTTATCTGGGTCATTAAGGTATTTTTTTGTATAATTATTCATGTATTCTTGCCACCTCTTTTTAACCTCTTCTGTTTCTGTTAGTTCCTTACCTTTTTGTCCTTTATTGTGCCCATCCTTGCATGATATTATTTCATATAAACTTTTAGATTATTCTAGTTCTGTGAAAAATATCATGGGTAATTTGATAGGGATCACATTAAACCTGTAGATTGCTTTCAATAGTATTGCTATTTTAACAATGTTAACTCTTCCAAGCCAAGAGTATTTCTTTGAATCCTCTTTTATTTATTTATTGATATTTTATTGTTCTCAGCATGTAAGTCCTTGGTCAGTTTTATTCCTATTTTATTTTTCTTGCTATTTTAAAAGGTATTTTTTTTTACATTCCTTCTCTGATAATTCATTGCTAGTATAAAGGAATGCAACCAATTTCTGAATATTAATCTTGTATCCTGCTACTTTGCTGAATTCATTTACTAGATCTAGTAGTTTTGGCATAGAGTCCTTAGAATTTTTCCATATAGTGCCATATCATCTACATATAGTGACAATTTTACCTCTTCCTTTCCAATTTTTATTTCTTTTTCTTGTCTGATTGCTGTGGCTAAAACTTCCAAAATTATTTTGAAGTGAAGTGATGAGAGTAGGCATCTTTATACTATTCCAGATTTCAGTGGGAAGCTTTTCAACTTTTCCTTATTGAGTATTATATTGGTTGTGGGTTTGTTGTAAATAGCTTTTGTTATATTGAGATATGTTTCCCCTATTCCCATTTTGGTAAAAGTTTTTATCATGAATGAATGTTGAATTTTTTCAAATGCTTTTTTTGCATCTATTGAGATGATCATGTTTGTTTTTTTATTTTTCTTGTTGTTAATGTAGTGTATTACATTGACTGATTTGCATATGTTGAACCATCCTTGTGAACCTGGGATGAATCCCATTTGTTTGTGGTATATCATCTTTTTTATGTGTTTCTGGATTTGGTTTGCTAATGTTTTGTTAAGAATTTTTGCATCTATGTTCATCAAAGAAACTGGCTTGTAATATTCTATGTTGGTGGTATCTTTGTCTGATTTTGGTATCAGGGTGAGGTGGCTTCATAGAATTTTTTTGTGAGTGTTCCCTCCTCTTCAATCTTTTGAAAAGTTTGAGAAGAATCTGTGTAAGATCTTTGTATTTTGGGTAGAATTTGTGAT
This sequence comes from Cephalophus harveyi, assembly GCA_006410635.1. Classification (NCBI taxonomy): domain Eukaryota; kingdom Metazoa; phylum Chordata; class Mammalia; order Artiodactyla; family Bovidae; genus Cephalophus; species Cephalophus harveyi. Next base: position 112,487 of record SJYT01012929.1, read on the forward strand.
GCCATCTGGTCCCAGACCTTTGCTTGTATGAAGTTTTTTTATTACAGATTCTATTTCACTTCCAGTGATCAGTCTATTCAAATTATCTGTTTTTTCTTGATTTAGTTTTGGTGATCTATATGTTTCTAGAAAGTTGTCCATTTCTGCTAGGTTGGCAAATTTGTTGGCATATAATTGTTTGGGGTATTCTCTCATGGCTTTTTGTTGCTGTACTGTCAGCTGGGATTTCTCATTTTTCATTTCTTATTTCTATTTATTTGGATCTTCTCTCTTATCTTCCTGGTGAGCCCAGCCAGAGGTTTATCAATTTTGTTTACCTTTCCTCATTCAGTTCAGTTCAGTCTCTCAGTCATGTCTGACTCTTTGCAACCCCAGGGACTACAGCATACCAGGCTTCCCTATCCATCACCAACTCCCAGAGCTTGCTCAAACTCATGTCCATTGAGTTGGTGATGCCATCTGACCATCTCATCCTCTGTCATCCCCTTCTCCTCCTGACTTCAATCTTTCCCAGCACCAGGGTCTTTTGCAAGGAGTCAATTCTTTGCATCAGGTTTAAAAGTCTACCTTGAAGAAACATTATTTTATTATAAAATTATAATATTAAAATAATATTAAATATATTAAAATATTTAAAATAAAATTATAATATTATTGTTTAGCAAATACCATATAATCTTTAAGATTTTCTTCCAAAATTCAAAATTTATACCTCTGGTTTTGTAGGATCCTGGCTATCCTTGTGATATGAGCTAATTAACAAATGGTTCTCCAGTATACTCAGGAATGATGACAAAAACAAAAGTATATCTAGATAAAGATAAAGACAAAAGGATTTTTTAAAGTATATCTAGATAAAGATAAAGAGATACTTCTGATACCAAAATATAATGAAAATTTAACTTCAAAGGGAATTCTATATAATAACTTCATGAGATGTTATAGGTGCCAAAAGAAAATTCAAATAATCATTCAAGTCTTTCAAACAGACTGAGGACTGGGAGTCACAAACTTAGTTCATGGATTTGCCCAGGGTATACCCTCCACGCGTACACATGAGGGAGTGTACGGTGGAGTACACATGCGTACTCCACCTCAGCACTGTGGATGTTTGGGGCCAGAAAATTCTTTACTATAGAGGACTGTCCGATATGTTATAGGATGCTTAGCAACATCCCTGGCCTCTCCCTACTAGATGCCAGTAGCATATCTCTCCACCTTTCCCTAGTCATGACAAGCAAAAATGTCTCCAGAGACTGTCAAGTGTCCTCTGGAAAGAAAGGCAAAAATCACCCATTTGAGAACTGATGGTATTAGATTGACTAACAAAAAAGAAAAGAGAGACATGTGTTTGCTAATTCTACAATGTTCATTGTTTTATCTATTAAAGATCCTAATTTTTTTCATTTCAAAATAAAATATGCAATAAAATATTACTCAACCAAAAAAATGGACAAAGTTGGGTCATTTGCAGAGACATGGATGGACTTAGAGTCTGGACATACTTCTTCTGAAGTAAGTCAGAAACAGAAAAGCAAATATTGTATATTAACACATATATGTAGAATCTAGAAAAATGGTAAAGATGAAGCTATTTGCAGGGCAGGAAAGAGATCAAATTGCCAACATCAGCTGGATCATCAAAAAAGCAAGAGAGTTCCAGAAAAATACCTACTTCTGCTTTATTGACTATGCCAAAGCCTTTGACTGTGTGGGTCACAATAAACTGTGGAAAATTCTCCAAGAGATGGGAATACCAGACCACCTGACCTACCTCTTGAGAAACCTATATGCAGGACAGGAAGCAACAGTTAGAACTGGACATGGAAGAACAGACTGATTCCAAATAGGAAAAGGAGTACGTCAAGGCTGTATATTGTCACCCTGTTTATTTAACTTACATGCAGAGTACATCATGTGAAATGCTGGACTGGAAGAAACGCTGGGCTGGAATCAAGATTGCTGGGAGAAATATCAATAACCTCAGATATGCAGATGATACCACCCTTATGGCAGAAAGTGAAGAGGAGCTAAAAAGCCTCTTGATGAAAGTGAAAGAGGAGAGTGGAAAAGTTGGCTTAAAGCTCAACATCAGAAAACAAAGATCATGGCATCTGGTCCCATCACTTCATGGGAAATAGATGGGGAAACAGTGGAAACACTGTCAGATTTTATTTTTTGGCTCCAAAATCACTGTAGATGGTGATTGCAGCCATGAAATTAATAGATGCTTACTCCTTGGAAGAAAAGTTATGACCAACCTAGATAGCATATTCAAAAGCAGAGACATTACTTTGCCGACAAAGGTCCGTCTAGTCAAGGCTATGGTTTTTCCAGTGGTCATGTATAGATGTGAGAGTTGGACTGTGAAGAAAGCTGAGTGCCAAAGAATTGATGCTTTTGAACTGTGGTGTTGGAAAAGGCTCTTGAGAGTCCCTTGGACTGCAAGGAGATCCAACCAGTCCATCCTAAAGGAAATCAGTCCTGGGTGTTCATTGGAAGGACTGAGGCTAAAGGTGAAACTCCAATACTTTGGCCACCTCATGCGAAGAGTTGACTCATTTGAGAAGATCCTGATGCTGGGAGGGATTGGGGGCAGGAGGAGAAGGGGCTGACAGAGGTTGAGATGGCTGGATGGCATCACTGACTCGATGGACATGAGTCTGAGTGAACTCCAGGAGTTGGTGATGGACAGGGAAGCCTGGAGTGCTGCAATTCATGGAGTCACAAAGAGTCAGACATGACTGAGCAACTGAACTGAACTGAACTGAACTGAAAGAGATGAGGACACAGAGAGTGGACACATGGACATGGGGGAAGTGGAAGAGAGGGTTAGATGAATTGGAAGATTGGAATTTACATATATATACTACCATGTATAATATAGATAACTAGTGGGAACTTGCTGTATAGCACAGGGAGCTCAGCTCAGGGCTCTGTGATGACTTAGATGGGTGGGATAGAGAAAGAGGAGGGAGGTCAAGTGGGAGGAGATTATATGTATACATACAGCTGTATGTATGTTGTACAGCAGAAATTAACATGACATTATAAAGCAACTATACCCCCAATAAATAAAGAAAAATAAAAAATAAATTGTAAAGAGATTTTTAAAAAACCACAATGTAGTGCAGACTTGAAATTTGCCAAGAGAGTATATCTCAAGTGTTCTCACCACAAAAATTAGCTATGTGAGGTGATAGTATATTAATGAGCTCAACTGTGTAATCATTTTATAATGTATATGCATATCAAAACATCACCTTGAAAATATACCATTCAGTTCAGTTCAGTTCAGTTCAGTTCAATCACTCAGTCGTGTCTGACTTTTTGCAACCCCATGAATCACAGCACACCAGGCCTCCCTGTCCATCACCAACTCCCGAAGTTTACCCAAACTCATGTCCATCAAGTTGGTGATGCCATCCAGCCATCTCATCCTCTGTCAGCCCCTTCTCCTCCTGCCCCCAATCCCTCCCAGCATCAGTCTTTTCCAATAAGTCAGCTCTTCACATCAGGTGGCCAAAATCTTGGCGTTTCAGCTTCAATATCAGTCCTTCCAAGGAACACCCAAGACTGATCTCCTTTAGGATGGACTGGTTGGATCTCCTTGCAGTCCAAGGGACTCTCAAGAGTCTTCTCCAACACCGCAGTTCAAAAGCATCAATTCTTTGGCGCTCAGCTTTCTTCACAGTCCAACTCTCACATCTATACATGACCACTGGAAAAACCATAGCCTTGACTAGACGGACCTTTGTTGGCAAAGTAATGTCTCTGCTTTTGAATATGCTGTCTAGGTTGGTTATAACTTTCCTTCCAAGGAGTAAGCATCTTTTAACTTCATGGCTGCAGTCACCATCTGCAGTGATTTTGGAGCCAAAATAAATAAATAAATAAAGTCTGACACTATTTCCACTGTTTCCCCATCTAATTCCCATGAAGTGATGGAACCAGATGCCACGATCTTCGTTTTCTGAATGTTGAGCTTTAAGCCCTTGTACACCTTTAAATATATACATTTATCACTTCAAATGCGTATATATATTTATCAGTTTTTGTTTATCAACCAGCCCTCAATAAATCTGGGAGAAATTTTTCAGAACAGAAGTGAAATCTCTACAATTATTCAAAGTAGAATTTGTGCACTGAGACAAATGAAACAATTTGAAGCTTTACAATCTTCCTAAAGCACAACCCTCATTCCATACTTTCCATAATTAAAAAAAGCAATAGTTTCTAACAAAATAAGTTTAAAATCCTAGCCTTCATTTGAGACTCCACACAATATCACACCAACCTATCTTTCTAGGCTTATTCTAAAAAGTACCTGCTTGATCAACTCAGCCTAGAAGGGGCCCTCAGGTATCATATTCAATTCCAAATCCCCAAAGCAGTAATTTTGCAGCCTAAAGTGGCTCTTATTTCTTCTGGGTTGTGTAAGAAGTGCTGCAATTCCAGCAAGGGATAAAAATAATTACAGAGATGAGCAAGAAATTGATCAATCACATGATATTAATTTGAAGGGGTGGATTAAGTTCTGGTATTCATAAGTTTTGCAATCATTGTAATACTTTATGTATATTTCATTTTTAAAAGATTCTTTAAAATACCACACATGATCTGATATAAAAAGAATGTGAATTTTTTCTATTTTTATTGGAATATAATTGCTTTACAATGTTGTGCTAGTTTTTGCTGTACAACGTTGTGAATCAGCCATATATATATATATATATGCCCTGCTTCCTGAGCCTTCCTCCCACACTCCCATTCCATCTCTCTAGGTCATCACAGAGCACTGAACTCCCTGTTAGCTAATTAGCTAATTAGCTTCCTGCTAGCTAGCTATTTTACACATGGTAGTGTATATATGTGGAGAAGGTGATGGCACCCCACTCCAGTACTCTTGCCTGGAAAATCCCATGGACAGAAGAGCCTGGTGGGCTGCAGTCCATGGGGTCGCTAAGAGTCGGACACAACCGAGCGACTTCACTTTCACTTTTCACTTTCATGCATTGGAGAAGGAAATGGCAATCCACTCCAGTGTTCTTGCCTGGAAAATCCCAGGGACGGGGGAGCCTGGTGGGCTGCCGTCTATGGGGTCGCACAGAGTCGGACACAACTGAAGCGACTTAGCAGCAGCAGCAGCCAGCAGTGTATATATGTCAATGCTACTCTCTCAATTTGTCTCCTCCTTTCCTTCCCCCACTGTGTCCACAAGTCCATTCTCAGCATCTGCATCTCATATCTATTCCTGCCCTCCAAATAGGTTCATCAACACCATTTTTCTAAATTCCATACATATGTGTTAATACATGATTTTGTTTTTCTCTGACTTCACTCTATATAATAGGCTTTAGCTGAAATTTTTAAGCGTGCTTTACAATATTTATTAGACATTTATAAACCTACTACTGTAAATTCATATTTATATGATAGATTGTGCTTTTTAAGGTCTTCCCTGGTGGCTCAGAGGGTAAAGCGTCTGCCTGCAGTGTGGAAGACCCGGGTTTGATCCCTGGGTCAGGAAGATCCCCTGGACAAGGAAATGGCAACCCACTCCAGTGTTCTTTCCTGGAGAATCCCATGGACAGAGGAGCCTGGTAGGCCACAGTCCACAGGGTTGCAAAGAATCGGACACAACTGAGCAACTTCAATCACTCACTCACTCACTATAACATGCATATAAAAGGGAACTTTTACAACTTCAAATTTTTCTGATTACATCATGCTTAACAATACTTAACAAGAAATAGATTCATCTTGTTATATTCACTTCTCCTATATGTCACAGTCCAGACTGTCAGTATTAACAGTTAAGTTACAAATGCTTAATGAAAATGCCAGCTTTACTAGAACTGCATCTGGTCAATCTTAAAAGTTAATGGGTGAGGTGGCCCCAAGATGGTGGAGAAATAGGACAGGAAGACCACTTTCTCTCCCACAAATTCATCAAAAGATCATTTGAATGTTGAGCAATTTCCACAAAACAACTTCTGAATGCTGGCGGAGGATACCAGGCGCCCAGAAAGGCAGCCCATTCTCCTCAAAAGGAGGTAGGACAAAATATGAAAGACAAAAACAGACAAAAGAGTGAGGGGTGGAGACCCATCCTGGGGAGGAAGCCTTGAAGGAGGAGAAGTTCCCACACAGTAGGAAACCCTCTCACAGGCAGGTCTGTGCGGCAGAGTTTTGGAATCTCAGAAGGCAACATAACCAAGAAAGGAAAAAAAAAAAAAAAACCCACAGAATACACACCTAATTGCAACTGCCAGTGGAGAAGTAGCCCAGAAGCTGGTGTCCATCACCAGCAAGCGGGGGCTAGGCAAGGAGGCATAGGCTGCATCATTGTCCTTAGGGTAAGGACCAGGCCTGAGAAACAATCTGAGGGAGCTAATGTGAGATAGCAACCCAAACCGTGGGATCACCAGAGAAACAAAAAAAAAAAAGATCTTTCCCATGAAAGGCTCTAATGTGCAGCCCAGCGTGCTCACAGAACAAAGGATTGAGCAAATACTAAAGGAGAGCTAGCTGGATACATATAGCCCCCCACCCCACCCCAGAGACAGAGAGGCAGGCCTGTGACAGCCGGAGCTGAAAGGCAAGGGGCTTCTGCAATCTTGGCCACAGAGATGGCACATCCACCAAACTGTGAGCAGACTCCCAGTTGCTAACTACATCGCCTGGGATCCTGGATGGTGGACACCTGCCAGGAGTGTCACAGCCTGAGATCAGCTCCCCAGAGGAGAGCTGATCATACACGGCATGCCTGAGACGATGCTCTCACGGCACACCCGGGAAACTGAGCAGCCGGGACTGGGGAGGTGATTAAGATGCACGGCCCACCTGGGATAGTGCATTTGCCAAGCACCCGGTCGCCTGAGCTGCTTGGACCTGGGAAGGGCACAAAACACACCACCCAACCAGGTCTGTGCCCTTGCAGAGTACCCGAGAACCTGAATGGTTTAGACCTGGGAAATGCAGAAAATGCTGGGCCCAGTTGGGACAGTGGCCCTTGAGAGCATGCAGGAATCTGACCAGTGTAGACCCTGGAAGCACACACCGCCTTATTCTGTGGCAAACCCAGTGCGGGCCATACACTGTGAGCATTCCCCACACATGACAGCAATATTTGTTTGCAGTGTCCCTCCCTCCCACAACACAACTAAACAAGTGACCCTAGATAAGTGACCACCTTTGCCCCCTTGTGTCAGGGCAGAAATTAGACACTGAAGAGACTTGCAAACAGAGAAAGACAAAATAAACAAAGAAGAGGGAACTGCTCTGGAAGTGACAAGTACAAAAGATTAAAACCCTGCAGTTAATATTAACTGTGCAGTGGAGGGGGCCTATAGACCTTGAAAACAAGTACAAGCTGGAACAAGGAACTATTGGTTGTCACAGCCTGAGATCAGCTCCCCAGAGGAGAGCTGATCATACACGGCATGCCTGAGACGATGCTCTCACGGCACACCCGGGAAACTGAGCAGCCGGGACTGGGGAGGTGATTAAGATGCACGGCCCACCTGGGATAGTGCATTTGCCAAGCACCCGGTCGCCTGAGCTGCTTGGACCTGGGAAGGGCACAAAACACACCACCCAACCAGGTCTGTGCCCTTGCAGAGTACCCGAGAACCTGAATGGTTTAGACCTGGGAAATGTAGAAAATGCTGGGCCCAGTTGGGACAGTGGCCCTTGAGAGCATGCAGGAATCTGACCAGTGTAGACCCTGGAAGCACACACCGCCTTATTCTGTGGCAAACCCAGTGCGGGCCATACACTGTGAGCATTCCCCACACATGACAGCAATATTTGTTTGCAGTGTCCCTCCCTCCCACAACACAACTAAACAAGTGACCCTAGATAAGTGACCACCTTTGCCCCCTTGTGTCAGGGCAGAAATTAGACACTGAAGAGACTTGCAAACAGAGAAAGACAAAATAAACAAAGAAGAGGGAACTGCTCTGGAAGTGACAAGTACAAAAGATTAAAACCCTGCAGTTAATATTAACTGTGCAGTGGAGGGGGCCTATAGACCTTGAAAACAAGTACAAGCTGGAACAAGGAACTATCGGAAACTGAACTGACCCCGCAATGCCCACAACAGCTCCAAAGAAATTCCTAGATACATTTTTATTATCACTTTTTAATTTTTAAAAAAAAAATTTAAGTTCTTTATTATTACTTTAATTTGCATTTTTATAACCTACTATGGCACCCCACTCCAGTACTCTTGCCTGGAAAATCCCATGGATGGAGGAGTCTGGAAGGCTGCAGGCCACGGGGTCGCTAAGAGTCAGACACAACTGAGCAACTTCACTTTCACACATTGGAGAAGGAAATGGCAACCCACTCCAGTGTTCTTACCTGGAGAATCCCAGGGATGGGGAGCCTGGTGGGCTGCCGTCTCTGGGGTCGTACAGAGTCAGACATGACTGAAGTGACTTAGCAGCAGCAACCTACCATTACCTTGGAAAAAAAGACCCTATTTTTAAAACAAATTTCATATTTTTTTTTAATTTTTGTGATTGATTTTGTTTTGTATTCTTTACATTGTATTTTTGAGAGTCAAACCTCTATTCTAGACTTTTAAACTTTGCATTTTGGTATTTCTTCCCCCTTCTCTTCTCTGCTTAACTCTGTGAATCTCCCTGGGTGTTCTGGGCTGTAGAGAACAATTAGGGAACTGATTACTGGCTAGATTGCTCTATCCCCTTTTGACTCCTCCTCTTCTCCTCCTGGTCACCTATATCTCCCTCATCCCTATTCTCTTCTCTATGTAACTCTGTGAATCTCTCAGGAAGTTCTGGGCTATGGAGAGCACTTAGAGAATTGATTACTGGCTAGATTGCTCTCTCCCTTTTTGACTCCCCCTCTTCTCCCCCTAGTCACCTCTCTCTCTCTCTTCTCTTCTCTGTGTAACTCTGTGAATCTCTCTGGGTGTCCCTCATTGTGGACAATTGTTTCACCATTAACCTAGATGTTTTATTATCTGTGCTGTATGAATGGAGAAGTCTTAAGGCCACTCTAAGAGAAGGACTGAAAGCCAGAGGCAGGAGGCTTAACTCTAAAACTTGAGAACATCAGAGAACTCCTGATTCCAGGGAACATTAATAGACAAGAGCTCACCCAAAAGTCTCCATATCTACACTGAAACCAAGCTTCACCCAAGAGCCAACAAGTTCCAGTGCAAGACATACAATTTGGTAATTCTCCAGCAAAGCAGGAACACAACGCTGAGCATTAAAAGACAGGCTTCCCAAAGCCATGTCAAACCCATAGACACCTCGAAACTCACTAGCGGGCACTTCATTGCACTCCAGAGAGAAGAGATCCAGCTCCACCCACCAGAACACAGACACAAGCTCCCCCAACCAGGAAACCTTGACAAGTCACTAGTCCAACCCCACCCACAGGGAGCAGACTCCACAATAAAGAGGAACCATGGACTTCCAGCCTACAGAAAGGGCACTCAAAACACAGCAATGTAAACTAAATGAAAAGGCAGAGAAATACTCAGCATGTAAAGGAACATGTTAAATACCCACCACACCAAACAAAAGAGGAGGAGATAGGGAGTCTACCTGAAAAAGAATTCAGAATAATGATAGTAAAGATGGTCCAAAATCTTGAAAACAAAATGAAGTTACAGATAAATAGACCAGAGACAAGGATTGAGAAGATGCAAGAAATGTTTAACAAGGACCTAGAAGAAATGGGGACTTCCCTGGTGGCTCAGACAGTAAAGCGTCTGTCTGCAATGCGGGAGATCAGGGTTCGATCCCTGGGTTGGGAAGATCCCCTGGAGAAGGAAATGGCAATCCACTCCAGCACTATTGCCTGGAAAATCCCATGGACAGAGGAGCCTGGTAGGCTACAGTCCACGGGGTCGCAAAGAGTCAGACATGACTGAGCGACAGGGCTAGAAGAAATAAAGAAGAGTCAATCAATAATGAATAATGCAATAACTGAGATTAAAAGCACTCTGGAGGGAACCAACAGGAGAATAACTGAGGCATAAGAGAGCATAAGTGAAGTGGAAAATAGAATGGTAGATATGAAAGAAGCAGAGAGGAAAAACAAAATTAAAAGAAATGAGGACAACCTCAGAAACCTCTAGGACAATGTTAAACACCCCAAAATTTGACTCATAGGTGTCCCAGAAGAAGAAAAAAAGAAAGTGCATGAGAAAATACTTGAGGAGATAATAGCTGAAAACTTCCCTAAAACGGGGAAGGAAATAACCACCCAAGTCCAAGAAACCCAGAGAGTCCCAAACAGGATAAACCCAAGGTGAAACACCCCAAGACACATATTAATCAAACTAATGATGATCAAACACAAAGAGCAAATATTAAAAGCACCAAGAGAAAAGCAACAAATAGCACACAAGGGGATCCCCATAAGAATAACAGCTTATCTTTCAATAGAAACTCTTCAGACCAGAAGGGAATGGCAGGACATACTTAAAGTGATGAAAAAGAAAAACCTACAACCCAGATTACTGTACCCAGCAAGGAGCTCATTCAGATATGAAGGAGAAATCAAAAGTTTTATACACAAGCAAAAGCTGAGAGAATTCAGCACCACCAAACCACCTCTTCAACAAATGCTAAAAGATCTTCTCTAGACAGGAAACAGAAAAGGTTTATAAAATCAAGCCCGAAACAACAAAGTAAATGGCAACAGGATCATACTTATCTATAGTTACTTTAAATGTAAATGGGTTGAATGCCCCAACCAAAAGACAAAGACTGGCTGAATGGATACAAAAACAAGACCCCTATATATGCTGTCTACAAGGGACCCACCTCAAATCAAGGGACACATACAGACTGAAAGCGAAAAAGATATTTCATGCAAATGGAGACCAAAAGAAAGCGGGAGTGACAATAATCATATCGGATAAAATAGACTTTGAAATAAAGACCATGAAAAGAGACAAAGAAGGACACTATATAATGATCAAAGGATCAATCCAAGAAGATATCGCAATTATAAATATATAGGCACCCAACATAGGAGCACCTCAATATGTAAGGCAAATGCTAACAAGTATGAAAGTGGAAATGAACAGTAACACAAAAATAGTGTGAAACTTTAATACTCCACTCACACCTATAGATAGATCAACCAAACAGAAAATAAGCAAGGAAACACAAGCTTTAAATGATACAATGGACCAAATGGACCTAACTGATATCTATAGGGCATTTCACCACAAAACAATGAATTTCACCCTTTTCTCAAGTGCACATGGAACATTCTCCAGGATAGATCACATCCTAGGCCATAAATCTAGCCTTGGTACATTTTTAAAAATTGAGTTCATTTCAAGCATCTTTTTTCTGATCACAAAGCAGTTAGATTAGAAGTCAACTACAGGAAAAAAAGAAAACTATTAAAAATACAAACATATGGAGACTAAACAATAGGATTCTGACTAATCAAAAAATCATGGAAGAAATAAAAAAGGAAATCAAAATATGCATGAAATGAAAATGAAAACACAGCAACCCAAAACCTATGGGATTCAGTAAAAGCAGCATAAGAGGAAGGTTCATAGAATACAAGCTTACCTCAAGAAACAAGAGTAATATCAAATAAATAATCTAACTTTACACCTAAAGCAACTAGAAAAAGAAGAAATGAAGAACCCCAAAGTTAGTAGAAGGAAAGAAATCATTAAAAAATCAGAACATTAATAAATGAAAAAGAAACACAGGAGACTATAGCAAAAAAAATCAACAAAACTAAAAGCTAGTTATTTGAGAAGATAAATAAAACAGACAAACCATTAGCCAGACTCATCAAGAAAAAAAGGGAGAAGAATCAAATCAATAAAATTAGAAATTAAAATGGAGAAATCACAACAGACAACACAGAAATATAAAGAATCATAGAGACTACTATCAGCAACTATGTGCCAATAAGATGGACAACTTGGAAGAAATGGACAAATTCTTAGAAAAATATAACCTTTCAAAACTGAACCAGGAAGAAATAGAAAATCTTAACAGGCCCATCACAAGGACAGAAATCGAAACTGTAATCAAAAATCTTCCAACAAACAAAAGCCCAGGACCAGGTGGCTTCACAGGTGAATTCTACCAAAAATTTAGAGAAGAGCTAACACCTATCCTACTCAAACTTTTCCAGAATATTGCAGAGGAAGGTAAACTCCCAAACTCATTCTATGAGACCACCATCACCCTAATACCAAAACCAGACAAAGATGCAACACAAAAAAAGAAAACTACAGGCCAATATCACTAATGAACATAGATGTAAAAATTCTCAACATAGTTCCAGCAAACAGAAATCCAACAATATATTCCAAAGATCAACCATCATATATATTCCAAAGACCAAGTGGGCTTTATCCCAGGGATGCAAAGATTCCTCAATATTCACAGATCAATCAACGTGATATATCACATTAACAAACTAAAGAATAAAAACCATATGATCATTTCAATAGATGCAGAGAAAACCTTTGACAACATTCAACAACCATTTATGATAAAAACTCTCCAGAAAAGGCATTGAAGGAACATACCTCAACATAATAAAAGTCATATATGATAAACCCACAGCAAACATTATCCTCAATGGTGAAAAAATGAAAACATTTCCGGTAGTGTCAGGAACAAGACAAAGGTGACCACTCTCACCACTACTATTCAGCATAGTTTTGCAAGTTTTAGCCACAGCAATCAGAGAAGAAAAAGAGATAAAAAGAATCCAGATTGGAAAAGAAGTAAAACTCTCACAGTTTGCAGATGATATAATCCTCTACATAAAAAACCTTAAAGACACCACCAGAAAATTACTAGAGGAAATCAATGAATATAGTAAAATTTCAGGATATAAAAGTAATATACAGAAATCCCTTGCATCCTTATACATTAACAATGAGAAAACAGAAAGAGAAATTAAAGAAACAATCCCAATAGTCATTGCAATAAAAAGAATGAAATACTTAGGAATAAATTTACCTAAAGAAACAAAAGACCTATATATAGAAATCTATAAAACACTCATGAAAGAAATCAAAGATGACACAAATAGATGGAGAAATATATATCATGTTCATGGGTCTGAAGAATCAATATAGTGAAAATGAATATAGTACCCAGAGCAATCTATAGATTCAATGCAATCCAGATCAAGCTACCAACGGTATTTTTCACAAAACTAGAACAAATAATTTCACAATTTGTATGGAAACACAAAAAAAACTAGAATAGCCAAAGCAATCTTGAGAAAGAAGAATGGAACTGGAGGAATCAACCTGCCTGACTTCATACCATACTACAAAGCTACAGTCATCAAGACAGTATGGTACTGGCACAAAGACAGAAATATAGATCAATGGAACAAAATGGAAAGCCCAGAGATGAATTCACACACCTATGAACACCTTATCTTTGACAAAGGAGGCAAAAATATACAATGGGGAAAAGACAATCTCTTAAACAAGTGCTGGGAAAGCTGGTCGACCACCTGTAAAAGAAGGAAACTAGAACATTTTCTAACACCATACACAAAAATAAACTCAAAATGGATTAAAGAGCTAAATGTAAGACCAGAAACTATAAAACTCCTAGAGGAAAACATGGGCAGAACAGTCTCTGACATAAATCAGAACAAGATCCTCTATGACCCCCTCCCAGAGTAATGGAAATAAAAGCAAAAATAAACAAATGGAACCTAATTAAATTTAAAAGCTTTTGCACAATGAAGGATACTATAAGCAAGGTGAAAAGACAATCTTCAGAATGGGAGACAATAATAGCAAATTAAAAAACTGACAAAGAATTAATCTCCAATATAAACAAGCAGCTCATGCAGCACAATACCAGAAAAATAAACAATCCAATCAAAAAAATGGGCCAAAGAACCAAACAGACATTTCTCCAAAGAAGACATACAGATGGCTAATAAACACATGAAAAGATGTTCAACATCATTCATTATCAGAGAAATGCAAATCAAAACCACAATGAGGTACCATCTCAACACCGGTCAGAATGACTGTCATCAAAAAGTGTATAAACAATAAGTGCTGGAGAGGGTGTGGAGAAAAGGGAACCCTCTTACACTGTCGGTGGGAATGCAAACTAGTACAGCCACTACGGAGAACAGTGTGGAGAGTCCTTAAAAAACAAAACAGAACTGCCAGATGACCCAGCAATCCCACTACTGGGCATACACACTGAGGAAACCAGAATTGAAAGAGATACGTGTACCCCGATGTTCATTACAGCACTGTTTACAATAACTAGGACATGGAAGCAACCCAGATGTCCATCAGCAGACGAATGGATAAGAAAGCTGTGGTACATATACACAATTGAATATTACTCAGCTATTGAAAAGAATACATTTGAGTCAATTCTAACGAAGTGGATGAAACTGGAGCCTATTATACAGAGTGAAGTCAGAAAGAAAAGCACCAATATGGTATGTTAGCGCATATGTATGCAATTTAGAAAGATGGTAACGATGACCCAATATGCAAGACAGCAAAAGATACAGATGTAAAAAACAGACTTTTGGGCTCTGTGGGAGAAGGCAAGGGTGGGATGATTTGAGAGAATAGCATTGAAATATATATATTACCATATATGAAACATGACCAGTCCAAATGCAATGCGTGAAACAGAGCAATCAAGTCGGTGCACTGAAACAACCCAGAGGGATGGGATGGGGAGGGTGGTGGGAGGAGGGTTCGGGATGGGAGGACACATGTACACCAGTGGCTGATTCATGTCAACGTATGGCAAAGACCACCAAACAAACCAAAAATAGATATACAGATCTATTACCTGCACTAATAAAATTAAATGTGCATTTTATTTTCCAATTTTAGGGCATCAAATACATATAAGACTGCTTCAGTACAGTCCTAATAGCATCTGGAAGACAAAGAGCCTTATACGTCCTGACTATCAAAAATTCATTATCAAGCACTCATTATTTGAAAAAAAAAAAAAGATGTTGTGGAACAAATAGCTCAAGCATTTGAAAGAAATTTAAGGCTGTGACTCTAATATTCTTCCTTCTTTTCATACTATTATATTAGTAAATGACTAGTATTTGGTTTTTAAAAAAAAAAGTTAATGGGCATCATTTCCTAGAGATGTAGCAAAAACCACTTTATGTAAGGCAGATGATTTCTCCAAAGCTATTTGCCAAGTTTAGCACTCAATCAGAATTCACAGTTCTTATTTTTGTAACTAAGCTTAATTCTTTGATGTTATAGTTTGGCAATCCTTGACCAATTTAGGACTTCCTAACTTCTGAATCAAACCCCAAAATGTCGAAATTTAATCAAGAAGAAGTTCATCATTCTTGGATCAAATAGCTTGGAAAAAAATAACGTTTTGGGACCCATGCCAACTCTAAGATTCTATGTTATGAGAAGGAAAAATAAAGGCATTATGTTTTCCCTTTAGGAAGAAGAGAACTTGATTAGAACTCTGAATTTCATCTCACCTTGAACATTTGAAAAGTTGAACTAATCCTCTAAAATCTGGGTCCATCATCAAACTATTCTAGCATGTGCTATTTAGAAAAGAATAACTCATTTGGGAAATGGGACTAAAAGATTCCCTTTTCTATATAATAAAGATGGAAATAATTGTTCTAAAGTGGAAGACATTCTTTAATTTTGGCTTATGCTACTATAGAGTTTCTCAAAATTGAAATGTGTATAGCAATTCTATTTCTTACTTTTTCCACATAAAAAGTAGAGAAACTTCATAAAGTAGATGGGTAATAAAATTAGAATTAATGCACTCCAGGCAAAAACAATTATT
Organism: Cephalophus harveyi; assembly: GCA_006410635.1. Classification (NCBI taxonomy): domain Eukaryota; kingdom Metazoa; phylum Chordata; class Mammalia; order Artiodactyla; family Bovidae; genus Cephalophus; species Cephalophus harveyi. The sequence continues at coordinate 128,311 of SJYT01012929.1, forward strand.
TTACTTGCATTGGAGAACAAATTTCATTTCCAAAGTTCCAATTATTTAGAATAATTCACAATATTTCCCATTCTGATATCATTTGCAAGCTCTGGGGATTAAAGAAGCCAAATATAAATTTGACAAAGAATTTTTCCTGGAACTTGAAAAACATACATTCCGTACAATAAAATAAGACATAGTCAGAGAAGAATGAGATCAATTCAAGAGATACAGCATGTGAGAGAATTTAAATAAGTTTTAAAGAATGTGATACTATATTATTTCATTTAAAAAATATGTATATGATTTCTCCCTTACTTATTCTGATATAACTGATATTATCCTTTAGAGGGAGAGGACTTGATTAGAACTCTTGATTTTATCCTCAAACATTTTAAAAATTGAACTCATTTGAAAACTGTATAATGGTCAGTATGCTAATGGACAATGACTTGCATATTACAGAAATCCTCTTCATGAAAAAATTTAAAGAATTGAAAATAAAATTTGGAAAATATGCACCTGATAATGTTTGCCTTGATAACAACTTATGCACCTTTTTTTTCCTTAATACATGGAACTATGAGCCACCTTATTTGTCTCTAGAAGTAGCATCTAGATGCAGTATGCTTTAACATAATTACTATAGGATTGTAACCATGCTTTAAAAGGTAAGTACTCCTCCAGTTTTCACAGCACCACTCATTGAAGAGGCTGTCTTTTCCCCATTGTGTATTCTTGCCTCCTTTGTCAAAGATAACGTGTCTATCAATGTGTAGGTTTATATCTGGGCTTTCTATCTTGTTCCATTGATCTGTATTTCTGTTTTTGTGCCAGTACCATAGTGTCTTGATGACTGTGGCATTGTAGTATAATCTGAAGCCAGCTCTGTTTTTCTTTCTCAAGATTGCTTTTCCTATCCAGGGTCTTTTGTGTTTCCATACAAATTGTGAAATTTTTTGTTCTATTCCTGTGAAAAATACCATTGGTAGATTGATAGAAATTGCATTTAATCTGTAGATTGCTTTGGATAGTATAATTATTTTCACAATATTGACTCTTCCAGTCCAAGAACATGGTATATCTCTTCATTTGTTTTGTGTTGTCTTTGATTTCTTTCATTGATGTCTTATTGCTTTCTGCATACAGGTCTTTCACCTCTTTAGATAAGTTTATTCCTAGGCACTTTATTCTTTTTGTTGCAATGGTGAATGGGATTGTTTCCTTAATTTCTCTTTCTTATTTTTTATTGTTAGTATATAAGAATGCAAGGGATTTCTAAGTATTAATTTTATATCCTGTGACTTTACTATATTCATGGATTAATGCTAGTAACTTTCTGGTGGCATCTTTAGGGTTTTCTATATATGGTATCATGTCATCTGCAAATACTGAGGGTTACTTGTTCTTTCCCATCTGGATTCTTTTTATTTCTTTTTCTTCTCTGATTGCTGTGGCTAGGACTTCCAAAACTATGTTGAATAATAGTGGTGAGAATGGGCACCCTTGTCTTGTTCCTGATCTTAGAGGAAATGCTTTCAGCAGTTTTTAACCATTGAAAATAATGTTTGCTGTTGATTTGTCATATACAGCCTTCATTATGTTGAGGTCAGTTCAGTTCAGTCGCTCAGTTGTGTCCAGCTCTTTACAACCCCATGAACAGCAGCACACCCCCTGTCCATCACCAACTTCTGGAGTTTATTCAAACTCATGTCCACTGAGTCTGTGATGCCATCCAATCATCTCATCTTCTGTCATCCCTTTCTCCTCCTCCCTTCAATCTTTCCCAGCATCAGGAAATCTTTCTCAGCATCAATCTTTCCCACCATTTTTCCCACCATCATATGTTGAGGTATGACCCTTCTATACCTACTTTTTGGAGAGCTTTTACATAAATGGCTGTTGAAGAATCCTTGCATCCCTGGGATAAAACCCACTTGATCATGATATATGATCCTTTTTGTGTGTTGTTGGATTCTGTTTATTAGCATTTTGTTGAGGATTTTTGCATCTGTGCTCATGAGTGATACTGGCCTATAATTTTCTTTTTTGTATGGCTTTGGTATCAGGGTGATGGTGGCCTTGTAAAATGAGTTTGGAAGTTTTCCTTCCTCTCCAGTTTTCAAGAGGAGTTTGAGCAGTATAGGTGTTAGCTCCTCCCCAAACTTTTGGCAGAATTCACCTGTGAAACCATCACCTATCCTTGAGCTTTTGTTTGTTGGGAGACTTTTTTATCAAAGTTTTGGTTTCTGTGCTTTTGATTGGTCTGTTCATATTTTCTATTTCTTCCTGGTTCAGTTCTGGAAGGTAATACTTTTCTAAGAATTTGTCCATTTCTTTGAGTTTGTCCATTTTATTGGCATACAGTTGTTTGGAGTAGTCTCATGATCCTTTGTATTTCTGCATTGTCTGTTGTAACTTCTTTTTCATTTCTCATTTTATTGACTTGAATCTTCTCCCTTTTTTTCTTGATGAGTCTGGCTAATGATTAGTCAATTTTGTTTATCTTCTCAAAGAACCAGCTTTTAGTTTTATTGATCTTTGCTATTGTCTCCTTTGTTTCTTTTTCATTTACTTCTGCTCTGATCTTTATGATTTCTTTTCTTCCACTAACTTTCAAATGGATAGCGAAGTTGTGGTACATATATACAATGGCATATTACTCTTCCATAGACGGGAACTCATTTGAGTCCATTCTAATGAGGTAAATGACTCTAGAGCCTATTATATAAAATGAACTAAGTCAGAAAGAGAAAAATAAATATCGTATATTATGGATCTAGAAAGATGAACCTATTTGCAGAACAGCAATAGACACGCAGACATAGAGAACAAACTTGTGGACAAAGTGGGGGAAGGAGAGGGAGGGACCAGTTGAAGGAGCAACATTGAAACATATATGTTACCATATATAACATAGCAAATTTCCACTGACTGTATGACACAGGAAGATCAAGCCCAGTGCTCCGTGACAACCTAGAGGGTAGGACGGGGCGGGAGGTGGGAGGCAGGTTCAAGAGGGAGGGGACATATGTTCATCTGTGGCTGATTCACATTGATATATGGTAGAAACTAACACAATATTGTAAAGCAATTATCTTCCAATTTAAAATTTGAAAACAAGGTAAGTATTCTATTTCCAGTATTTCAAAAGCTAATTTTATGACCATGGTTGAATAGTTCTATATGCTGTTATAATATTAGGGAGTCTACACGATATAATAAGGGTAATCTCTGCAAGTCTGAACTGACTATTCTCTTCAGTCATCTACTATATCTCACAATCCTATACAAGGCAAAATGAATACTTAGGGCAAACCAGAAGGAAAAATTAAAAACAAGGAGAAGCATGAGAGAAGGGCAGAGTTGGAAAAGGAAAGGGGAATTCCCACACATGTTTTATGGATTATTTTATGACAACATCTATAAAAATCCACTGCTCCACTGAATCTCTGCCCAACCACTCCCCTCCCCCACCACTCCACTGAACTACTACTCATTAATGTGCTTTATTGAGCACTTTGTCCTAGATAATATTCCTACAGGTACCTACTATAAAGGAAACAGACCCTCATCTAAGCTTCTCTGTCACACAACCTCCCTTAGAATATCTCTCTTTGGTGGGCTAACCACTATTATTATCTAAACATTTCCAATCTCATGTGGAAATCATAACCTCCCTTATTCATACTTGATTCCAGCTTCTGCTCATATCCTGAATGTAAGGTAGATTTCCCATATCCTCTTCATAATTCCAGCTTATAGAAAATGGAAATGAAGACTAAACTACCTATTGCCCTGTCACATTCATGTTACCTTGAAAACATAGAAACTCACCCAGTCTGCTGAGCAGAAACTAGTTGATTGGTGGTAGGTAGAAGGAGAAAGCAATGGCAACCCACTCCAGTACTCTCGCCTGGAAAATCCCATGGATGGAGGAGCCTGGTAGGCTGCAGTCCATGGGATCGCTAAGAGTCAGACACGACTGAGTGACTTCACTTTCACGTTTCCTTTCATGCATTGGAGAAGGAAATGGCAACCCACTCCAGTGTTCTTGCCTGGAGAATCCCAGGGACAGGGGAGCCTGGTGGGCTGCCATCTATGGGGTCGCACAGAGTTGGGCACGACCAAAGTGACTTAGCAGCAGCAGCAGCAGAAGGATAAAAAGAGAGTACAGTCAATGGATTCAATGGATTGAAAGGAAGAATATGGAAAGCATTTAAGCCAGGAATTTTAGACTTGGAAACACCAAATGACAATACTAGATTGGAAAGCAAAATCAGAAATAGGCATAAGCCTAGAGCAGAGATCTACAGAGTATCCTAAAGTTGACTATGAAGGCCAGTGACGGCTAATGCACACCAGTTCTGTATTCCACATGCTGTCATCCATGCAGATCTCACAGGTGTCTTCACTTAACTACAGTTTACCTTAAAGAAATTGTTTGCTATTCTGATATTACCCATTCTCCTCACACTTCTTGCTCATGAAAGTCAACCTTCTATGATTGTTATTTCAACAAGCTAAAGTTTTGCCTCACAGAGTCATTGCTGGAAATTATAAGGCTAGTCTCTCCTCCTTCAGGAAATCACCCCCCCCAAAAAAAAAAAAAAACTAGGAAAATGAGTAACTGAGAGTTAAGTTCCACATTAATAAAATTCAGGGACTTTTATATTTCCAAAACACAGTACATGAGAATGGGCTGCCAAATACATTGAAAGTCTACCAGAGGTATGGCAAGATACCCAGCAAGGATGACAAAGCTGTCAGAGCACAGGGCTCCAGGCCAGTGGGACAACCTGGGAGGGTGTGGAGCCTGGGTCAAGGAGGAGAAGGGAAGGTAGGGGTAAAAGAGGAATTACTCAGATTTTTAGGAAGTTTTCAAAAGGTAGGACAGAGTAGAATACATTATGGATAGCGATGTGATTGACAATCTCAAGTAGCTGGGAGAAAAGAAAACCTCAAAGAATTTACCCACACAATCCTGTATCATAAAGAACTTGTACTGCAAAATTTCTACAAGCTTGAACCTTCTATAATACGTGGTGCAGAAACAACTCTACTCATTTAAGGTTGAATAAAGAAGAAATCGGTTTTGCCAGGTGTTATGAGTGGTAAGGAACCCACTGCCAATGCAGGAAACATAAGAGATGAGGATTCAACACTTGGGTTGGGAAGATCCCCTGGAGGAGGGCATGGCAATCCACTCCAGTATTCTCACCTGGAGAATCCCATGGACAGAGGAGCCTCTCAGGCTATAGTCCATAGTCGCAAAGAGTCAGATACAACTGAAGCAACTTAGCACACAAGCATGCAAAGAAGAAATAAAAAGGAATCATTGAATAAACATCACCAAAATACAACCAAAATGTTTGTGGGCTAGGGAGGAAGGCGAGACTGGGGAAACAAATGGCAAAGAACACTCATGGAATAAATAAAAGCAAATTTTAAAACTTAACAAGCTAATTACTTCTGTAAAATAGAAGCTCAAAGCAAAGATGCAAGAGTTCAAGCAAGACAATCCTTGCTAAAATTTCAAAACTGTGTTTTGCAGAAACTTAGAAATCCATCCTAAAATTTATATGGACTCGCAAGGGACCCTGAATAGCCAAAACCACCTTGAAACAGAAGAACAAAGCTGGAAGTCCACACTTTCTGATTTCAAACTTTAAAACTATGATACTAGCATAAACACAGACATTTAGATCAATGGAATAAAACATGGAGCCCAGAAATAAACCCTTACATATGTGGTCAAATAATTTTCTACCATTGTGTGAAGATCACTCAATGACAAAAGGAGTCTTCAACAAATGATGTTGAATAAGCTGAGTATCCACGTGCAAAGGAATGACCCTAGACTCTTACCTTACACCAAACACAAAAACTAACTCAAAATGGACCAAAGATTTCAATATAAAAGCTAAAACTATTAGAAAAATGAAAACATAAGGAAGAGAGCTTCATGATGCTGGATTTGGCAATGATTTCTTGACTATGATGCCAAAAGCACATTGACAAAAGCAAAAGAAGATAATATAGACTACATCAAAATTTTAAAATTTTTTGTATCAAAGGACACTGTCAGTAGTGTGAAAAGGCAGCACGTAGAATGGGATAAAATATCTGCAGATCACATATCTGATAAAGGGTTGATATCCAGAATATATGAAGGACTCGATGAGAGCAACAACAATTTTTAAATGAATAACTGAATAAGCATTTCTGCAAAGAAGATATACTATAAGACAATAAACTCATGAAAATATGCTTAACATCATAAATCACTAGGGATTATAAATCAAAACCCAATGTGATTCTACTTCATATTCATTTGGATGGCTTTTGTAAAAATAACATAAAACAGTAAGTGTTGGCAAAGATGTGAAGAAATTGGAGCCCTTGGGTATTTCTGGTGGGAATGTAAAATGTTGAAGTTGCTGTGGAAAAACAATATGGCAGTTTCTCAAAAAATTAAACCTAGAATTCTCATATGATCTGGCAATTCCACTTCTGGGTATATACCAAAAGAATCAAAAGCAGGGATGCAAAAAGGTGTTTGTACACTCATGTTTATAGCAGCATTATACACAACAGCCAATATGTGGAAGTAATTCAAGGGTCCTTCAATGGATGAATAAATAAACCAAATGTGGTATATGCAATCGAGGAAATATTGCTCAGCCTTAAAAAGAAAGGAAACCTTAACACATGCTACAACGTGGGTGAACTTTGAAGACATTATGCTAAGGGAAATAAGCCAGTCACAAAAGGACAAATACTGTTGGCTTCACTTACATGAGGTACATAGAGTCATCACATTCATAAAGACGGAAAGTAGAATAGTGGTTGCCAGGGGGTGGGGGCAGAGGAAAATGGGGAGCTGTTTAATGGGTACAGAGTTTCTGTTTAGGAAGATGAAAAAAGTCCTAGAGATGGATGCTGGCAATGATTACACAACAATGTGAATGAGCTTAATGGCATTGAATGAGCTTAATGGGCATTGAACCCATTAAAAATGGTTAAAATGGTAAACTTTATGTTATATATATTGACCACATAAAAAAGTGACCAGGGCAGAGCCTTCTGCCGGGCGCAGTGGGTAGGGCGAAGAGCGCGAGAAGATGGAGAGGGCGGGGCGGCGAGTCCGGAGCCAGAGATTGAAGCGATTTGGGGCATTTTAAATGTGGCAGATCAGACTTCCCTTGTGGTCCAGTGGTTCAGAAGCCGCCTGCCAAAGCAGGGCACATGGGTTCGACCCCTGCTTTGGGAAGACCCCACATGCCTTGGGGCAGCTAAGCCTGTGCACCCCAACTACTGATGTCTGCCCTCTAGAGACCAGCCATCCTCAGCTCCTGGAGCCCCGGGGCCCTGGAGCCCATGCTCTTGGAACAAGAGAAGCCACTGCCACGAGAAACCTGTGCACCAAAACTAGAGAGTAGCCCCCACTCTCTGCAACTAGCAAAAGCCTGCGTGCAGCAGTGAAGACCCAGCACAGCCAAAAGTGAAAACTCATTCTTTTTAATGTGGCAGATCCAGTTTAATATTTAGCAGCGTCATCCTTTATACCAGAAAGCTGGCGGGCACTATGGGGAAAAAACAAAACAAGAAGAAAGTGGAGGAGGTGCTAGAAGAAGAGGAAGAAGAATATGTGGTGGAAAAAGTTCTAGACCGTCGAGTGGTAAAGGGCAAAGTGGAGTATCTCCTAAAGTGGAAGGGGTTCTCAGATGAGGATAACACATGGGAACCAGAAGAGAACCTGGATTGCCCTGACCTCATTGCTGAGTTTCTGCAGTCACAGAAAACAGCACGCGAGACAGATAAATCAGAGGGAGGCAAGCGCAAAGCTGATTCTGATTCGGAAGATAAGGGGGAGGAGAGCAAACCAAAGAAGAAGAAAGAAGAGTCGGAAAAGCCACGAGGCTTTGCCCGGGGTTTGGAACCAGAGCGGATTATTGGAGCTACAGACTCCAGTGGAGAACTCATGTTCCTAATGAAATGGAAGAACTCTGATGCGGCTGATCTGGTCCCTGCCAAGGAAGCCGATGTCAAGTGCCCACAGGTTGTCATATCCTTCTATGAGGAAAGGCTGACGTGGCATTCTTACCCCTCAGAGGATGATGACAAAAAAGATGATAAGAATTAACTTTCTTGAATACCAGCCCCTGTCACATCTGACTGTGGGTTTCAAGTGGGGAAAGAAGGAGTTCTCCTTGTCTTGACACCATGAAGGTGGCTTGAGAAGATGTCCTTTGAAGAGCCAGTATAGTTTCTGTGCCCTCCAGCAGCCCAGGGCTTCAAAGCCGCTCCATGCTGTACAGTTTGCACACCCATCCCGGTGGAGGGGAAGGAGGGTCAGTGTTTCAAGGCAACCCGTTCTGAACTTTGCTGAAAAAAAAAGCAAAGGGCCTTCTATGAAGGACAAAACGTAGAATGGGATGTGGGAGAGCAAGAGATACTGTAGATCTTCAAAGAGCATCTCCACAACCCACACAGCCTTCTTCCCAATAGTGTTAACTCTGCATTTTTACAGCGTAGCATGTGTGTAGTTTTTGGCTATTACTGGTGTATTATTTGGGGTGGGTGGGGTGGGGTGGGAAAGAAGGGAGATGGGTTAGGATCATTTTTGTTAAAATTTGGGGAAACAGTGAAACAAAGGAAAGAACAACTAATGATGATTGGGTTTGGTGTCCAGAATATTGTATCCTTTCAAAAAATGTCATTGGCAACCTAAATGAGGACTGTGAGAGACTGTTTAAAAGCTGTGAATGCCTGAAACTTAGAAGCCAAAGTATTCCCTGCCTGAGCTTAATGCTGTTCCCAACAAAGGAATAAGAAGCTACCAAAGCTGCCATTTGGGGGATGGAAACTGGTTGAGGAGGAAAAGTCTTATTGGAGTGTATACACAGGCGGATCCTTCTGTCTTAGAGGTGCTACTCATGAAACTGACAAGAAGACCCTTTCTTTTCCTATTGTGAAGTTACAAATATCAGCTTCTCCATCCAAGCCACTGGTGAAGTATTTAGGGAAGGGCAGAGAGTGGTATAGGACGTAAGTGTGGAGGGAAAGACAAGGGCCGGTGCTCATAGGGTGGAAAACTCTTGGAGCCTCTGTTTTTTGAACTTTGAAACCATTGGTGGCAGGGTTCAGTCACTGACAGCACAAGTTCAAGAGTTGAATGATTTCAAAAGCCCTGGTCTCAGGAGAAGATAAATTTTCATACCGGGGCAGTGGTTCACTTTAAAACAAAACAAATTTTTTAATCCTAAGAATTAACTAAAATCCAAAACGCTGTCTTGAGTCACGAGATCCATCAGTTGTTGACATCGTCTTGATCTGCATCTAGAGCTCCATTGTAATTTTTAGGCGTGTGTTAGGTTTTTGTGAAAACTTTTGTTTAAATGTAAACTTCATATCAACACTGTCAGTTTTTTTGTCTTAATAAAACTATATAGATTTTTAAAAAAAAAAAGTGACCAGTTATAAATGATAAGAAGTTCAATCAATTAAGCAAAAAAGCAGAGGACCAATGACAAGGGCCGAGTTACAAATGGTCCTATGAAATGGATTAGACCAAATTGCAACTAGAGCACTGGAGAGAACCAAGAATTCCATCTCTAGGGTCTCCGTCATTTTTCCTCTTCAGTGAAGTCCTGATTTATATCTCCTCTGTTTGGGAGAACAACCAACTGTCTAGAATCTCTTGGGCTCAGAGATTTGCGAAGGAACATGTTGGCCCACATTTGCCCAGTCAGCTGTGAAAGCAAAGACACGTGGTGTAAACTTGGCTATTCCCACTATCACTTGGGCTGGGATGTTGGCGGGGAGACGGGGGGAGGGGTGAAAGTTTATCAAAAAAGAACTGAGTGGAGCGTGGGGATGTGCCCACAAGTCCACATAAAGATGTAACTTCTTTCGCCTTCTCAACTTCCTCTTCTTCTCTCGGCATCCCTTGCTCCTCTGCAACCCACTTTCTTCAAGACACTCAGACCTGCCATGCTCTCTGATCCACATACATGTCTTAAGTAGAGTGCTCTGCCCTGGGATGAATTTACCTGTCTCAGACCTCTTTTACCAAGGGTCCTGCCTCACCCTCTGCAAATTGAAGCAACTTGTTTGGCTGTTATAACACTGTAACTTAGTACATGGTCCTTCAGGGATGACTTTGTTTCAGAGGCATTTATGGATATAATACTCTATTTCTCTGGATATAATAGTTTATTTCTCTATGCCATTAACAAGTATATAAGACAGACACTTTTCTATACCCCTCAAATCGTGCCATGTGGAAAAAGTGACATTGGCAAGGGAGTTCGACAAACAATTCACAAAGATACTTGTAGGGCCCAAAAAATTTTTATAAATTTAAAATTATATATGTATAAATAATTCTTACTGAAACCATCTACCATAGTCCTATATAAATTATGTTATTATAGTGAAAGAATAAGACTTCAAAGTAGTAAAACATCTATTATTAAATTAACTACCCCAAAAAATGGTTTCCATAGAAAAAGAAACCAAAACAATACAGATTGCATAGAGGAAAGAGTTTGAGCAAATCAAAGCCAGATGATGAAAGCTAAATACTAAAGAAAGAAAGAATGGTACGCAGATGGTTCAAGAGCAGAACAGAATCAGCAAAACAAAATTCAGGAACACAGAGACCAAATTTATCCTGCTCCCAAGTTTTCAGGAAAGCTAACTAATTGGAAAGATGTCCATTCTGAACTGCAAACCAGCCAACAAGGGCACTGATATAACTCAGTGGCTAAGAATGTGGGCACTGGAGACAGTGTTGCCTTTGAAGAAGCTGTATAACATTGTGAAATTACTCAATAAGTCTAAATTCATCTTTAAACTTAGGATACTAATACTACATTCATTTGATTGCTGGATGGATAAAGAGGTGATATATGTAAAGGACTTTTTACATTTAGTTAAGTACTAAATAATATCTCAATAATCATTAGCTTCATTATTTGAAAATAGTATTAATGAGTCAAATTTAGGAAATGACACCCATGGTCACATTATTCTTGAGTATGTATCAGAGTGATCTTTTTTTCATCCCCAGTTCTTACCGTATGGTTGCTCTCCCCAAACCAGTCACTTACGTTTATGTGATCACACCAGATCCTAAAGGATTGTGAATAAAATTTGCATGATTTAATCTAGGTCCATAGGGCTCTGTGGAAGTCAGGTGGATGCCACTAGGGGAGAGAGTTGTGGAGGGGTTAGGAGCCTGCACTCTGGAACCAGGCTGCTAGGACGTGAGTCAGGCTCTCTCCTCCTAGTGTGTAATGCACACATAACCTCATCAGCCTCTGCATCTGTGGACTGCACCTATCTTACAAGGCATATGGAAGGCTTACCTGCCATGAAACATGTGAAGAATCTAAAGTGATGCTGACACATTGTAGGCAGGGATGGATGTCAGCTGCAGCTCGGGACACAGGCTGCCCCCGGGGGCTCCCTGCTGGAGCGAGTCGGGGAACACAGACAGTACCACACAATGGTTTTCCTTTTCACAGAAACACATGGAGTCAATAATCTGTGATCATTAAGTAATGGTCGTGACATCTTGGTGTTTCTTTCCCAGGAGATAGGATACACCACGGAGGAGGAAATGGGATGTCTAGCTATGCCTGCTCAGTGCCCTTTTGTTTGGAATTGAGATGACGTCCTTCTTCCATGTCTAACTAACAACAGAGAGGATTTTGCCCTTTAGTGTACTGTCCCGAGAGAGAATAAGGATTTGATGTCCCCCAGCCCACCATTTCTTGGTGGCAATGAAAGGACTCTCTCTTACACACACACACACACACATTCTCCTCACACACACACACAAACACACACACACTCCCTCTAAAGCATTCACTTTGTCAGACCCCCAGGCTTGACTGTGGGGCCAGCAGGAAAATCTATGTCAATCCCCTCAACTAATAACCCACACAGCTCAGGGTCCCCAGGTCCTCGAAAGAATTCCTCTTTCCACACAGGGCTGCAGACCACAATTAATGTCTAATATTGTTTAGCACTCTCCTGAGTAAAAATAAAGAGCTGGTGCATGCATGCGTGCATGCCAAGTCACTTTAGTCATGTCCGACTCTTTGTGACCCCATGGACTGTAGCCCACCAGGCTCCTCTGTCCATAGGATTCTCCAGGTAAGAATACTGGAGTGGGTTGTCATGCTCTCCTCCAGGGGATGTTCCTGACTCACAGATCGAACACATTGGCAGGTGGGTTCTTTATGAGGAGTGCCACCTGCTGCTGCTGCTGCTAAGTCGCTTCAGTCCTGCCCGACTCTGTGCGACCCCATAGATGGAAGCCCACCAGGCTCCCCCATCTCTGGGGTTGTTCTCCAGGCAAGAACACCCAGAAAGCCCAAATAGCTGTTGACTGTATCCTGCAAATTCTGTTTCATGGCAGAGGAACACTTGGCCCAGAAAGCAGAAACCTCCCTACCATGGGCAGCGTCAGAACAACTTGGAGCCTGGAAACCTGAGCTTTAGCCCCACCCTGACTTCAACCCTGTGACTTTAGGGGCATCACTTGATCTCTCAGAACCAGTTTTTGGTTTCCTCATCTATTTGGATAAGGGAGTCAATTCTGAGTTAATAATAAATAAATATAAATCACCTACATGATCTCCTCATCCTAATACCTGAGATTTGAAAGAACTTTTTCAAGGAAGAAGCTTTGAGGGGAGCTCTCTGCAACATTTTGTGTGGAAAGGAAACATCACCACCCCCTCTTTCCACATGTCCTGTTCTGAGTATCTGAGAGGACTCAATCAGCCTTCACGGTGGCAATGAACAAGGACTCTGGTAGAGACAGAGGGCTAGACCTGTGACCGTAACATGCAAATTCCTGCTTTAAGTGTCTTGTATGTGAAAGTTATCACTTCCAAACTGCTTCACAAGGAGGCATTGTTCTCATCTGGAAGTTTAACACTTCCTTAAATTCCCTTCAACTGAAGTAAGGCCAAAGCATTTATAAACCACAAACATCTAAGGGAGAACAGGAGGAGAATAAATGGGCAACTAAGCACTCACTCCAGCTGTATATGGTGTGATTCACTCATCTTCAGCCTCCTCCCTGCATCCCAGCCTTCCCTTCCAATCTGGGAGCACCATCAAGCATGTCCAAACACCCCTAAGAGACCAGCCCCAAGAGACCACCACCAAAAGAAAGTCAGGAGCTCGCACTTCCCGATTTCTGTCTTCCTGTCCGAGGACCCACAACTTGCCCCCAGGGAATGACGGCCACCTTTGAAGAGATGCAACCCCTGGTTTCCCTGGCAGCTTAGTCATAAAGAATCTACCTGCCAATGCAGGAGACATGAGTTCCATCCCTGAGTCAGGAAGAGATTCCCTGGAGAAGAAATGGCAATCCACTCCAGGATCCTTGCCTGGAAAATCCCATGGACAGAGGAGCCTAGCGGGCTACAGTCCACAGGGTCGCAAAGAGTCGGACACAATGAAGTGACTCAATAACAACCCCTGTCTGGAACTTTGCTCACCAGGAAAACTGCATTGCAGACAAGCATTCACTTTAGAAAAAGGAAGAAGAATTGGGATCCATGGAGGGAGTGTCTCTCCATTACAATGTCAAACTTTCCTATTAGACAATCCTCCTAAATGAGAGGGGTTTCCTGGATTCTCATAAAACATTCTTATACAAATAAGCTGGTCCAGGATGAAGAAGGAGGGTGGGACTGGGTAGGGCTGGGGTGGGGTGCGGGGTGGTGGGCCTGATGAAGTAAGCAAAGACAGGCTTTGAGAAGCTCACAGGGCAACCAGACCTCCACTGATCAGTCCATTTTGCTATATTTTCAGTTATATTTGTTTTTATCCAGTTGTTGATTGCAAAAGAAGAAACATTAAGAGGAAAAAATATACTTCAAGCACAAAGCAAAAGTTGGTGGGAAAATATAGTAATTAATATATGTTAGAAGATTGATAGAGACTCTTTGATTCCATTAGAAAATTAAAATTCCACAAATTCTGGGTCAAACTTGACTTGCTGTAACTTATTCCCTAACCAAAACACGCTGGGAGAATGATAATAGAATATGGTAACAGTATTTCTTTCTAAGCTTTCTGAAGGTTAATCAGCTCTCAGGTTTGGAAAATCAGGATTTATGTTTATAAAATCAAACAGCAGCTCCCAGCCTGGATATATCTTTTAATCTAAAAACAAAAAAAAATATTATTTATAACTTATGTACATTGAAAAATAAGCATTGTTCTATGGTAATAAATACAAAGAATATTTTAATAACTTTATTATCTGTTTGCACAGAAAGGAGAAAAAAGATTCTCAGATCTCATTTCATTTAGGTACACATTTTTTAATTAAGCAACAATTGGGAGGTTTCCCTTTCCTCTAATCCTCTTCTGCCCTCTAGTGGCAATATATTTTATGTATTTTTGTTCCAGTTTTATTGAGGCACTGATAGATAAAAATTGCATGTATCAGTATTTAACACATGCAATCTGATGCTTTATGTATACATTGTGAAGTAATTACCAAAGTCAACTTAATATGGTTACCTTGTTTTTGGTGTGATGGGAACACAAATTTACCCTTCAAAGTATACAGTATACAATATAAAGTATACTTTGTATATAATATAAAGTGTATTTTGTTTGTACACAATATACACAAACTTCAAGTATACAGTTCAGTGTTAACTATAGTCATCTTTCTGTATATTAGACTCCCAGAAACTATTTATCTTACAAACTGAAAGTTTGTGCCCTTTGACCAACGTCTCCCCATTTTCTCACCCCCACCCCCTGAAAACCACTGTTATACTCTCTGGTGCTATGAGCTGTTTTTTTTGAGGTTTGAGGGGAAGGGGCTTGTCTTTAGGAATATCTCATTGTTATATTTCCACCACCAAAATAGAGTAGCTCTGTTTTATGTAGCTCTGTAGAGTTAGCTCCGGAGAAGGCAATAGCAGCCCACTCCAGTACTCTTGCCTGGAAAATCCCATGGATGGAGGAGCCTGGTAGGCTGCAGTCCATGGGGTCTCTAGGAGTCGGACACGACTCAGCAACTTCACTTTCACTTTTCACTTTCTTGCATTGGATAAGGAAATGGCAACCCACTCCAGTATTCTTGCCTAGATAATCCCAGGGGCGGGGGAGCCTGGTGGGCTGCCGTCTATGGGGTCGCACTGAGTTGGACACGACTGAAGCGAGTTAGTAGCAGCAGCAGAGTTAGCTTGGTATTTTATGCCTATTATAAACCTTAAAATCAACTTGATAAACACATATGACTGTGTAATAAACTGCATGATAATTTTAGAATTTAAATATTGTGTATTAACTTACAACACCTCTACCTCAAGTATTTTCCCAGGAAAACTCCCAGAGAGAAATATTCTAGGAAAAAGATATTAATGTGCTGGTCTAAAGGTTTGGAAAGCAGAGAATATTATGTCCTCTTCTAGAATTCTAAATATGCATCATCATGTTAAAGATCAGTCCCACAGCAGTGACAGATTTGTGATTTCCTAGACTTTGGCATTAAGCACTCTTTTTATGTTAGACTTGCTGGTAAACTCACCTTGGGAAATGTCAGCATGTACGTTTTGTTTCCAGCCCATTGTTTTCTCCTGAGAATGTCTAAGAATTTCCTTCCCTGTTATTCTTCTTCATCACACTGATTATTCCCCATTGTATTAACTTCAGTTGTTTCATTTGAATACTTGATATCAGGTTGCCAAGCTGATGCACACTCCATACCCAGGACTACAGCAGGCTCTCAAGATCAAATCTTGGAACACCAATCAGCAGTAAGACGGACCAAACATACACAGGGCAACATAGATGGTCTTAAGGGCATTATACTGAATGGGGGGTAGGGAGGCCACACTCTGTATGATTCCATTTGCATTACATTTTCAAGATGACAATTATTGAGATGAAGACAGATAAGTGGTTGCCAGAGATGAAGGGAGGAGAGCTTCCCAGGTGGCACTAATGATAAAGAATCCACCTTCCAGTGCGGGAGACACAGGAGATGCAGGTTTGATCCCTGGGTTGGGGAGATCCCTAGAGAAGGAAATGGCAACCCACTCCAGTATTCTTGCCTGGAGAATCCCATGAACAGGAGCCTGGTGGATTATAGTCCATGGAGTTGCGAAATGTCAGACACAACTGAAGTGACTTAGCGCAGGAAGGAGACAAAAGCTGTAGCAATAAAACAGGGGGAGGAGTGCCTTTGTGGTGATAAAAAGGACTTGAATTTTGCTTGTAATAGCAGTTATTCAGATATACATGTATTAGTCCATTTGGGCTACTGTGGAAAATTCTGAGAGAGATGGGAATACCAGACCACCTGACCTGCCTCTTGAGAAATCTGTATGCAGGTCAGGAAGCAACAGTTAGAACTGGACATGGAACAACAGACTGGTTCCAAATAGGGAAAGGAGTATGTCAAGGCTGTATATTGTCACCCTGCTTATTTAACTTATATGGAGAGTACATCATGAGAAACGCTGGACTGGAAGAAGCACAAGCTGGAATCAAGATTGAAGGGAGAAATAGCAATAACCTCAGATATGCAGATGACACCACCCTTATGGCAGAAAGTGAAGAGAAACTAAAAAGCCTCTTGAGGAAAGTGAAAGAGGAGAGTGAAAAAGTTGGCTTAAAGCTCAACATTCAGAAAACGAAGATCATGGCATCCGGTCCCATCACTTCATGGGAAATAGATGGGGAAACAGTGGAAACAGTGTCAGACTTTATTTTTGGGGGCTCCAAAATCACTGCAGATGGTGACTGCAGCCATGAAATTAAAAGACGCTTACTCCCTGGAAGAAAAGTTATGACCAACCTAGATAGCATATTCAAAAGCAGAGACATTACTTTGCTGACTAAGGTCCGTCTAGTCAAGGCTATGGCTTTTCCTGTGGTCATGTATGGATGTGAGAGTTGGACTGTGAGAAGGCAGAGCACCAAAGAATTGATGCTTTTGAACTGTGGTGTTGGAGAAGACTCTTGAGAGTCCCTTGGCCTGCAAGGAGATCCAACCAGTCCATTCTGAAGGAGATCAGCCCTGGGAATTCTTTGGAGGGAATGATGCTAAAGCTGAAACTCCAGTACTTTGGCCACCTCATGCGAAGAGTTGACTCATTGGAAAAGACTCTGATGCTGGGAGGGATTGGGGGCAGGAGGAGAAGGGGACAACCGAGGATGAGATGGCTGGATGGCATCACCGACTCAATGGACGTGAGCCTGAGTGAACTCCGGGAGATGGTGATAGACAGGGAGGCCTGGCGTGCTGCGATTCATGGGGTCGCAAGGAGTCAGACACGACTGAGCGAATGAACTGAACTGAACTGAACTGAACAAAACACCACTGATGGAGTGGCTTATAAACAGCAGATATTTATTTTTCATGGTTCTGGAGGCTAGAAGGTCCAAGGTCAAGGCACCAGTAGATCTGGCGGCTGGTAATGATCTCCAGGCTTCCCAGGTGGCTCAGTGGTAAAGAATCTGCCTGTCAATGCAGGAGATGGTGGTTCGATTCCTGGATTAGGAAGATATCTTTGAGTAGGAAATGGCAACCTGCTTCAGAATTCTTGCCTGGAAAATTCCATGGACAGAGGAGGCTGGCAGACTACAGTCCATGGGGTTGCAAAGAGTCAGACACGATTGAGCATATACACCACAGCAAAGAAATCTTCCTCAAAGTCGGACGCGTTGGACACACAGAGTGATCTTGGGTGGACTTGGCCTGCAGCAGCTTGAAGTGGGGCTTCATTTCCCCACCAGAGATTGAATCCAGGTTGCAGAGGTGAGAGCACAAAATCCTAACCACTAGACCAGTGGTCAGCGCCAAGTCCCTGGCCATTTGGCTTTGCAGAAAAGAAATCCCCACAAAGACAGAAAATAGTGAAACGTAGGGTTTATTAGCAGGAAAAAGAGTATAGTATGTGTGGATAGACACATGAGCAAACTCAGAGGGAGAGTCCCTGAGTTGCACACTCGTGGCAGTTTGAATCACTTACATGGGCATTTCTTCCAGGTTTCCTTTGGCCAATAACTTTGATTGGCCTGGTTCACAGTCCATATTTGGTATATCTCAGGATCCTCCCATATGTGGGCGCGCATCTCTTAAGCTAGATAGATTCCACTGCAGAGGCCAATGGGCAGAGCGTCTCTTGACATCACTCCCCTTTGACCTCCAAAGAGACTTTCTGCACTTTCAAAGAGGTCTCCTGACTTCGAGAATGAATATGTGGTCTGGGTATAGCCAAACCTCACCTCTTAATTGTCATACTGTTCTCTTCTAGGAGGTTCCACAAGGAATCAATCTACAATTGCTTTATCCTGGTGGCGGGCCATCTACCCCCTGCCTCAGTTAGAGCCTGCTTCCTGGTTCACAGATGGCAGGTTTTTCTCTGTGACTTCAAGGAGGGATGGGAATCTCCTGGACCTCTGTGACAGGGCACTCATCCCTTATGAGTAATAGCCTCCCCCAGGCCCTACTTCCAAATATCTTAGGGGGTAGGTTTCATAATAAGAATTCTGTAGGGACACATTTAGACCATGTACATGTGATAAAACATCCTAGAATTATACACAAAGACATAAGGAAATGAATGCATGTGAAAAGATCATGAAAACACAACCTGTATCTAGTGAATTATTCTGTGCCATCCTGGCTTCCACAGCGCACTGCGGTCACTGAGGACGCCAGCAGAGAGACACAGAAGACCTCTGTGTACGATTTCATAACTTCTTGTGGGCCTATAATTATTTCAAAATAAAAAGTTTTTTAATCAAACTCCACACCAAGGATTTTGCTATATGAATTCTATAAGAGAATAGAATTTGACACCCCAAAATGTGTCTCTTTAGCACATTATTTTCAGTTGTTTATTTTCTAAGAAACAGTAAACATGGACAGACCCTGATAACAAAGAATAAGTTACATTTTTCTAAGAAATGTTTGCATTTATAAGAGAAATCTTTATCTGGTACCTCTGTGCCAGAAAAAGGAAGATGGCCAAGTCTCCAGAACACTTATCAATGGAGAAGGAAACTGACTCAAATCTGCACACAAACTTATCCTTGCTTACTGTGCTTTTCCAGGTCGCCTCCTATAACTGCCCCCATCCTCAACAACCTCTTTTGTCTTTAGCTGAGGGTGGTATTTAAGGTGAGGGCTTCAGCCATTTTGTTGAGTTAGTGAATTTTCCTGGGTCTTGCCTATGTATACATGCCATTAAACCTTTGTTTCACTTTCTCCTGTTAATCTGTTTCATGTCAATATAATTCTTAGACCATATAGAAGAATCTAGAATGATAGAGGAAAATTTCTTTCTCCCCAACAATTTCCTTGGAGTTTTCTAAGTTCCTCTAGATTAACAAAAACAAACAAACAAGAGTATAGCACTGTATAGTAATAATTTGGTTCAGTTCAGTCGCTCAGTCGTGTCCCACTCTTTGCGCCCCCATGAATCACAGCACACCAGGCCTCCCTGTCCATCACCAACACCCGGAGTTCACTCAAAGTCACATCCATTGAGTCGGTGATGCCATCCAGCCATCTCACCCTCTGTACTCTTCACTTTCTGCCATAAGGGTGGTGTCATCTGCATATCTGAGGTTATTGATATTTCTCCTGGCAATCTTGATTCCAGCTTGTATTACTTCCAGCCCAGCATTTCTTATGATGTACTCTGCATATAAGTTAAATAAGCAGGGTGAATAATATACAGCCTTGATGTATTCCTTTTCCTATTTCCTATATTATTCCTATAGGAATAATTAGATAACATATTGCTGCTATTCTTTGCATTGGTGATTACTCTAGGCTTACACTGAAACGGAAATCTGAGTTCTTGTCTGCGGAGCCAAAGAATAGAATCCACAAACATGCAGACACTCATGGTCACAGGCAAATAGGATTTATTAAAGAGGAGGAAAGTACAAAGCTTCCAGCATAGATATTGAGAGGGGGTAAAAAGTCCCCCCAAGGCAGGACTTGCAGCAGTTTAATATCCTTCCTTAAATCACATTCTTTCTAACCAATCAATATAAAGGTCAAGTACTTAACATCTTTATGGCTTCTTTGATCCTTGGATTAAGTCACTACCCTTTTTCATGCCCCCTGGCCATTTTATCAGATATAAGGTGTTAAGATTACTGAACATCAGCTGTTTTTTCCCTCATATATATGGAGCAGAATTTAATTACTGCCCTTGCCTGGATCTGAGTGCTAATAATTTATCAGACTAAAGACACATTCCAGGAATTCAAGACAAGAGAAGGGTGAAAGTGAAGTCGCTCAGTGGTGTCCGACCCCATGGACTTTAGCCTACTAGGCTCCTCCCTCCATGGGATTCTCCAGGCAAGAGTACTGGAGTGGGTTGCCATTTCCTTCTCCAGGGGATCTTCCCGACCCAGGGATCGAACCCTGGTCTCCTGCATTCCAGGCAGACACTTTAACCTCTGAGCCACCAGGAGAAGGGTGTTTACTGAAAATAAGACCAAGGTCTCAGAGTTCTACACTGACTGCCTAGTAATTTCTACCTCAATACTATATATTGTTTCTCTTCACTGGGAATTCAATGAGATAAAATAACCAAAAATGGAATACCTGATATACACACACATACACTTTCTCTAGTCTTTCTTCTTTGTCTCAATAAATGCTTCTCCTTCATTTCCTAGACTTTTCTTTAATTTTTAATTTGTACTGAAGTATAGTTTATTTATAATGCTTCAGGTGTACAGCAAAGTGATTCATATATATAGAGAGAAACACCTATATATATTTATCTATAGACACCTATAGATATAGACACCTATATACATATATATATATAAAGAGAGAGAGAGACCTATAAATATTACAAGATATTGAAAATAGTTCTTGTGCTATATAGCAGGTCTTTTTTTTTAATCTATTTTATATATAGTTGTGTGTATATGTTAATTCCAAACTCCTAACTTCTCTCCGCCCACCCTAGTTTTTGATCCTTCTTTTCCTCACTTCCTACAGCCAATCTATTCTGAAGTCTTCCTGATAGTACTCCCAAAATACCTCATCTGAATTTTTAAAATATAGAATGGGAAATAAGATTTCAAAGAGACTGAGACAATGCATCTGATAGGTAGAAGAAAAATCAAGGGAGTGTGCCGACACAGAAGCTGAGCGAGGAGAGTGGCCCACAGTATCAAATGCTGTTAAGATATCAGGAAGAGAGGAAAGAGACAGTCCTGTAGACACAGAGAAAAAAGAAAGGAGCTGACCACTTTATTCAGAGTGGCCTCGATAGAGTAAGTCCAGGCTTCAGTGGTTTGAAGAACGAATGAGAAGTGAGGAAGGATAGATAATAAATGCAGAAAATTCTATCAAAAAGTTTGAAGGAAGAAGAGATTGTAATGGCTGACAGGGACACAAAGTTTTTAATATGTGCAAGCCTCAAGATGTTTTAAAATTCTCCCAGTGAAGACTCATAATTACTTTTTTTTCACAATAGCTTTTGCTTTATAATTATTTTAATACTCCAAAATATACTTAGTAATTCATAACTCTGAAGGTGTCAGTTGAAAGTAAACAGGGCTTTCCAAGATGGTGAAGGAGTAGGAGGATGTGGAGCTTGTCTGTCTCCACAAACACATCAGGGAAACATCTACAAATGAAACATGTCTCGCAGAGCACTGCTGAACGCTAGCAGATGTTCAGACACCTTAAAGAACAAGATCCCCACATAACACGTAGAACAAAGGAAACAGAGAGGAAGCTGGATGGGACCTGTGCTCTCAGCAGGGAGCTCTAGGTGAGGAGAGGTTCCTGCATCTGGGGAAGCCCCCTCACAAGCAGGGATGTTAGATGCGACAGAAGGGGAGATTTGGGTGCGAGGAAAATGCAGCAGAGAATGCAGAGGAGAATGCAGCAGAACAGAGTGAGGCCTACGCAAATGGTCCCTGCCACAGCCCTGTGTGCCACAGCCCAAGATGGGTGTCCACCAGCACAGACTGGGGGGGATTGGGGAGGATGGGAGGGGCTGGGTGCTGGAATGTGGGGTTTGGAGAGCAACCCAGGGAAGGGTTGCTATTGACCATGAGGAGACAGGAGTGAGGAGCCCCGCAACCAGAAGTGCTCATGGAGGAAGCCTGGACGCTGTAGAAGCAAAGTGCACTTAGTGAGTGACGTGCAAATGGCGGGGCTCTCCTCATGCACCACCCTCGCCTCCATGGGCACATGGGAGGGCTCCCACTGGAGCTGACCTGTGGCCCCCCTCCATCGCTTTCTCCACCCTGTCCCTACTCACTCTGATCCCCAACTGATAGGCTGTGGAGTTCCAGTCGCTACCCCCGCACCCTCCCACCTGGGCACCCCTCCCGCCCCAATTGTCAACTTGGTTCCTTCTGCCCAATGGGCTTCTGTACTCCAGCAACCTCTAGGGCAGACTCTGGGGGATGGTCCACACTCAGAGGGGGGGCTGAAACCACAGCTGAGCCCCAGGGGCCCTGGGACTGAAAAAGGAGAGCTGAAATCTCTCCTCACAGCTGTATCAACTGTGGAGCTACACCTCCGCTGAAGGCCTCCTAAATTTAGTGCCTGTGAAACATCTGAAAGGACAACAAGTGCTCCTGCAGCTGGGAAAGGCCTGACTCCAGCAGCTGTGGGCTTTGTCGGCACGTACACAGGGGGATGGGCAGAGTAGAGCCTGAGCTGCCTCCACAGCTCCCACAGCAGATCCAGGCGCATGACCGCAGCAGTCCTGGGACCTGACTCAGTGACTCTGCACTGGCGAACTGGTGCAAAAACGCCTGAGCGTCACCAGGGTCAATTGCCAGCATTCCCATGGTGAAGGTGAGACCAGGAGCAGTGCCTGCAACAGTGTACTTTGTGAACCCACACAACAGGCCAGAGGGAACACAGCAGAGCGCATTCACAGAGGAACAGCTCCCCAGGAGGAATACTCAGTGGCTTCTCTCCCAGTGGGAGCATTTCAATCCCACCTGCCTCACACCACAGATCAGAAACATATCTAGGAAACACATCTGGGGATGTCTGCTCCAACAACTAGGGAACAGACCCCACCTCTGACAGAACAGTGAGAACCACAGAGCAAAAGAAGGCTCCACTCAATATCCAGGGCAGGCCCTGGTCGCACCACTAGTCACCACCGCCTACCAAGGGAATAACGGCACAAGCCTCTGGACCAACCTTACCCACCAGGAAGCAGACACCAGAAGTAAGAGGCACTATGATCCTGCAGCCTGCAGAAAGGAGACCACAAACACAGTAGCTAGACAAAATGAGACAACAGAAAGTTGCTGCAGAGGAAGGAGCAAGGTAAAAATCTACAAAGGACAAGTAAATGAAGAGGAGGTAGGCAATCCACCTGAAAAAGAATTCAGAGTAACGATAGTAAAGATGATCCAAGATGTCTAAAAAGGAATAGAGGCATGGATCGAGAGGATATAAAAAATGTTTAACGATTACCTAGGAGAACTAAAGAACAAAAAATACATGAACTATATAATAACTGAAATGAAAAATATACTAGAAGGAATAAATAGCAGAATAATTGAGGCAGAAGTGCAGATAAGTAAGCTGGGTAGAGTCTGAGCTGCCTCCACAGATTGGTAGAAATCACTGACACAGAATAAAGAAAGAAGAATGAAAAGAAAGGACAGTCTAAGAGACCTCTGCTGCTGCTAAGTCACTTCAGTTGTGTCCGACTCTGTGCGACCCCAGAGACAGCAGCCTGCCAGGTTCCCCTGTCCCTGGGATTCTCCAGGCAAGAACACTGGAGTGGGTTGCCATTTCCTTCTCCAATGCAGGAAAGTGAAAAGTGAAAGAGAAGTCGCTCAGTCGTGTCCGACTCTTAGCAACCCCATAGACTGCAGCCTACCAGGCTCCCCCATTCATGGGATTTTCCAGGCAAGAGTACTGGAGTGGGTTGCCATTGCCTTCTCCAAGAGACCTCAGGGACAAAATTAAATGTGCCAACATTCCAATTATAAGGGTCTCAGGACCTGACTGAGTGACTTCACTTTCACTTTCACTTTCTTCATGCATTGGAGACGGAAATGGCAACCTACTCCAGTGTTCTTGCCTGGAGAATCCCAGGGACCGGGAAGCCTGGTGGGCTGCCGTCAGTGGGGTCACACAGAGTCAGACACGACTGAAGCAACTTAGCAGCAGCAGGAGAAGAAGAAGAAAAAGAGGCAGGGCCTCAGAAAATAGTTGAGGAGATGATAGTCATAAACTCCCCTAGATTGGGCAAGGAAATAGTCACTCAAGTCCAGGAAATGCAGAGTCCCATACAGGATAAACCCAAGTAGGAACACATTGAGACATATAGTAATCAAACTAACAAAAATTAAATACAAAGAAAAATATTAAAAACAAGAAGAAAAAAAAAAGGAACAAACAATATATGGGGGATTCCCCATAAGGTTATCAGCTGATTTTTAGCAGAAACTCTGCAGGCCAGAAGGAAGTGGTATATTATATTTAAACTGATGAAAGGGAAAAACAGACAACCAAGAATATTCTACCCAGCAAGGCTCTCATTCAGATTTGACAGAGAAATCAGAAGCTTTATAGATGAGCAAAAGCTAAGAAAATTTACCACATCAGACCAGCTTTGCAATGGATGCTAAAGGAACTTCTCTAGGCAGCAGGGAGAAAAAGAAGCCAAAACTAGAAACAAGAAATAACAAATGGGAAAACTCACTGGCAAAGGCAAACATACAGCAAAAGCAGGAAATCACCCATACAAATATAATATCAAAACCAGTAACCATGAGAAGAAGACACTACAAATGCAGGGAATGGAATTGAAATTAAGACATCAGTGACTTAAAACAAACATATATATATATATATATAAAACTTTATCAAAATCTCATGGGAATATTTGTTGATAAATAATTTCTTTGGTTTGGTATAAATATATTTCTTGAAGTATGTTTTCTTCACTGTTTTAGTTTGACTAAAGCAAAAAAGGAGGCAGTTTTAAATCTTTTGATCGAGGTTACCCATATTGTTAAACAAAATTTTTAAAATCCACTTACTATGAGTATTGAAGGATAGATTTTTTTAATGGAGTATAATTGCTTCACAATGCTGTTAGTTTCTGCTAAAAAACAAAGTGAATCAGCTATATGTGCACAGCTCAACTCTTGAGCTTCCCTCCCACATATCCCCATCCCACCACTCTAGGGCATCACAGAACACAGAACTGAACTTCCTGTACTTTATAACAGGCTCCCAATTGTTGTTGTTCAGTCACTCAGTCATGTCTGTCTCCTTGCAACCACATGGACTGCAGCATGCCAGGCTTCACTGTCCTTCACTATTTCCTGGAGTTTGCTCAAACTCACATCCATTGAATCAGTGATGCCATCCAACAGTCTCAACCTCTGTCTCCTCCTTCTCCTCTTGCCCTCAATCTTTCCTAGCATAGGGGTCTTTTCCAATGAGTTGGTACAGGTGGCCAAAGTATTGGAGCTTCAGCTTCAGCATCAGTCCTTCCAGTGAATACTCAGGGTTGGTTTCCTTTAGGACTGACTTGTTTGATCTCATTGCAATCCAAGGGACTCTCAAGAGTCTTCTCCAGTACCACAGTTCGAAAACATCAATTCTTCAGCCAATTCTTCAACTCAGCCTTCCTTATGGTCTAACTCTCACATCCATACATGACTACTGGAAAAACCATAGCTTTGACTATATGGACCTTTGTTGTGATGTCTCTGCTTTTGAATATGCTGTTTAGATTTGTCATAGCTTTTTTTCCAAGGAGCAAGCATCTTTTAATTTCATGGCTGCAGTCACCATCCACAGTTATTTCTGGACCCCAAGAAAATTGTCTGTCACTGTTTCTATTGTTTCCCCACCTATTTGCTATGAGATGATGGAGCTGGACGACATGATTTAGTTTTTTTGAATGTTGAGTTTTAAGGTCCCCACTAGCCATCTATTTTATACATGGTAGTGTATACATGTGAATCCTAGATTATTGCTTCTTTACATCATTGTGAAAAATGAGGGCATTGTAATTCCGAGACAATGTGCTTGTAATTGATCCCAGTGGTCATTAGATGGCTATTATTATAGAATTCAGCCTACAGAGGTCAAAAGTTAAAGGATTACACACATAATTTGACATATTAGTTTCCATTTTCTTTCACATAAAGTGCTCCATTTTCATCCAGACTTTTAGTCATCAGTTACCATGATGTAAATAAAACACAGTGACTCTTACAAAATTTCACCATAATGGGACTCAGCCTAGGTTCACATAATCTTTTTATGATGCCATGTACTATACTGTGTTTTTTAAAATGTACATTATAAAAAGAATGTAAAACTCAAAGGCAAAGACTATAAATTTTTAGTAAAGCACTTCAATGACACACTGTCTGTGCTCAATACATTTTAAATAGCAAGTGAAAAAAAAAATCTCATGGGAAATACAAACCAAAAGCCTACAATAGATATAAACATAAAAAAGTAAAAGGAATCCAAACACAACACTAAAGATGGCAATCAAACCACAAGAGAAGAAAACAAAGAGGAAGGGAAGAATAAAGACCTACAGAAATAAACCCAAAACATTTAAGAAAAATGGCAATAGGAACATACATATGAATAATTACCCTAAATGTAAGTGGGTTAAATGCTCCAATGAAAAGACAGACTGGCTGAATGAATACAAAAACAAAACCCATACATATGCTGTCCATAAAAGATCACTTTAGACCTAAGGACACATAGAGACTGAGAGTGAAGGGATGGAAAAAGATATTCCATGCAACTTGAAATCAAAAGAAAGCTGGATAGCAATACTCATATCACACAGGGAGGGAGGTGGGAGAGGGGTTCAGGATTGGGAACACGTGTACACCCATGGTGGATTCATGTTGATGTATGGCAAAATCAATACAATACTGTAAAGTAATTAGCCTCCAATTAAATAGATTAAATTTTTTTTTAAAATAGACTTTAAAATAAAGACTGTTACAAGAGACAGGGAAGGACACTGCATAATGATCAAGAGATCAATCAGAGAAGAAGCTATAACAATTATAAATATAAACAAGTATAAATATATATGCCTCCCAATATTGGAGCACCTCAACATATAAGGCAAATGCTAACAGTCCAAAGGGAGAAATCAACAGTGACACAATAATAGTGGGGATCCTTAAACAACCCACTTACACTAATGAACAGGTCACCCAGGCAGAAAATCAGTAAGGAAACACAAGCCCTAAATGACATATTAGACCAGTTAGACTTAATTTCTATTTATAGAGCATTCCATCCAAAAGCAGCAGAATGCACTTTCTTCTCAGTTGAACACAGAATATTCTCCAAGATAAATTACAAGTCAAGCTTTGATAAATTTAAGAATATTGGAATCATATCATCTTTTCCAAAAACAACATGATGAGATTAGAAATCAATGACAGAAAAAAACATAAAAAACACAAAGACGTGGAGGCCAAACAATACATTACTAAATAACCAAGGGATCACTGAAGAAATCAAAGAGGAAATCATAAAATACCTAAACACAAATGACCAAAAACACAAAACAGCAAAACCTATGGGACATGGCAAAAACAGTTCTGAGATGGAAGTTTATAGCAATACAGTCTTCCCTCAAGAAACAAGATAAATCTCAAATAAACAAACAAACCTTTCACCTGGGCTTCCCAGGTGGCAATATTGGTAAAAACCTGCCTGTCAATGCTGGAGATGTAAGAGGCGCGGGTTCAATCCCTTGGTCGAGAAGATCCCCCAGAGGAGGGCACAACAACTTGCTCCAGTATTTTTGCCTAGAGAATCCCCATGGACAGAGGATCCTGATGGGCTATGGTCCACAGGGTCGCAAAGAGACAGACATGACTGAAGTGGCTTAGCATGCACACACACACAACCTAACACCTAAAGCAACTAGAGAAAGAAGCAAAACAATGTCAGAGTTAGTAAAAGGAAAGACATCACAAAGATCAGAGCAGAAATAAATGAAACAAAGAAAATAACAGCAAAAATGAATGAAACTAAACGCTAGTTCTTTGAGAAAATAAACAAAGCTGATAAACCTTTAGCAAGAGTCACCAAGAAAAAAGGGAGAGAATTCAAATCAATAAAATCAGAAATGAAAACCGAGAAGTTAGAACTGTCACCACAGAAATGTAACGTATCATAAGAGACTACTACAAATAATTTTACACCAATGAAATGGACAAATTCTTAGAAAGATACAAGCTTTCAAGACTGATCCAGGGAGAAATACTAAGAACAGACACAAGTACTGAAGTTGAAAATGTGATTAAGAAACTTCTAGCAGGGATTTCCTGGTGGTCCAGGGGCTAAGACTCTGTGCTCCCAAAGCAGAGGGCCCAGATCTGATCCCTGCGGAAGGAACAAGATCACACATGCCACAAATAAGACCCAGCACAGACAAGTGAGTGAATGAATGACTAAATTTTTTTTTTTTAAGAAATTTCCAACAAACAAAAGTCAAGAGCCAGATGGCTAAAGAGGTGAAGTCTATCAAATGCTTAAAGAATAATTAACACCTATCCTTGTGAATCTCTTCCAAAATTTGAAGAGAAATGAACACTCTCAAGTTCAATCTACAAGGCCACCATCACCCTGATACTAAAACCAGGTAAAGATAACACAAAACAAGAAAACTACAGGCCAACATCACTGGTGAACATAGAAGCAAAACTCCTCAACAGAATACTAGCAAATTGAATCCAACAATGTAGTAAAAGGATCATATGCCATAATCAAGTGGGATTTATCCTAGATGCAAAGATTCTTCAAAATATGCAAATCAATCAATGTGATACACCATATTAACAAACTAAAGAATAAAACCATATGATCATCTCAATAGATGCAGAGAGAGCTTTCAGAAAGATTCAGCACACATTTATGATGAAAAGTCTCCAGAAGTAGGCACAGAGGAAACCTATGTCAACATAACAAAGGCCATATGTAACAAACCCACAGCAAATATTCCTTTCAGTGGTGGAGACTGACAGCGTTTCCTCTAAGGTCAGGAACAAGACAAGGATGTCCACTCTTACCACTGTTATTCAACAGCTTTGGAATTCCTAACCACAGCAATCAAAGAAGAAGAAAGAAAGAAAAGGAATCCAACTTGGAAGAAGTAAAACTGTCACTGCTTGCAGGTGACATGAGCCTATACATAGAAAACCATAAAGATGCTACCAGAAAACTTCTAGAGCTCATCAGTGAATTTGGTAAAGTTGCAAGATAGAAAATTAATATACAGAAATGTCTTGCATTTTTATATGCTAACAACAAAAGATCGGAAAGAGAAATCAAGGAAACAATTCCTTTTACCATGGCATCAAAAAGAACAAAATACCTATGAATAAACCTACCTTAGGAGACAAAGACCTATACTCAGAAAAGTATAAGATACTGATGAAAGAAATCAAAGATGACACAAATAGATTGAAAGACAGAGCATTTTCTTGGTTTGGAAGAATTGATATTGCGAAAATTACTATACTACCCAAAGCAATCTACAGATTCAATGCAAATTACCAATTGAATTTTTCACAAAATTAGAACAAAACATTTTACAATTTGTATGGAGACACAAAAGACCCCAAATCACCAAAGGAATCTTCAATTCTAGAAAAAGTGAAGCTGATGGAATCAGCTCCCTGACTTAAGACTATACTACAAAGCTACAATCATCAAAATAGTATGGTACTGGCACAAAAACAGAAGTATAAATTAGTGGAACATGACAGGAAGTCCAGAATAAACCCACACACCTATGGTCACCTAATCAATGACAAAAGAGGCAAGACAATACAATGGAGAAAAGACAGTCTCTTCAGTAAGTGATGCTGGAAAAACTGGATGTAAACAAGTGAAATTAGAATAATTCCTAATACCATACACAAAAATAAGCTCAAATGGATTAAAGACCTAAATGCAAGGCCAGCTCCTATAAAACTCTGAAGAGGAAAACATAGGCAGAACACTCTTTTACATAAATCACAGCAAAATCGTTTTTGATCCACCTCCTAGAATAATGAAAGTAAAAATAAAAAGAAACAAATGGGACCTAATTAAACTTAAAATCTTTTGCACAGCAAAGGAAACCATAAACAAAACAAAAAGACAACCCCTCAGAATGGGAGAAAGTATTTGCAAATGAAGTAACGATTAAGGACTTTATCTCCAAAATTAACAAAGAGTTCATTCAGCTCAATATCAAAAAATCAAACTGAATCAAAAAAACAAAATGGTCAGAAGCCCTAAATAGACATTTCCCCAAGGAAGATACACAGATGACCAAAAAGCACATGAAAACAAGCTTATCATCACTAATTGTTAGAGAAACGCAAATCAAAACAACTACAAGGTATCACCTCACACTGGTCAGAACGGCCATCACCAAAAATCTATAGACAATAAATTGTGCAGAGGATGTGGAGAAAAGGAAACCATCCTACGATGTTGATGGGAATGTAAATTTGTACAGGCACTATGGAGATCAGTATGGAGTTTCCTTAAAAGCTAAAACTAGAGCTACAATATGGTCCAGGAATCTCAGTCCTGGGCATATCCAGAGAAAACCATAAATCAAAAAGATACATACACCTCAGTTTTCATTGCAGCACTATTTATAATAGCCGGGACAACCTAAATGTCCTAAACAACCTAAATGCACATCAGCAGAGGGATGGATAAAGAAGATGTGGTACATAGAATATTATTATATGGAATATTCCATATAGTAATTCCATAAGTAATATGGAATATTCAGTTCAGTTCAGTCGCTCAGTCAGATCTGCCTTTACAGAGAAGCTTGCCAGGGCTGAGAGCCACATCTTGGAGTTCACTTGTTACAGGCCAAAATTTACCCGTCAAACCCTACTTTATCTTGATATGAACATAAGCTGGGTATAAAATAAAAAGAAGCTCTTGTATTCTTGGAAGTTTACTCCAATGGGCAATATTCAGTCAAACCTTTTGAGAAGATTGTTACCAAAAAAAGCAATGTTGGAGAAGTGAGGTTGAACTGCTACACACTTGCTCCATAGATCTGGATTCCATTGATGATCCTGTTAAAACTGCAGACAGATTCTTTACCAGCTGAGCCACCAGGGAAGCCCATTAGACTGTCTACTTTGGGGAATTTCTCTAATTGTAACATCTTCTCTCCAGTTCAGTTCAGTTCAGTCGCTCAGTCATGTCTGACTCTACGACCCCATGAATCACAGCACTCTAGGCCTCCCTGTTCATCACCGTCTCCCGGAGTTCACTCAGACTCATGTCCATCGAGTCCGCGATGCCATCCAGCCATCTCATCCTCGGTCGTCCCCTTCTCCTCCTGCCCCCAATCCCTTCCAGCATCAGAGTCTTTTCCAATGAGTCAACTCTTCGCATGAGGTGGCCAAAGTACTGGAGTTTCAGCTTGAGCATCATTCCTTCCAAAGAAATCCCAGGGCTGATCTCCTTCAGAATGGACTGGTTGGATCTCCTTGCAGTCCAGGGACTCTCAAGAGTCTTCCCCACCACCACAGTTCAAAAGCATCAATTCTTCAGTGCTCAGCCTTCTTCACAGTCCAACTCTCACATCCATACATGACCACAGGAAAAACCATAGCCTTGACTAGATGGACCTTAGTCGGCAAAGTAATGTCTCTGCTTTTGAATATACTATCTAGGTTGGTCATAACTTTTCCTCCAAGGAGTAAGCATCTTTTAATTTCATGGCTGCAGTCACCATCTGCAGTGATTTTGGAGCCCAAAAAAATAAAGTCTGACACTGTTTCCACTGTTTCTCCATCTATTTCCCATGAAGTGATGTGACCAGATGCCATGATCTTCATTTTCTGAATGTTGAGCGTTAAGCCAACTTTTTCACTCTCCTCTTTCACTTTCACCACGAGGCTTTTTAGCTCCTCTTCACTTTCTGCCATAAAGGTACATCTTCTCTTAAAATATAAATTTCATGAGAGCAAGAATGTCTGTACAGAACCTTGAAAAATTCCTTCACAACACTGCTTAAAACATGTTGACTATGTATAAAATCAAATCAGTCAATCCTAAAGGAAATCAACCCTGAATATTCACTGGAAGGACTGTTGCTGAAGCTGAAGCATCAATACTTTGGCCACCTGATGTGAAGAGCCAACTCAATGGAAAAGACTCTGTTGCTGGGAAAGATTGAAGGCAAGAGGAGAAGAGAACAGCAGAAGATGAGGTGGATAGATAGCATCACCGACTCAGTGGGCATGAATTTGAGCAAACTCTGGAAGACAGTGGAGGACAGAGAACGCTAGTGTGTTACAGTTCATGTGAAGTCACAGAGTCAGCCATGACTCAGCAACTTAACAACAACAATGGAAAAAAGCAATACCTATAAGCCTTTCCACTGGAGAAGGAAATGGCAACCCACTCCAGTGTTCTTGCCTGGAGAATCCCAGGGATGGGGGAGCCTAGTGGGCTGTCATCTACGGGCTCACACAGAGCTGGACACAACTGAAGTGACTCAGAAGCAGCAGCAGCAGCATAGGGCATATATGCTGTAATGGATTAAATATAACAATACTGTAAATTTAGAGCCTTATAAAAGTAAAGAAACATAAAATAAGTAAATATGTCATTTAAGTAGATTATCCTTTTCCAGTACTGTGGTCACTGCTGAGTTTTCCAAATTTGCTGGCATATTGAGTGCAGCACTTTCACAGCATCATCTTTCAGGATTTGAAACAGCTCAACTGGAATTCCATCACCTCCACTAGCTTTGTTCGTAGTGATGCTTTCTAAGGCCCACTTGACTTCACATTCCAAGATGTCTGGTTCTAGATTAGTGATCACATCATCATGATTATCTGGGTCGTGAAGATCTTTTTTGTACAGTTCTTCTGTGTATTCTTGCCACTTCTTCTTAATATCTTCTGCTTCTGTTAGGTCCATACCATTTCTGTCCTTTATCGAGCCCATCTTTGCATGAAATGTTCCCTTGGTATCTCTAATTTTCTTGAAGAGATCTCTAGTCTTTTCCATTCTGTTGTTTTCCTCTATTTCTTTGCATTGATTGCTGAGGAAGGCTTTCTTATCTCTTCTTGCTATTCTTTGGAACTCTGCATTCAGATGTTTATATCTTTCCTTTTCTCCTTTGCTTTTTGCTTCTCTTCTTTTCACAGCTATTTGTAAGCACTTTACTCATATTATTCCATTTAATAACAGCAACCCTATGAAGGTGATGTTAGCCCAGTTTTACAGTTTACAGGTAAGGAAACTGAGGCCTAGAGAGGGAAAGGCCTTGTATAGTATCCCTGACTACCTCTCTGGCCTCATCTTTCTCTGTCATGCAACAGTCTGGCTGTTCAAGGAACCCTCCAAGCTGGTTCTCCACCTCAGGGCCTTTGCACAGTCAGGCCCCTCTGCTCAGCACACTCTCCTCCCTGATATTCACACATCTGCCTCTACCTACCTTATCATTTAACACTCAGCTCAAGTGTCATCATTCCAGAGGGGCCTCTCCTGAGTCCTTCAGTTGCTTTAGATCATGTCATCCATGATCTAACCATGGTATTTCTTTATAGATTTTCATCTGTCTCTCCACCAGAATGTACAATCAAGAGACCAGAGCTTGTCCACAGCTAGTCCAATACCTGGCTATTACAGGAGTTCAGAAAGTAACTATTGAATAAATGACTAAGATCCTTATCATCTTTTTTTAAAGAAATTCTGTGCTGGGTCATACTTGCGACATGTGGGATCTAGTTCCCTGACCAGGGATCAAAGCCGGGCCCCCTGCATCAGAAGCGTGGAGTCTTAGTCACAGGGCTACCAGGGAAGTCCCCAAACACTCCTAATCTTAATTTTTAAAAAACAGCGCAGACCACAACTCCTATAACTAGCACCTTAAGTTTATGTAACAATGTACATTAACTAATGGGCTTCCTTGGTGGCTCAGTGGTAAAGAATCCTACCAACGCAGGAGACGAGAGTTTAATCCTGGGTCAGGAAGATGCCCTGGAAGAGGAAATGGCAACTCACTCCAATCTTCTTGCCTGGGAAATCCCATGGACAGAGGAGTCTGGCGGGCTACAGTCCACGGGGTGGCACAGAGTCAGACACAACTTGGAGACTAAAAATCAACAACAAACAGGTACAAGGCAAGCGGCAGTGGCACGCTTCTGTAAAGGAAGAAACTGCTCGGAGTGGTGGTGATGACTTAGAGGCACCCAGCAAGTCAATAGCAGAGGCCAGGTCTCCTGACTCATTCCTGACTATGCTTCCTGTGGCCTGATACAGGCAGAGGCTGAGGAGGTGCTTACGATCTCAAGTCCTTTCCCCAGCCCCACAGGAAGCTGACACGTCCCAGCCTGCACTGCGGTTAGGTAAGGCCAGATGCCTGGGTCCTGATCAACGGGATGTAGTGAGGGAAGTCAGGTACCCACGTTGAGGCCTAGCCATAAATGTCTCTGCCCAATCCTTTCAGAGTTCTCTTTTGGCTCTAAGGAGGAAACTCAGCAGAGGAAACAGGAAGGTTCTAGGAGAAGGCAGAGTCACACAGGAGTTAATGCTCAAAAAAACCGTCCAGGGCAGTCATCCAACAGCACTGGACTGTGTCATAAGCGAGAAATCACCATCTGTTCAGACTCACAGACATACAGTGCTTCACGACGGCGCTAGTGGTAAAGAATCCACCTGCCAATGTGGGAGATGTAAAAGATGCAGGCTCGATCTCTGGATCAGGAAAATCCCCTGGAGGAGGAAATGGCAACCCACTCCAATATTCTTGCCTGGAAGTCCCATGGACGGAGGAGCCTGGCGCCCTACAGTCCATACGGTCACACAGAGTCGGACATGACTGAAGCGACTTAGCGTGCACACACAGACCCAGAGGAGGCTGCCAGGGGGAGGGAAGGATTGGGAGTTAGGGGCTAGCAGATGCAAACTCTTCCAAATAGAATGGATAAATAACATGGTCCTACTGTACAGCGTACCTGTTATTTACCTGGGGCCAAACTATGGTGGAGGTAATGAAGATAATGGTGACCTCCTTCAAAAGACCCCATGCATGCACTGCTACGCTCAGTGCCCCCAACCCTGCAGCAGGCCACCACCAACCCACGCCTCCACTGGAAACTCCTGGGCACTCACAGGAGTGAGTGAGTCTTCACAACCCAGATAATCATGATGGTGTGATCACTTACCTAGAGCAAGATATCCTAGAATGTGAAGTCAAGTGGGCCTTAGGAAGCATCACTACAAACAAAGCTAGCGGAGGTGATGGAATTCCAGCTATTTCAAATCCTAAAGATGATGCCGTGAAAGTGCTGCACACAATATGCCAGCAAATTTGGAAAACTCAGCAGTGGCCATGGGACTAGAAAAGGTCAGTTTTCATTCCAATCCCAAAGAAAGGCAATGACCCAGGGATCGAACCCGGGTCTCCAGCATTCCAGGCAGACGCTTTAACCTCTGAGCCACCAGGGAAGCCCAAAGTTCTATACAAATCAGCATTATAACATGGTCAGCGAAAAAGTGGGCACAGTCTCAGGTTGTGTGAATGGTGATAGAGGTGACAGACAGTTTGGAAGTGAAGTGAAGTGAAGTCGCTCAGTCTTGTCTGACTCTTTGCAACCCCTTGGACTGTAGCCCACCAGGCTCCTCTGTCCATGGGATTCTCCAGGCATGAACTGGAGTGGGTTGCCATTGGCAATCAGGAAAGTGAGTGAATTCAGTAGGCGCCACTGCGGTAGGTATGTGCTGTAAATTCAATGAGTCCTGCAAAGTCTAACTGGCACCACCATCGTGACCCCATGATGCCTTTATCTGTGGCTGGGCAGTGAAGGTGAGAAGATCAGCAGCCAGTGGGACTGCTCCAGCTGGGAAAAGAAATGGATCCTACGACTGAAGACTTGGCTTAGTCCGCAAGGGAAAATTCTGGTGGGAAAAACTTGAAGAAGCAATAAGGCAGAACCCAGGGCAACAGGATCTGAGGAAATTCCAGTCAGGATGGGGAAACAGGCAACTGGAAAACAAGCTGCTGGCTTAGGTTTTGCTTGGGATAGAAGAAAAAGTCAGGTATAAATGTAGAGTATTCCTTTTTTTAAAATTCTGAATGAAGTTATTTTATTTTTTATTGCATTATAATTGATTTACAAAGTTGTGTTAGTTTCTGGTATACAGCAATGTGATCCAGATATATATATATATATATAATATAACTATATATAACTATATATAAATAAAAGTTATTTTTATATATATGTGTGTGTGTGTGTATGTATCTGGGAGTTGGTGATGGACAGGGAAGCCTGGTGTGTTGCAGCCCATGGGGTCACAAAGAACCGGACATGACTGAGCAACTGAACTGAACTGAACTGGTATATATATGTGTACATGTGTGCACGTGTGTGTGTGTGTGTGTGTTTGTGTGTGTGTGTTAGTCTTTCAGTCATGTCTGACTCTTTACAACCCTATAGACTGTAGCTCATCAAGCTTCTCTGTCCATGGAATTCTCCAGGCAAGAATACTAGAGTGTTTTGCCACTCCCTTCTCCAGGGAGACATATATATACATATCCTCTTTCAGATTCTTTTCCATTATAGGTTATTATAAAATATGGACTATAGTTCTCTGTGCTATACAGTAGGTTCTTATTGTTTACTCTCTATATGGTAGAGTGTATATGTTAATCCCAAATTCCTATATTCCTCTCCCCCTTCCCCTTTGATAACAAAGAATTTGTTTTCTATGTCTGTGGATCTATTTCTGTTTTGCATGTAAGTTCATTTGTATCTTTTTTTTTCAAGATTCCACATTTTGTCTGATTTACTTCACTTAGTGTGATAATCTGAAGGTCTATTCATGTTGCTGCAAATGGCCCTATTTCATCCCTTTTTTATGTCTGAGTAGTATCCAATCCAGTATTCTTGCCCGGAAAATCCCATGGACGGAGGAGCCTGGTAGGCTACAGTCCATGGGGTTGCAGAGTCAGACATGACTGAGCGACTTCACTTTCACTAGTATCTCACTATATATCTACCACATCTCCTTTATCAATTCATCTGTCGATGGACATTGAGGTTGCTTCCATACCTTGGTAGTTGTAAATAATGCTGCAATGAACACTGGGGTGCATGTATCATTTCGAATTACAGTTTCTCCCAATATATACCCAGGAATGACATCCCACTCCAGTACTCTTGCCTGGAAAATCCCATGGACGGAGGAGCCTGGTGGGCTGCAGTCCATGGGGTCGCTAAGAGTCGGACACGACTGAGCGACTTCACTTTCATTTTTCACTTTCATGCATCGGAGAAGGAAATGGCAACCCACTCCAGTGTTCTTGCCTGGAGAATCCTAGGGACGGGGGAGCCTGGTGGGCTGCCGTCTATGGGGTCGCACAGAGTCGGACACGACTGAAGCGACTTAGCAGCAGCAGCAGGGGTAGCAGCAGCATGGTAGCTCTAGTTTCAGGTTTTTAAGTAAACTCCCTACTGCTCACATCTTTTCACACTGGGGCCTCTCTGCTTTTCCTGTGGCTCATGACATCACTAGTACCCGACTGTGGATTTAAGTGATGACAAATCTGAGCAAGTTAGGCAATTCATCATCATCTTTCTTGAGAACTGGAAATTTACTACTTAATTTTTTACTAAACACAAGCTGCCTTTTGGCTATTTGTTCCTGAAAGGATTTACTGCAAAATAAAAAAAGCATTACCCAACAATAAAATAAAAAATCACTACCAAACAATAAAATAAAGATTTATAAAACAAAGAGCTGTAGATTTATACCAAGCAATAAATAACAAAACCATTCTAGCAAGAGCACTCAGACTATTTTAAACAGAACAGCTCAGCCTTTGTTTCCCAGCATACATTTCATGGACAATGAATCTATACTTCCCACGTTGTCCATGGGGCCAGCCCACTGGAAGCCTGGTGGCCTCATGTGTCATTGGTGCCATGTGGCTGCAGGGAGCAGAAGCATAAAATACTCATCCTTCCACCACCTAAGACTGAACACAGTGGCTGAAGCCCAAGCTATCTCATGTGATCACTGTGCGTCCTGAATACTGCCCTTGAGAGGTCTTAGCTGTGTTGGGAAAAAATAGACAAGTTCTCACTATTTGTCTTTCTCATCTAACCACATGTTTAAGAGAGAATTTTGCACACTGCATATGTGTAATATCTCTAGACAAGATCTCGGCAGAAGATGGAATCACCAAGGGAAGCTCTACCAAACCCATCTGTGATTACTGAAGCAACTCTTAGGAGTAATATGCCTTTTAAAACAATGAAAAATCCACAACAAATAGTAAACTAATGAGATGCCCTGAATGACAGGTACACATCAGAATGGTCTAGGACAAATGAGGACATCTGGCTATCCTGGCCTCAGGGTACCTGGGTCCTTCCTCTAAAGTTTGAAGCTGTCCCATTAAAAACCATAGGTTGAGAGACTTCGCTCAAGATCTGGTGGCTAGGATGCTACGATTCCACTACAGGGGCCTGGGTTCAATTCCTGGTTGGGGACCTAAGATCCTGCAGGCCAAATGGCATGGCCAAAATAATTAAAAAATAAAAATTTAGAAAAAGGATTTCCCTGATGGTCCAGTGGTTAAGACTCCATACTCCCACATTGCGGGGAGCACAGGTTCGAGCCCTGGTTGGGGAAGTTCTACAGGCCACCACGGTATAGCCAAATACATACATACATACATACATACATACATTAAAAAATACATAAGTAAAATAAAAACCATAGGTTGACTAAATGAAGAGCTGCTGAATGGATAAAAGGGTGAAAGAATGGCTTCCTGATACCTGGAAAATGGAGTCCAAACTCCTTAGAATAACAATGTGTGAGGCCCACCCTTCGGACATTCTACCCATCCTCAAACACACCCAGCCCCTTTCTGTTTCCATCTCTATGAGATTACGTGTGCATCCCCTGCCCGGAATCCTTTCTTCCTGTCTCAGACTATCCACTGCCACCCTGATCCCAAATTCTGGGCCAAGCGGCACCTTTCTAGGAACCCAGCAGCCTCCCAGTCCTCCACCAACGTCCACACTCAGGGGGACGTTATCTTCCCGCTTTCTGCTCCCGGAGCCCACTCATCTACTGTTCTCCCTGCTCTCTTGGAAGATCCCTCAGCATCTACGGGGCCCCCAGGGCGTGGGGTGTGTGTTCTCTGCCTCCAGAAGGACTGCCAACCTTCCACAGGCAGGACTGTTTCATTTTGATTCATCTGTGTCTGAGTCTGAACCCACAGGCAGCTGGAGGCCAGGTATCAAAAAAAGTGCAGTGAAAGTTAGTTAGGTAGGAGATAGATGGCTCCTGGGTTGGACAGCTGGTGTTTGTCAAGTGCATTAAAACTGAAGCTTTGTTTTCACCCAGACACTCCAAAACTAGTGGCAGAAACTGAGCTCTGCAGAAGTAAAGAGATAAGACCACTCCTGTGGTCAAGGAAAACTTCCCTGTCTGCACACATGCAGGAAGGTTCCTTGGGGGTCAAAAGGGAGGGGACACCACCCCGTAAGAAGTGTGGGCTTGAACCCACAGGCCTCTGCAATAACGGACTCCATCTTAGCAAAATGTTGCACATGCATGTTGGGGAGGGTCCTAGAACAGGTCAGGTGTGGAAAAAGAAACGAGACAATTGGCCAAGGTAAACAAAGACCCGGGCTTCCCTGATAGATCAGTTGGTAAAGAAAATCTGCCTGCAGTGCAGGGGACCCTGGTTCGATTCCTGGGTTGGGAAGATCATCTGGAGAAGGGATAGGCGACCCCACTCCAATATTCTTGGGCTTCCCTTGTGTCTCAGCTGGTAAAGAATCCACCCGCAAAGCAGGAGACCTGGGTTCAATCCCTGGGTTGGGAAGAGCCCCTGGAGAAGGAAACGGCTATCCGCTCCAGTATTCTGGCCTGGAGAATTCCATGGACTGAATAGTCCATGGGGTCTCAAAGAGTTGAACACAACTGAGCGACTTTCACTTTCAAACAAAGACCTGGAAGAACTATATAAGTGATTTAAATCACCTCTTTTCTGTGCTCCTCATTCAGGACACACATATACCTCTCTGGGTATGTATTTCTGCTTAGTTTCTGTCTTAAATAATAAACTGCTTCTCTGTGTGCTCTCCCATACCTTGTACTGTGTCTTCAATAATATACTTTGTACCTGTTTTTACAGTTTTTTCCTCCTTGAAACATTTCTGCTTTCAAATGGAGGACCCCTTTGCTTCTAGCCTCTAGCCCGGGGTGATCTAGTGGTTAGAACTCCTGGTTTTCATCCAGGCCACCCAGGTTCAGTCATGGGCAGGGAACTAAGATCTCTCTTCAGGACAGCTCACTGCTCTCTCCAAGATCATTAGAATGGAGATGGGGAACAGTTTCCAATCTTCACTTCAGTCTCAGATCTGTGAACAGTTTGGGGAATTTCTATGCTATTTGATTATTTGTTCTGCAAATCAACAAGTATTCGTTAAATACCAGCTGCTGGCACAGCATCATACATCAGGCTGGAGAAAACAGACTCCAAGGTTCCCTGTGATCCAACAGTGCCTCCCTGGAGCAAGCTGTGCACGCTAAGTCGCTTCAGTCGTGTCAGACTTTTTGCCACCCCATGGACAATAGCCTGCCAGGCTACTCTGTCCACAGGATTTGTTACTCTCTGAGCCACCAGGGAAGTTGCTTGGAGTAAGTTAGGGCTTCATTAAGACATGTGAGAGAAGTTTTCCTTGACCTCAGGAGAGAGAAGTTGATTTGTAAGAGCACCCATCCCAAGCTGTCTGCTTTGTTATACTTTCTCAATCTGCATGGGATTCCCAGGTGGCACTAATAGTGAAGAATCTGCCTCCCAATGCCAGAGATGCAAGAGACTTGGGTTCGATCCCTCAGTCAGGAAGATCCCCTGGAGGAGGGCATAGCAACCCACTCCAGTATTCTTTCCTGGAGAATCCCATGGACAGAGGACCCTGGCAGGGCTACAATCGCAGAGTCGGACACAATTGAAGCAACTGAGCATAAACATTTATACTGCTGCTCTGGGCCTCAGTTTCCTCACCTACAGTCCATGGGGTCGCAAAGGGTTGGACATGCCTTAGCACACACGCACTCTCAACCTGAATATAATGGATAGTAAGGATATTCATTGCTTCTTCTTAGCTGTGTTTCAGCAGAGTGCAGATAGGTCACAGAGATTAAAGTTAGCCAACTTTTTCATGCCTTCAAAATATGGAACAAGGTACTTACTTAAGTCATTTTAGGATATGTTTTCAATTCTCTAGAAGCTGTCAACACAAGTTAATCCAGAATGGGATAAGCATGATTGGTGGAGATTCTTGGAGAAAAAGCATTGCTACCCTAAGCCACTGTTTCATGTTTTCTGACAGCGAAGCTTAATGGTAACAGATACAAAAGCCAGGGTTATTCTTTGCTAGCGAAGGGCCTTACTGTCATAAACCCAGGACACAGTACCTGGGGTTTTCTCCTTAAGAACATGTGGGTGTAATTTTTTTTGAAGGCTTTTATAGGACAGCAATGATTTTTATGCAGTGACCTAAGGAAAAAAAATCTGAAATATGTTCAGAAAAATAATTTTGTAATCTGTGATTTCATCTGAGAAATCTGTAACGGCCCCGGAATACAAAATTCTACTATTTTACTATGAGTGAAACAGAAAGCCCTTCCCTTCTGGGATGAGAGAAGTCACAGGAAGGTAATAAACACATTTCAAGCAGAACAGATGCAAATGTGAGCATCCAATGTTCTCCTCAAGGAGCAAGAAACAGGGTTCACGTGGCCGCGTTAGGTTGTTACAAGAAAGAACTCAAGTTGTTTTTAAACCTAATTCTGGGACTTCCCTAGTGGTCCAGTGGTTAAGAATCTACCTGCCAATGCAGGGCACACGAGTTTGATCTCTGGTCCCAGAAGATTCCATATGCCTCAGGGCATCTAGGCCCATGAGCCACAACTACCAAGCCCAACCAAGTTCTGGAGCCCCATGCTCCACAAGAGAAGCCACCACACCACAAGTGGAGAGGAGCCCCTACTCGCCGCGACTAGAGAAAGCCCATGCAGCTTTCTGAAGACCCAGTGCAGCCAAAAATAAATAAAGTTTAAAATAAAAATAAAATAAACCTGATTCCTTTATCCAAAAAATTCATGCTATTTTATAATTTAAAACACACTACAAGACTTTAATGGAAAATAACAGCCCTGACTCTCTTCCGATCCCTGATTTCCACTACTCAGGGACAACCAAATTAACTCTTTCATCTGTTTTATCTGGCCTTTACCTCCTGCTTTTTAACAAAATGCCTGTGCTGCTATTTCCTGACTTATCCTTTTAAAATTTAATCTCTTTACTCACTACTTTGCCCCCGTTCCTTCATCAAGAAGTGAAAGTGTTAGCAGCAGTTGTGTCTGACTCCGTGTGACCCCATGGACTGTAGTCCACCAGGCTCCTCTGTGCATGGGATTCTCCAGGCCAGAATACTGGAGTCGGTCACCATTTCCTCCTCCAGGGGATCTTCCCAACCCAGGGAATGAACCTAGGTTTCCCTCACTGCAGGCAGATTCTTTACCGTCTAAGCCACCAGAGAATCCAATTATCAAAATTCTGGTTAAATCAATATTTAGAATTTTCAGTATTGTGACCACATACATATTACTCACTGCTGAACTAAGTTGTTACAGTTCTTGTATAATTTTTTGTTTTTCTTAGGTTAATAAGTTGCCTTGTTCCTTAAGGGTCCTTTGTTTGCCTCGTGCCTGTCACTCAAACCCCTCACAATAATGGGCAGGCACTGGTGTCCTATCAATTCCATTTTCCTCTTGGAAACAATGATTCTGGAACCTTCCACCCTCCTGTCCTCTCTCTCTTTCCAGTCTGGACTGGCTGCTGCACAGCTGCGAGGCTGGGATTTCCCTTTATCATCAACTCAGAAGATCTCCACGGGGCTCCTCTGTCTCCTTTCTTGTTTGCTTTATTCCCTCATTGTGCTGGAGCTCACCCTCTTATAGTTTTCTTACAAAGGGTACACAGAGATGAAA
This sequence comes from Cephalophus harveyi, assembly GCA_006410635.1. Taxonomy (NCBI): domain Eukaryota; kingdom Metazoa; phylum Chordata; class Mammalia; order Artiodactyla; family Bovidae; genus Cephalophus; species Cephalophus harveyi. The sequence continues at coordinate 171,389 of SJYT01012929.1, forward strand.
ACTTTCAGATCTTGCATTTCTAAAAGCACCTTAATTCTGTGCTCACATTTGTCTGCCAGCTTGGCAGGGTATAGAATTGTAGCTTAAAATACTTCTCATCAGAATTTTAAAGGCATTGTTCACCACTGTCTTCTAGTTTCCAATAAGTTAACGTTCCTTTCTCTTTCTACGTGATTCCCCATCCTCCAGTGAGGATTTTCTCATCTAAGTTTAACAAAGATGTGCCTTGGTGTTTATCTTTTTCCATTCATTGTGCTGAGTATTATTTCTCTGATAGTTTCCTCCCCTTCATATTCTGTTTTTTTTTTTTCTAGAACTCATCTTGGTTATACAGGGGTTCCCTAATTTTCTTTTCTCTGCAATATCCTACCTCTTCTCCTTTTGTTCTACTTTTTGAGTGTGTTCAGGTTTATCTTCCAGCTCCTCTATTGATTTTTTAAATTTCTACCAAGTTATTAATTTCCAAGAGCATTTTGCTTATCTTCTTGTTTCTTTTTTTAAGTATCCTATTCTTATTTTACAATAATCTTTTTGACCTCTCTGAGATAACAATATTCATTTTGAAATTTTCTTCTGCCCTCTGTACTGTCTGTTTCTTTGGAGTTTCTGGTTTTTGTCTGTTTGGGGCTCCACTCTTTCAGGTAAGAGGTTTTCCTCAAGTATCTAGAGATCTTCAGCTGTCTATTCATATTCAGAACTGGGGCCAGGCTGACAGAAAGCCCTGTGGCAGGACTGATCACTACAGTGTGACTGAGGACAGACTGGCTTTTTCCTTGAGTCTCCCAAAAGTCAGTGTCTGGAGGGCCTTCCTTTGGGGCTATTCATTTTCTCTGAGATTCTTCAATGCCTTGCCCAAAGGGTAAAGACCTTGCTGTAGCTTTCATGAAAAGAGCAGAGAGTAAGGGGATCAGGAGGGCCCCCCTTTCCATATGCAGACTTTAATTACCCAGTTTGCAGTGCCACGCCTTGGCCTGACCCCTTCTGCTGGGCCTGCAGTCCCCAGGTCCAGAGTCCCTCTGCTTCCTGAAGAAGCAGCCCTACCACGATGGAGGCAACAGGCAGGGGAGGCGCCCCATGCTGCAGGGAGTGGGGAGGGAACTGAGGTGGTTAATCGCTCTTACGTGTGCATGCTAAGTTTCTTCAGTTGTGTCCAACTCCGTGTGACCCCATGGCCTGTAGCCCCCCAGGCCCCTTTGTCCATGGAATTCTCCAGACAGGAATACAGGAGTGGGTTGCCATGCCCTCCTCCAGGGGATCTTCCCAATCCAGGGATCGAACCTGCGTCTCTAATGTCTCCTGCATTGGCAGGCGGGTTCTTTACCATTAGCGCCACCTGCTGCTGCTGCTGCATCGCTTCCGTCATGTCCGACTCTGTGCAACCCCATAGACGGCAGCCCACCAGGCTCCCCCGTCTTCAGGCTTCTTGCCTGAAGAATCCCAATCGCTTTTAAAACGCTTTCAACTATAATGCCAGTTTTTAACCTCCCCTCCTCTGCTGCCTTCCAAGAAATCTGGCGCCTCCAGTTCCTTTCAGGGATTCTGTGGCCCAAATCAGCTTGCTCTGCCATGGCTCCGTCCCCCTGCCCTCTGGCAGATACACAATTTTCATTCTCTCTCCTTTGCGAATTCAGTTACCACTGATCATCTGCTTTCTTACCCTCCAAAATTTTGTCACTATCTCTCATCTATTGTTAGTTCCATTCCAGTGCCCTTTGTCCTTGTGGGTTAAAATTTTTAAATTTCCTTACCGTAATTTTTGTGGGATCTTGAGAGAAGGCAGAAATAAACACAAGCATTTAATCTACCATGCTTAACCAAAAGTCACTAAGGTGATTTTTATAAAGACTAACATTTATCTTATCCTTTTCCTCTTTTGAGTGCTTCCCTGGTGGCTCAGCTGGTAAAAAAAAAATCTGCCTGCAATGCGTGAGACCTGGGCTCGATCCCTGGGTTAGGAAGATCCCCTGGAGAAGGGAAAGGCTACCTACTCCAGTATTCTGGCCTGGAGAATTCCATGAACTGTATAGACCAAGGGGTCGCAAAGAGCCAGACACAATTGAGCGACTTTCACTTTGTCACTTTTCCTTACTAATAAATATCTCTCTTCCTCTTTCCTTCCCTCATTCCTTTTTCTTTCTTCCTTCTTTCCTTTCTTTCTCTGTATTATAGATAAAGATAAGTTTCAAGCATGTTTGATAGAAAATAACAAGAATGATGAAGCTATATTCTAGGTTATTTGTAAGACTATGCTATGTATAGCATTATAAAATTATGTATAAGAATACGCTTAAAAACAAAAGCCAGATTCCATTAAGCACTTGGAATAATGTTTCTTCTATTCTATTAAGCATTATTCTTAAATACCAAGAACAATGCTAAATGCTATGGAGGACTCAAAAGAACTAAAAGACAGCTATATTATCATTTTTAATGGCTTTATTCTAGTGTATGCCTATACTACAGTTTATAGAAACAATCACATCTTTTTCTCCCTCTAGTATGTTTCACAGGGCTTCCCTGGTGGCTCAGGCAATAAAGTATCTGCCTGTAGTGCGGGAGACCCAGGTTTGATCCCTGGGTCAGGAAGATCCCCTGGAGAAAGAAATGGCAACCCACTCCAGTATTCTTGCCTGGAAAATCCCAGGGACAGAGGAGCCTGGAGGGCTACAGTCTGGGTTGAAAAGAGTCGGACACAACTGTGTGATTAACACATGCCAGTGTGTTTCTAATTTTTCATTACTATATGATCACAACTATATAAGTCTTCTTGTGTTTAAGGGAATACTTCTATAGGATGAATTCCTAGAAATGGCTCAGTCAAGTTAAGGAGTATGGGTATTTTAGATGATTACAAAATATACCCAAGGAAAATGCATATTCTCATATTTCACACCCTCAGCTACACTGATGCAATCAAGACATATCAATCTGGTAGGCAAAAAATGACATTCCACTGTTGATTAATTTTACAACGGGCATCTGCAGGGGACACCTGGGTTCACTTACGGTAGTGGAGATGAAAGGAAGAATGGCAGGGAAAAGAAACTTCTCTAAAGATGACCTCGAGGCTTCAAGCCCACAGGTACCATCCACACTAGAACAGTGAGAAAGAAAGAAAGCTTTGTTTTGTTTTAGAGGAAAGCAGGATGGACAGAGAGAGGGTGTCAAAAGTTTGCTTTTGAACATGACAAGTATAATATATCAGAGGTATAATTTCAGTATCAAAAGGCAGCTGGAATGATGGTTGGAGGGAGGGGAATGATTTTAAAAGGTGTCGTTCTCTCAGGAAAGAGGACATGGAAAACTTTTACAAGAGAAAACACAGTCTGAGGCCAGAGATGACTCTCACTCTAGCCACATGTCTCCCAAATGTGAAGCCACAAGGCGAGGGTAAGAGAGGAGGGTGTGTGCGGGGCTGAGAGATGCCAGGAGCCACAACCCAGAGGGCATGTCCTTGGTACGTGGTTAGGAGCGTAAACAGAGGGGCAGCTTCTCCATTATTTCCACTACTGTCTTCCCAAGACCAACAACCTCGCTAACTCTGCTCATAAATTCTCCTCCCCTCAGAGCCCCACTCCCCAAGGAAGCTTTTCAAAAAACGTAAATGAAATTACAAACACAAGTGGATAGACGAACATGCTTTTTAAGAAAAACCTCAGGACTCCCAGAGGAGAGTTTAGTCAGCAGGAGAAAAGACACTGAATCCTTTTGCTCAGATGGTGTGACATTTAAATTAAATGTTCTGTGACAACAGCACATTTAGGGAAAATCACAAAAAGAAGGCACTCGTGGATGGGAAGAAGAAAATTGGAGAGAAGCTGAGAACGAACTCAGTAGTCCAGACGGCGTGTAATTGGCACAGATGGTTTGAAAAGTCACGGCAGGGCGGAGGTCGTCAAACACGGCCTGGCGTGGTGTCCTGCTCCGCCTCCGCGCTGTCCCCTGTCTGTTTTTGTTTCTGCAACTGCAAACCTTGGGCTTATTCATAAAAAAAAAAAAAAAAAAAAAAAAAAAATTTCACCCTTTTCTCAAAGCTGCCTAGAGGGATGGCTGATATCAAGGCGGTGTTATCACGTGGGTTTTTAATTCAAGAAAATGATTCTTGAAACTAGAGTCCTGTAGTGCCAGACAGCAGTTCTGCTTTTATTAGTCCCCACTCGGCCACAGGTGTCAGGTAGGGTTTTAGTGTTTCTTTAGTATCTCAGACCCCATTCCAATTCTGAAAACTTAAAAAAAAAAAAACTTCACTGAGGTAAAACTTACAAACCATACAACTGATTCATCTCAATGATTTTTAGGAAATATTTAGAGTTGGGCAGTCATCATCACAATCCAATTTTCTATATGTGAATTTATTTTTACTTTAAAATTTTTTTGGCTGCACCATGCATCTTGCAGGATCTTAATTCCTAGACCAGGCACTGAACACAGGCCGTGGCAGTGAAAGCACTGAACGCTAACCACCAGACCCCAGGAACTCCCTCTTGATCCAATTTTCTAACATTGTCATCCCTTCAAAAAGATCCCTCAAGCCCATTAAGTCATTCCTCATTCCCATGCCCAGCCTCAGACAACCACTAAACTACTTTCTATCTCTATAAATTTGCTTTTTTGGATATTTCATATCAATGGAATTACATAACACGTGGTCTTTTGCATCTGGCTTCTTTCACTTAGCATAGTGTCTTTGAAGTTCATGCATGTGGTAGCATGAACTTCATTAGCACTTCATTCCCTTTTATGGGCAAGTAATATTTCATTGTGTGACATACCATGTATTATTTATCCATTCGTCAGTTGGTGGATATTTGAGATGTATTTACTTCTTGGCTATTGTTAATAGTGCTTTCATAAACATCTTTGTGTAAAGTTTATGTAGATGTGTGTATCTAAGAGTGCAACTGCTGGGTCATTAGGTAAATGTTTAACTTTAAAAGAATCTGTTTTCCAAAGTGGCTATAGTATTTTCCATTCCTACCATCTGTATACAAGAGTTACAATTTTTCCACATCCTCAACAATATTTGTTAAAATTATCTGTATTTTGATGATAGTTATCCTAGTGGAAGTGAAGTGATAGCTCATGTGGTTTAGGGTTGTATTTCCCTAGTGACTAATGATGCTGAACATATCTTCATGTATTTATTGACCATTCATATATCTTCTTTGGTGAAATGTGTATTCAAATGTTTTGCCTGTTTTAATGTGTAATAAAGATGAGCATCTGAGTCACACTGCAAAACCTGATTTCATACATCGATTTCATGATAAGAGGAACGTGCAAGGCACCCCTAACAAGTCTGGTTGATGAAGTTACCACACAGAAAATTACAGTGAGTTGATAACAGTACCTTTTAAAGAATGTGTTTGTTAGGAACACTGGATTCTCATTTAATTTCTCAATCAGCAACAGTTTCTACAAAAGATGTTGAAAAACTGAACTGGAAATCCACACAGAAAAATATGAATCTTGACTCCCACCTCACAATCTCACAAAATTAATTTGAGATGGATCATAGATATAAACGTAAAAGCTAAATCTATAATACTTCTAAAGGAAAATATAGAAGAATATCTTTACAACCCTGGGTAGCAAGAAAGCACTAACTATAAGAGTAAAAACCGATAAACTGGACTTCAAAAAACCTTCAGTTTCTGGTCATAAAATGAGTAGATAAGCTGCAGATGGTAAAAAAATATTTTCAATACATGTATCTAACAAAGAACTTATATTCAGAATAAATAAGGAACTCCTACCAGGGGAAATAGATTGGGAAACAGTGGAAACAGTGTCAGATTTTATTTTTTTGGGCTCCAAAATCACTGCAGATTGTGACTGCAGCCATGAAATTAAAAGACGCTTACTCCTTGGAAGAAAAGTTATGACCAACCTAGATAGCATATTGAAGAGCAAAGACATTACTTTGCCAACTAAGGTCCATCTAGTCAAGGTTATGGTTTTTCCAGTGGTCATGTATGGATGTGAGAGTTGGACTGTGAAGAAGGCTGAGTGCTGAAAAATTGATGCTTTTGAACTGTGGTGTTGGAGAAGACTCTTGAGAGTCCCTTGGACTGCAAGGAGATCCAACCAGTCCTTTCTGAAGGAGATCAGCCCTGGGATTTCTTTGGAAGGAATGATGCTAAAGCTGAAACTCCAGTACTTTGGCCACCTCATGCGAAGAGTTGACTCAGTGGAAAAGACTCTGATGCTGGGAGGGATTGGGGGCAGGAGGAGAAGGGGACGACCGAGGATGAGATGGCTGGATGGCATCACGGACTCGATGGACATGAGTCTGAGTGAACTCTGGGAGTTGGTGACGGACAGGGAGGCCTGGCGTGCTTGGATTCATGGGGTCGCAAAGAGTCGGACATGACTGAGCAACTGAACTGAACTGAACTATCTTATAATTAATAGTATTTTCACATAAACAGGGGTGATTACAAACTGTGCCAATGATAAAAACAAGGTTCTACTGTATAGCACAGGGAACTATATTTAGTATCCTATGATTAAGCCATAATGGAAAAGAATGTAAAAAATATGTATGTATATATATATATATATGACTCACTTTGCTGTATAGCAAAAATTAACACAACATTGTAAATCAATTACACTTTCACAAAAAAAGTGTACCAATACATTTTATAATAGTCCCAGAGGCAGTCAGTTTTATTTTTTATTCTTGTCTCTAAAAGTTAGAAAATACTAAGACTCATAGGATGTCAAGAAAGGCAGTGAGTGTTTCCTGGCTCTGTCAGAAAGTTCTGGTGAGTCAAATCAAATCAGGATCCAGAATAACAGAGTGACTTCTCATTATAAATGACAGTGTTCTGTAAAATGTCAGATTGATGAGTTTATCACACTCAAGACCTAGAAAGCTGTTTCAGTTTGGGCAGGAGCAGTGAATGGGTTCCTGATTCTGTCTATGATAACATTTAGCTCTAGAAAGTATTTTTTCATGTTCTGCTGCAGTATTTAGGTGTGGTTAGAAAATATGTCTATTATTAAGTTATTGACTTATTTCTCTGAAAAGTGAAGAAAAACATCCAGTGTTGGGAATATGCCAAATTCTCAGCAACTAAACCCTATGTACCCCAATTCAATCTCAAAAGGTTCTAATTCCTAATTTTTAATGTAAAATACTGACATTATGGATCTGAATAATAGGTTTACTTTAGGCAAGAAATAAGATTTATTGCAGTCATACACCAGAGCAAGTCATTTGAAGTAAAAGAAATGTCTTTATCAACATTATCAGTGAAGCAAAGCTATTTTTTAAAACTCTATATGCCACTTCATTTCAAAAACTTGCATGAGCACACTTATCTTCCACTGCCAGACACCTAAGCATATCCTTTATTGCAGCCAGTCCCTTGAACTGCAAATTTTAAAGACGGGGGCTCGCTGATGTCATGTGATAATTTTTGTATTTTCCTTATTTTCCTAAAGCACTGATTCAGTAGGAAGCCAACTGTTAACTGCCACCTGTTCTCTTTCCAAGTTAAGCAGTATTTGGAAGGACATTTTGATGTGGGGTCTGACATACACTCCAGCTTAACATGTTTAAACACCACCCCTGATCACCCCAGCAAATCTGCTCCATCCCACCTTCCCTGCCACACTTGGTCTCACCCTTCCGGTATGCTCAGACCAGTAACTTTGAACCCATCCTCGGCTCCTCCCTGTCTCTTCCACCCCACATTCTGTCCATCAACAATTCTTATTGGCTCTACTTTAAAGTATATCCAGAAACTAATCAGCTCTCATCTACCCCTCTGTGGCTCTCATGCTGGTCCAAGCCATCATGACTTCTTGCCTAAATTATAGAAAGAGCCACCTAACCAACCTCCTCTCTTCCATCCCTGCCACACCCCCCATGCTCTGCCCTTAACACAGCATCCAGGGATCTATTACAAACACCGGTCATGTTGTGTCACTGCTCGCCCAGAGCTTGGCACTGGCTCTGGATGGTTAGTTTCAGCTTGGCTGGCCTGTACCACCCAGTGATTCAATCTCACACAATTAGATTCTAACTGAATTGAATTAATTAATTCAATTAATCTAGGTGTTGCCGTGAAGGTATTTCACAGATTTGTTCACATCTACAATCACCTTGTTTTATTTTTTTAAATTAATCTCTTTATTTATTTATCTGATTGTGTTGAGTCTTAGTTGTGGCATGCTGGATCTTTCCATGCAGCTAATAGATTCTCTAGTTGTGGTGCTCAGGTTCCGAAGTGGTAGCATGAGGGCTGAGTTGCCCTGCAGCATGTGAGATCTTAATTCCCAGTCCAGGGATTGAACTTGAGTCCCCTGCAAGGTGGATTCTTTACCACTGAAGTTCCTACAATCACTTCACTTTAAATAAAGATTATCTTGATAATGTGGACGGGCCTCATCCAATCAGCTGAAGAGCCTTAAGAGCAAAACTGAGGTTTTCCTGAAGAAGAGAGAACTCTGCTTCAGGACTGCAACATCTTCGACCTCGACTGACAAATGCTAGCCTGCTGACCTGCATTACAAATTTCAGATTGGCCAGCCTCCACAATCGCATAAGTTGATTCCTTGAAACAAATCTCTTTACACATGTACTTCTGTGGCGCAGTGGTAAAGAATCCGCCTGCCAATGCAGGAGACATGAGACTCGGGTTTTATCCCTGGATGGGGAAGATCCCCTGAAGGAGGAAATGGCAACCCACTTCAGGATTCTTTCCTGGAAAATTCCATGGACAGGGAGCCTGGTGGGCTACAGTCCATAACATCGCAGAGTTGGACATGACTGAGTGACTGAGCAGGCACACGCATGTGTCGGTATATGTGTGTATGAATATGTGTGTATATATTTATATGTACATATGTATATATGAGGGGCTTCCCCTGGTAGCTCAGCTGGTAAAGAATCCACCTGCAATGCAAGAGATCCCAGTTCAATTCCTGAGTTGGGAAGGTCCCCTGGAGAAGGGATAGGCTACCCACTCCAGTGTTCTTGGGCTTCCCTGGTGGTTCAGATGATAAAAAATCTGCCTGCAATACGGGAGACCTGAGTTTGATCACTAGGTTGGGAAGATCTCCTGGAAGAGGGCATGGCAACTGACTCCAGTATTCTTGCCTGAAGAATCCCCATGGACAGAAGAGCCTGGCAGGCTGTGTGTGGTCCATGGGGTTGCATGGATGACTGAGCTACCAAGCACAGCACAGCACAAGTATATATGGATGTATATATGTATGTGTGCATGCTAAGTCACTGCAGTCATGTCCAACTCTTTGCAACCTTATGGACTGTAGCCCACCAGGCTCCTCTGTCCATGGGATTTTCCTGGCAAGAATACTGGAGTGGGTTGGCATTTACTTCTCCAGAGGATCTTTCCAACCCAAAGATAGAACCCTCATCTCCTGTGTCTCCTGCATTGCAGATTCCTTACCCAGAGGGCCAACTGGGAAGCCCGTATATACATATACATGTTGCATATTTATATGCACATATGCATATGTTTGTATGTGTGTATCTGTTTATCTAGCTCCTACTGGTCCTGTTTCCCTGGAGACCGCTGACACAAGTTCCCCATATCCAATGCCTTCCATTGGCCCCTCTGGATCCATTCTCTTCCCATCTCCACCCTACTCCCCTTCCTGGATGGTTGATCTGGATCCGTGTATCAACCATTGTCATCAGGGTGCTGGAGCTATGGGAAGCCCCAACAGGAAACTGAAACTAGAAAGAGTGAGATGGGGATGCTAACTTCCCTGGTTCTTTCTGAGGTCATCGTGGGTTGACTCCTGTGTTCTAATAATGTCTCCCTCCTCCAGGCTTCCCTTACCTTTTTAAACATCTTCTTTGTAAACAACACCCACCCCCCATCATCATCATCTTTTGAATGTGCTGTTTTCTATGGAGACTCTGACTGATAAGACTACCTTGCTCACACTGGTCCCTAGGGCTTATACGATCTCCGGTGGCTCAGATGGTAAAGAATCCACCTGCATTGTGGGAGACTTGGGTTGGGAAGTTCCCCTGGAGGAGGGAAGGGCTATCCAAGCCAGTATTCTTGCCTGGAGAATTCCATGGACAGAGGAGCCTGGCAGGCTACAGTCCATGGGATCACAAAGAGTCAGACACGACTGAGCAACTTTCACACTTTCACTTCCCTGTCTGAACTCAGCATCTGCTCCCCTTTGTTTGGTTCATACCACAGGCCTCTTCGCTGCTCCCAGCACATGCCAGGCATGCAAAGCTCCTCGAGGGCAAGAAGCTCTGTCTGCAAGGTTCCTTGACGTATCCCTGGTGCCCAAACAGTGCCTGGAACACAGTTGTTGTTGTTTAGTTGCTCAGTTGTGTATGACTCTGTGACCCCAAGAACTATAGCCTTCCAGGCTCCTCTGCCCATGGAATTTTCCAGGAAAGAGTACTGAAGTGGGTTGCCATTTCCTTCTCTAGGAGATCTTTCCAACCCAGGGATCCAACTGGCATCTCCTGCATTGGCAGGTGGATTCTTTATCACTGAGTCACCAGAGAAACCCACCTGGAACACAGTGCTCAGTAAATATTTTTTGCATAAATCAAATAAAATCATTTCATCAATTTCCATACTAGCCTTGTTCCCTGTTGTGTCCCTAACAGATGCTGTGTCTTGTTTCTTTATCACAGCTCACAAAATAACACCAAGTGGAAAGAAAAATCTTGTCTCTTGTTGCCTGGATTTGCAACAGAAGCCACCATGTCTGTTCCCCTCATAAAGGTCCCCAGGATCACTGAATACATATCTTAGGAGAGTGTGAAATCACTATTCACCCAGAAAGAAGTATCATCATGAGTTCAGTTCAGTTCAGTCACTCAGTCATGTCCGACTCTTTGCGACCCCATGAATCACAGCACGCCTGGCCTCCCTGTTCATTATCATCTCTCGGAGTTCACTCAGACTCACATCCATTGAGTCAGTGATGCCATCCAGCGATCTCATCCTCTGTCGTCCCCTTCTCCTCCTGCCCCCAATCCCTCCCAGCATCAGAGTCTTTTCCAATGAGTCAACTCTTCGAAGTAGATGTTTTTCTGTAACTTTCTTGCTTTTTTCATGATCCAGCAACAAGATGACAATTTAACTGTTAATTCATCCTCACAAGACGTGAAGAATTCCCCTCAAATGACTTTTTTTTTTTCCCCAAAACATGTATGGCATAAATGGAATGAAATATGTAAACTTAAAAATAACACTTAAGATGTTGTGACTGGATGTTATAAACACTCATTCACCAAACAATTCTACAAGTGTTAAAATGATACTATAATCTAATCCATTTCATTCAGCTCTATATCACTCAAGTTTTTGTAAGACTGGCTGGCTTGAAAAGTCAGTAACATTTTTCCCAAAGTGCTGGGAGCCAGCGTGAGGAATCCTGCCCATGGCAAAGGTCATGAGGAAGGAGGCCTGACATTACGCAAAGGTGGGATCAAGCCTCAGGGGTCCCCCTGGACATTCTCGAGCATCTACCCCCCAAACCAGAGTCTTCCTACCTTACTGCATTATGCTTTCACCTACACTTCTGACATTACAGGGGGCTATACCCCACCCCTCTCTCTGAAAAGGAGTTAACTTAGGACTCCAGTTAATAAATCTCCTGGGCGTGACAAAAGCGTTTCAGTCCACAAGCTCCTCTGATGGCTCTCTAGCCTACCTGACAGGTTTGTCTGGCCATACGTGATTGTTCACAGCCTCCCAACCGTGAGAGGCACGAGATGCTCTAAACTTTCTAAAAACAGATTCTTTTGAGAAGTTAGAAAATTATTAGTATAGTATTAGCAAGTTAGTTAGAAATTATACTGGTGGAGGGTTTCATTGTTGAGCCAGTATTTGCTGCTAAGCCTCCATATCCCTTGCTCCTTATACACACTAATTGATATAACTAGCATATAGGAGAAATAAGTATTAACTTTTATATTAATCATGTTAGACCTTAGGCTAAGTAAATTCTTTTCTTGATTATAGCCCATTGCACCTTTGCCCTGTAGGAATGCAACTTTGTCTGGTGCCTTCGGAGGGTGGTGCCTGACCTAAGAAAAATCACCTTTGGAGAAAATAAGTTTTTTGGTGACTAATCATCATCAGAAAGGGTCATAAAATGTTAGCAGGCCTCTTGGCAAGAAGATGATGTAAATCACCTGGGAACTTTGTATCAATAAGGGTCAGGACTGCTGACCCCACGTGACTTTGTATCTTCCACTTATCTCTATGTATAACAAAAAGTATAAAAGTGGACCTGGAAAATAAAGAAACGGACCAGTTCTTGGAAAGACTGGTTTCCCCCATATGGTCTTGTCTTGTCTTGTTCTCTTCTTTTCTGGCTGAATTCCCATCTGGAGCATGGAGGCTCACCAAGCCTACTAATTTTGCCTGGGCTTCTAAGATCTGAATGGGGGTGGGGAGCACTTTGTATCTCCACTCCTTCAGGAGACCAGGAAGACGCCTGTGGCCTACGTAGGTGGTGCAAACCCCTTGTCTCGGGGTTTTATTGGTTCTCCACGTAAACCAAGTTATTCAGCCTCTTTTCTNTTTTGCCTGGGCTTCTAAGATCTGAATGGGGGTGGGGAGCACTTTGTATCTCCACTCCTTCAGGAGACCAGGAAGACGCCTGTGGCCTACGTAGGTGGTGCAAACCCCTTGTCTCGGGGTTTTATTGGTTCTCCACGTAAACCAAGTTATTCAGCCTCTTTTCTCCACTAATTTTCCTACTACACTATTCTTTTCTAATGTATCTCCATATCTTTAATTAAACAATTTTCCTCTAGACACTGACTCCGTCCCCACTTCGAATTACCCTGGATCCACCGGGGCTGGACCCCGGCACCAAAGTGAACTAGCTAGTAGGATACACTCTCAACTTATATTAGCTGTTCATCGACTTCTCTGTTTTACTATTTACAGATTCCAATCCCAAATGGCTGTATATGTAAAGCTGCAGCTTGAAAGTCAACACGAATAGTGCAGCTTATACTTCACACTGTCGCCTATACAAAATGAATACATACATGAGTACACGTATACTAACACCGCGCAGTGGAACAGAAGGCAGAGAAGAGCTTCACTCCATGATGCATCTAAGACTGTTCACCCATGATGGCAAGGAAAGTAAACATTCAGAAATCAACGTTCAATCCACAGGGTGTATTGTTCGTTCATGTCACTGATAACTCAAACTGACTGGCAGTCACCTGGTACAATCATACAGTGACTTATAATGCACGAACCCTGGGGGAAGTGCAAACAGCATACACGTGTAACACAACTAGATACAAGGTAGGATGGAGGAAGGGAACATTTCTTTCAGCAGCAGCATTTGGCAGATTATGAGCATCTTCAGATTGTCTCCTTCCCCAGAGATCTTTGGCAATAAATAGATACTCTTCTGCAGGGATCTGTAGCTTCTGTGCTGTTCTGCCTAAAATCAGGTTTGGTCATTGAATCTGTTCACTCATTCATTTACTCATTGATACATTCATTCTTTCACTCAGCTACTACTACATGTGTCAAGCACTATGTTAACTATTAGGAGAACAAAAAACTAAAACAAGGATCTCGTCCTCAAGAGCTTTGCAGTTTAGTACAGAAGACAGATTAGCAAACAGATGATCAGTGATCAGTGCTGTAATACAGATAGTCCCCAGATACTATGGGGTCACAGAGGAAGTGGATTCCAGTCTTCACTGCGGGACAGAGAGACAGCCAGGAATGTTAACTGGGAACTCCTTTCTGACTTATAATTCTATAATTCATTTCTCTAATAAGAAATACAGTTTCATTATTTTCAGATAAAAAAATAGCTAAGATTTGTCTCTAAAAGAAAAAGAAGAAAGTCGCTCAGTCGTGTCTGACTCTTTGTGACCCCATGGACTGTAGCCTGCCAGGCTTCTCAGTCCACGTGGTTTTTCCAGGCAAGAGTACTGGAGTGGGGTGCCATTTCCTTCTCCAGGGGATCTTCCCGACCCAGGAAACGAACCTGGGTCTCCCGCATTGCAGGCAGACGGTTTAACCTCTGAGCCACCATACACCACTGTAATCCCTAAATACAATGATGCAAGTAATGAAATAATATATGTATTGCTAAGACTTATATGGATAAATATATTTAAGACTTATGGAGAATAATAAAGTCAGTTCATTAAAACTGTAACTCACAATTATAATAGTAAAAACAAGTATATTAGACAGCTCTTAGGGTAGCTGCCTGACTTCTGGTAAACCTCTTGCTCTAAAAATTATTTTTCAGCTACATATATGCATCCCCCAAACAATACATGCTTAGCTGTAGTCCCTAAAAACAATGGTGCAGGTTCATATTAACATGATGACTGTGCCAGAATCCCCCCTAAAATCTCAGTTGTTTATAAGCAAGAGAGTTCCAGAAAAACATCTATTTCTGCTTTATTAACTATGCCAAAGCCTTTGACTGTGTGGATCACGATAAACTGTGGAAAATTCTTCAAGAGATGGGAATACCAGACCACCTAACCTGCTTCTTGAGAAATCTGTATGCAGGTCAGGAAGCAACAGTTAGAACTGGACATGGAACAACAGACTGGTTCCAAATAGGAAAAGGAGTATGTCAAGGCTGTATATTGTCACCCTGCTTATTTAACTTCTATGCAGAGTACATCATGAGAAACGCTGGGCTGGAAGACACACAAGCTGGAATCAAGATTGCCGGGAGAAATATCAATAACCTCAGATATGCAGATGACACCATCCTTATGGCAGAAAGTGAAGAGCAGCTAAAAAGCCTCTTGATGAAAGTGAAAGAGGAGAGCGAAAAAGTTGGCTTAAAGCTCAACA